>JAUMHL010000004.1:1544010-1568111 GCA_032362345.1 Sandelia bainsii
AAGAAAGTTTAAAAGTTCAAGAAAAGACATCACAAAGAGAGAGACTGCGAAACAGCCTGCTGCAAGGCTCACGCCTGCGCACTTCTTAAACATGTTGCTGGCATCAAATTCAAAATGAGCTGATATTTTTGAAAAAAAACTAATATCTCAGTTTTAACATTTCATTTATTGTTTTTGTACTATATGCAAATTACTGTATTCTATTTGTATTTACATTTTCCACAGCATCCTAACTTGTACAGAAACTGAATCACATTGCTTTTTTATACAGTGTTTTACACTTTCAAAGTTTCATTAAATGCATTTCCTTCTTCTTTTAAAAACAAACAAACATATGTACAGGTGAACTGAAAAGAACTGGACATGTAACAAAGACAATTATTTAAAAAAAAAACAAAATCCAAAATGTGCCATGCCTACATTCAAGCCCATAAATATCTAACTTCATCACTCACCTCTCTGATGTGGGATCAGCACAGTTGAGTGGGTACTTGAGTTCAATAACGTCTCCATTTTTCTCTTTCAGCTGTCCATGATGCTCCATGTAATACTGCACCAGCTCTGCCAGAGTGGCAAACTTCTCCCCACCATAAAGGTCATAGTAGTCCCCTGTGTTCTGGATTTTAATATGGGTGACGGCTCCATTTCGCCTGCAGAAAAAGTGGCATCATTTATAGGAATGTTGGAGACAAGAATACGCAGAGACATACTGCAGCAGGAAGTTTATCTTCCCACCAAAGTCCCATTAATTAGTAAAAATCAAAACACCTTCATAAAGCATCTTCTCCTCTCATCTAAAATATTATTCTCATTTAAGTTCAAATCAGACTGGTCTACTGTATTTCATCTATACTGTATTCACTGAGAGAAAGATTAATGGAAACTAATATAATAATGGACTCCAATTTGTCAAGGATTTGTCAACTTTTTCTGTCTTATATTAGTCAATTAGATGATCAGTTGCTTTCTGGGGACTCAAGCCCATGTCCTCTTCCTAAATTAATCAAAGGTGCCCCACTCAACATTAAGACACAGTTTGGGTTAGCACTCAGTTTCAGTCGCCCCTGTAGTACACCGCAAAAGTCACCATAGTGGAACAGAAACCCCACCACCACATAGTGTTTAGGTGGTGCAATGCTCGCAATGCCAGTAGATTCAGAGCAGATGCACAAAACTAAATTCACCATCTTCATGAATAAAGCCTAAGGCCACAGGTGAAATCTGAGTTTCAAGAAAAGCTGTTTTTGTTGTAATTATTTCAGTGAAGGTAAAAATAAAAACACCACTAGGTTATATTAGTAGTCTCATACTCATAGCTGTGAGTTAAACATAGTCCATTCAGTGTCTAGCAGGTAGATAATGACAGTTAAATGCATGTATAATAAATGGCTGTGGAAATTAGTCCAAAATAGCTCTGTACGGATACATCTGAGCCCGTGGCCCTGGCTTCTTAACTTCCTGCAAGTCACTGCGGAGTACATGTGTTAACATTAAAATGACCAAAGTGATAAAATGGTTTAACACACTCGCATGCAACGACATGGGTATCATCTCTGCTAACGGCACGAGATGAGAAACTGTGAAAATATTCAAAGACACAGTGACGACAGAGGCTCAGCCAGAAGAAATCTTGAAGGGAAAAGACCACGTCTCTGTGACACAAACCAGATCGACAGCAGAAACTGTGCTGAGTCAGCGTAGGTGACCACCATTATCTCGGAAAACAGAAAAGGAGAACTTGTGGCAGATTTGAAGCTCAGTAGCATGTAACCTTGGATGACTTTTGGTGAAGTCTGGCAGAATGTGCACATGAAGAGATAGACGTGTGCTGGTTTGAACCAGTAGAGACTAGTCTCCCCATGGAAATGACTTGTTTTGTTTCCATAGGAAGTAAATATGGAGTGAGATGAGAGGCTGCACAGCTAAAATATGAGACTGTTACAAAAATAACACTAGCTACTTCAGCTGAACTCACTTAATGATACTTCATCTTTAAAATTTATGACTCGACAGGCCCCAAGTTAAAACCACAACTTTTTTTTTTTTTTATTAGTAAAAATGTTTGTCCTTCTTCTTTAGACAATGCTGGTTTTACACTATCACTCAATGTGGAGTATGTTTAAAATGGAGCAGAATTTAGTGTGGGAATCATTTATCACAGCACATTTAAAGCGACGTTCATTGATTTTTCAGGTGACAGCAGGACAAGCTGAGAGCATAAGACTGGCACATTATAGCATCTTATGAAATGGTTATGGTCAAATGTGTGAGCAAACGGTTGGTTGTTTACATATCCAGCACACTTGGAGCATCATTATCATTCATTTCTATCTGTGTTTGTGTCCATCTTATATATCTAAGTTCAATATTTGCTTGTTTTATCTCCAGTTTGATCTTCACCAACTCCTGAATGTATTATCAGGTTCTAAAGCTTTTAACTCTGTTTGCCAATTAGCACTGAGCACGTAGTGTACAAGTTTATCACAGCTGCCTACAGCTGGTAGAAACAAGTTGATGAATGATTTGAGCTGTGTTCAACCAAAAATCAACACAAAACAGATAATTCTCAAACCCAAATCCATAGGGATTTTCTTGTATGTATTTTAAAATTACATGTCAGCACAAACATATTGGCTATGCCTTCTTCAGTGTGCAACAACAAAACCATGAAATACCAGTCTCTAGTTAAAGGGATGTACACCTACTGAAGCAGAAGCAGAAGCATAAAGCATAGTGTATATACGAGAGCGAAAATATTTAAGCCTCAGATACAATAGCAGAGAGCACCAAAGAGTTTATATAGGCTCTTGAAATTAGACATACACTGCATTCTGTAGTAAACACTGCTTTGCACATGTCACAAGTGTCTTCACTTACCGTACTGAGAGGGTGAAGTCTCCTGGATTGCTCTTACTGGGTCTGGCTAAAAAACTCCCATCCACTCCACGGGTCAGCAGGAGGTTTTCAGCCTCCACTCCTGTGATGTTGGGGTGAAACCACCTGAGAGAGGGGGGAAACAAGGATATTTTTTACAATCCTGCAGTGCATTTGATAAATGCTAAAAGTGCACCTACACCTTTCCACTTTATTATGCCTAATAAAAGATTTGTCTTGCAGCAAGATAAAACACAGAACACATAATATAAAACCAGATAAAATACTAAAAATATGTTACAAAACAGGTAAAAACATTGCCTAAAGCTCACATAAAAACATGTACATCAGTGACAACACATAAAACCTGTTTTACGTGGAGCCATCAATCCTCTATGGTTATTCTGATCAAATATTAATTTGTGCTGTGTTATAGCACAGATCACAAGACATCTACAGTTACAGTTACTTGCTCTCTTTTTCCAGTAGCAAGAGGAACTGGATCTGGACCAGCAATCATACTGGGAACTCTGTTCCTTCTTGTTTGTTGTCTGCAATCAACAGCTTTTTCCATGCTTAACATCTGATCTTAATTTTACTTTGGGACTATAATTCTTTAGTTCTGTCTCTTCTGTTCCCCCAAATTACTGTTTAAATGTTTGAGACACGTCTTATCCATCACTCACTACCGTCACTATCAGTAATGCATCCGATGGTCCAATATTCAATGAGCAGCATGACAACGAGCGCAAACAAACAGTCAGAGTTGTACAGAAATATCTTCAGAGATAACATGAATAAAGACTCCTGTAGCAGATGGTGTGGTCAGTCTGAGTTTATATGAAGAGACAGAAAACAGTGAGACAGCTTAAATCTACAGAAGAACTGTGGCAACGTCTCCAAGATGCAGAAACAACCCACCTTACAAAACTGTGACCAAGTGTGCTGAGGACAACTGGTGGTGTTTTAAAAAGCAAAAGGTGGTCACATCTACTTTGAATAAAAACTACTTATGACATTATTTTTGAAAGCATCCTCAGTTAACTTTCAGTGCCTAAAATGTTTGAATAATTCTGTAACAGCTGCATGTCCTTTTTCCCCATGTCTTTTCAGCACAGAGGAAGTTTTGTGGTTCAGATCCTATGAGCTAAAGTTGCTCAACATCTTCTTATTAATCTATAGTCTTTGCTTCACTCATACAGTCTCTGAGTGCAACCTTTAAACCTTTTGCACCTAATATTTACTTATGTAATGTAGTACTTATATTTCTCCCCATTGTACTTCTGCTACTGATAATTCTGTCTAAAGAGAATACGCAGCAGAACAACGTTCATATAAACACTGCTCCCTGCAGAGCTTCACCAAACTTCAGTATGATGAATATTTGACAGACTTGTAAAATATGAACCAGTCAGTCTCTCAGATCATTAAGTAGAGAGCTGGACCAAACATGCAGAAGCAGCATTTAGTTACAGAGCTGAACACACATCTAGACAATATTAGACAACTTTTTAAAACCACGTTAAAAACACACATTATTTCAGCCTTAGACAGAACCTTAAATTCTCATCAAGATGAACCACCTCCTGTTCTGTACCTTTGGAGGAGTCCTCAGAAAATAATATCTCTAGGACAGGTCACTTCCATCTGTTCTTATTGCCTTTCTTGGCGTATTCACTTATTTTAATCAGGTGTCTAAAGCTAGCAGGCGTTGTATGTTCTTCTGGGACACACCACGTTATATAAAATGTTATTTACTTGGAGCTAAGTTAAGTTAGACAGCAACTTTAAACACAACTAACAAAGCGTTTGTTGTGTTCGGTTTACTTATGCTAGCAATAGTAGTGTTTGGTTTTCACTGAACAAATTCACAAGATAGCTTAAACTTCCTCTGCTGCTAACTAGAGTCACACATTAAACAGTGCTGGTTTGTCGGTTTGACATCACTGTTTCAGTTTTAACGCTGTTTACTAACTAAACATTTAGAAACTGGGATCTAAGTTGCCGGTTTAAGCTAAATGAAGCGTTCGTAGCTAGCTATTCCTGTGCCATCTGTTTTTTTCCAGAAACGTCGGCACACCCAGAGCTTGTTTAATTGCATGTAAAACCCAAACAGCTGAGTTTAATTAACACTAGCTAGCTCAGCTAACATTATCAGCGGACATTGTTTTCCAGACAGCCCCCACTTACCTCCGAGATGTCATTTTCTTCGCTCCTCTCTTCCTCGCTGGCAGTTGGCAGTTGGCAGTTAGCTTCGACTAGCTGGCTAACGTTTCCGACCGTTACCGCTTCGATCACAGAGTAAAGTGCTTCATCGGTTAACACCCGCTCAAAACGGGTACCGAAATCTAGTCATCGACAGCAAATGTTAAGACTGTGGGTTACCAAACAAAGTCTCTAGGCCTCAGCCCCGGAGACTTCAGAGCGAGTCGATTATTGGACGTCACCAAACATGCGACAAACCGAAGGGTGCGCGGATCTTCTTACCCGCCGTGTCCGTTCTTCACTCCCACTTCGCCCGCCTAAATAAAGACACACCGCTCGGCCCGTCCGGCAAACAACATGTCATAAATTAAAGCAACCTACTTCGCGCATGCCCAATAAAAGCCTGTTTTACAGTTCCAGCGGCACTAACGGCACGCGGCGCGGCGCGTTGGGTTCGCCGGCAGGTTCGCCGAGGTTCAGCGAGGAGCCCGCCGCACTAGCGGCAAACCGAAAACAATTCACATGATCAGAGAGTCATAACATCACAAAAAGAAGAAGCGGAACCCGGGAAAAGACTAAAATAAAGTCACCGTTAAACTTATAACATGCAATAATTCATCACTCGACAAATATAAATATTAGATGAATATAGCTTATTGTACAGTGCACATAACCACTGAGGCTACCTGTACTCTGTGGACATAAAGGTGTATATAAAGCATCTTATCACATTACCTACTGACATTTGTGGTAAGTAACTGGTAAGTAACTAATTTACTCAAGCACTGCGCTTAAGTACAGTTTTACTTTTACTTTATTTCAGTACCTATTTCCATTTATTTATTTTTACAATTACTCCACAAGGCTACAATTCAAAGGGAACTATTGTGCTATTTACTCCACTACATTTATTTGAAAGTTTTAATTACTTTGCAGACTCTTAATGCAAAATACCATATGCAGTAATCAGCTAATAAACAGTGAAGTATAATTATTTATTAATCACCTGTCAGTACATAAAGTAGTTAACATTACCAGCTACTTTTTATTTCATACCAAGTCTCTATTAACACAGATCTTTGTCTTTATTTTGTATTACTGGAAACTGCACCTTGCCGTAATTCTCACCTTTTAAAGTTTGTTTTCAGTTTACAGAACAAATGTGAAATTAATTCACAGTAAATATGTTCTCATTTGAAATGTTAGTTTCTTTGTGTTCAGCTCCAACATTTGCTTTTCTTATTGCTAATAACTAAAGTCAGTTTGTCAAGAGAAGAAATAAAATGAATGTTGATGATTTTTCACAGTAAATAGTCAACTAGATTCAAAGCATAAAGTTAAATAGTGGTTAAAATACTTTGTTTTTATCAGTAACTCAGTAAGAGTAGTGTTTTTTTTGTGAAGTACTTGTACTTGTGTACTTAAAGTAAATTTTAGACCATGTACTTTAATGTGAGTAAACATTTGAAGCTGTACTTCTACTTGAAGTACAATAAGTAATCAATTATATTTCCCTCTGAATTGTGGTGGAGTAAAGTAACGTTAAAGTAACAGTAAGTAACAGTAACAGTAAAGTGCAAGTACCTAAGAAATCTTTATAACTACTGTACCTGAGTATCAGGATGCTTAGTTCTACTGCACTGTTATTTTAATAATATATAATTAATTACAATTGCCTCATTCTCATTCATTTGCCTTTTTCTATCTTCATTTGACATAAGCATATTCCTGATTGTGTTCAGTCTGAGAGGCTTTGCGCACTCTCTGAGGTTTGTCCCTCTCCGGCCGCCGTCTAAGCCCGTACGTGGCAGTCAGAGAGCGGTACACAGTGGCCGAAGCTGGTGCGGCTCCTCTCCCGCAACATTTCACTCATACAACCCGACATCCTGCATTCCCGCAGGATACCCTGAAGCGAGGACACTCTTTTATATCGCCATTGGTTCTGTGAAGCTCTCTATAACGCACTGGAAACATGTTCACCGTGTCGGAGCTGGTTGTGTTGCTGGCCGTCCTCTCTGCCACTGCGTCCGGCTATTTCGTTAGCATAGACGCCCATGCCGAGGAGTGCTTCTACGAGCGGGTCAACTCCGGCACCAAGATGGGCCTTATGTTCGAGGTTGCCGAAGGAGGCTTTCTGGACATCGATGTTGAGGTGACATAGTTCATTGACATTAAAAAACATCCTTTACACGGACTAATAAGGGTTTGTTTGAATTAATGTGCGGTAAGGCCTGTGCTAAGATTAGCAGTTAGCTAACGCCGTATCCCTGCGTAACGTCAAAAGAAACTAGTAAAGATGCCAGAGCTACAGATTTAGGGCATTTAACTCACTGCTAAACATTGTAATTTATTTGAACACCGTGGATGTATCGTTGTGTCAGCCTCACTTCATGTAGTGTGTTGCACTGATTATTTAATTACAGATGTAGATACAGGAAGCGTTAGCATTGTCAGCTAAGCTACCAACTGTACAACTAATAAGGTGTTCAAACAACTAATACAACGTTAAACGTAATATCGATAATCCTTTTCAGATGTTTTCTGTGGGAATATTACTGTGCTTTCAAATGTACTATTAAGTGTTTTATGTGCACATATGTTGCTACCATATGTTGACTACAGTCCCCTCATTTTATTAATGCTGTTTAATGTTCTTTATTCTTGTTTCCTTTCCAGATAACAGGGCCTGATGGAAAACAGATCTACAAAGGTGACAGAGAATCTAGTGGGAAATACTCAGTGGCAGCACACATGGATGGAACCTACAAGTTCTGCTTCAGCAACAAGATGTCAACCATGACACCCAAGATCGTCATGTTCACGATCGATATTGGGGAGGCACCTAAAGGCCAAGACATGGAGACAGAAGGTATACGACGGGTGTGTGTGTTAATACATGAACAATCAGGAAATTCCACATTTTGCATCCTTCCAAGCTGTTATCCAGACAGTTTTACAGATAGCAAACTAGTTATTCATATGTTACTGATCTTGTTTCATCCATTCACCCTTTTTGTAGGTGGAGAGAGCTGGGATGGTAGGGCACAGGGCAGGCTGTGACGTTTGAGTTTGTCATGCACTGCAGAGTTTTCTCTAACCAGAGTTGTTTCTGTAGTATAAACTAATATTATGCAGTACTAGACAAGAAGCTGCGATGTTTGTGAATGGTTTGACTGATTGCACAGTGAGAACATGTCAGTGGTGGAACAAGAACTCAAATCTTTCTACATCTACTTAGTATTATTACCTCATTGTAGAAATACTACAAGTACAACTCTAGTAAAAGTAAATACATATAGAATGTCATTATATATTAATATTTTAAAATAGTCCATTTTGATTACAGGTGAGTGTCTTGTTTTGGAAACTTTAGTTAAGTAGACGTACCGAAGTATTAGCATCAATATATGCCTAAAATACCAAAAGTGAAGTACATGTTGCACTGAATTATTATAATTATTGATGTGTTAATGTGTAAACATCACTAATGTTGCAGGTGGAGGTGCAGACAGCTTGCTAATATAGTGAAACACGTCAGCATTGATTAGTTCATTACATTTTATATTGAGAATCTGCATCTGCAAAGAAGCTGAAGCTGTTATATAAATGTATTGGATTAAAAGCAAATTAATGTTATTTAATGTTCTTTATTCCCACTGAAAAACTTTGTCCAGATGAACAGAATCAACTTTCTAGGATTAAAAGTAAAGTAAAATATTCTGAGCTCTAGTGGAGTTCAAGTAAAAGTAACATCACAGTGAAATATTCAAGTAAAGTACCTCAAAATTATATTTTAGTATAGTGAGTAAGTAAATGTATTTAATTGCTTTCCACCACTGGAACATGTACAGTATGAACTATAACTGTCTCTGGTGATGGGAAGCGTCACCCCCCACATAAATGTTACGCATGTGTTCGAGTCCCAGTGCATGTTGTTTTTGTGCACAGCAACTTTGTTGTGACTTATTTCTGTGTATTTAAACCTTACTTAACCAGGAAAAGTCCTGTTTAGGTTAGCGATCTCTTTTTTTGAGGGAAGCCTGCTCAAGACAGACAGGACAATCCAATAAAAAAACACTCATACTAGAAGAAGACTGCAATGTATAAAATAAGCTACGAATAGAGACAGGTAGAAGAATCCTTCACCATAGAGTTTTACAGTGGCCTTGAATTCAGTCTGTGATGCCAAATTGTTTAATTTCTCTCTGCATATTGTTTCGGGTAGTTGGAATATACATGTATGTGGAAAATGAGCTCTGTGAAATATGTGTGCAGAAATATGAGAGAGGTTAACGTAAAATAGCTTTGTGAATAAAAATAAGCTGTTGACTTAACTGCCACACTCTGTGAGAAGGCCAGCCCACTCTAGAGGACTGAGTCCGATGATGAGTTAATGGTTTTACGTTTGTATTAAATTTTAATGCACTGCGCTTGAGCTTTGTTACTGATGGATTGACTTTTGCCGGTTGCAGCCCATCAAAACAAGCTGGAGGAGATGATCAACGAGCTGGCAGTGGCTATGACAGCCGTAAAGCATGAGCAGGAGTACATGGAGGTGCGCGAGAGGATACACAGAGCAAGTGAGTCCAATAAGAGCTCGTATGGAAACAAATTAGTGGTTTTTACTTAATGTGTGTAACTTCATAAACTGTCTTTTCTCCTCCCTCTAGTCAACGACAACACAAACAGCAGAGTGGTGCTGTGGTCGTTCTTCGAAGCTCTGGTTCTGGTGGCGATGACGCTCGGACAGATTTACTACCTGAAGAGGTTTTTTGAAGTACGACGAGTGGTGTAGTGCGATGAAATGATCCCTCTGTGTCCTCCACTGTTTGCTCCAACACCAAGACAGTTATTTACACCCAGGAAACGAGACTGGCAGTTTTGAGTAAAGACCACATATGATTGGATCTCGGATGTTTTGTTCTCCTGTCACCCGTTTAGTTCCTTCTTTATAAATGTAATTAATGTATGTTTGGAGTGGACGGCCGAAAGATTCTGGGATAGAAGTTTATTTGCATTAGTTTTCTTTGTTGTTTATTTTCTTTTGTCCAGTATTGTTAAATAATTCCAGTTAAGTCCAAATGGCATGCCGCTACAGTTTCATCTGTGTGAGGCTCATAATTTTAAGCAAAGTGTAGTCAGATGAAACAAACACATGTGTGGAGTCACCACAGGAGAATAAAGCCCCTTATTAAGATTAAACTGGACCCTTTCAAATAATATAATGGCAAAACAATGCATTAGCTCATTGTCTGTGATGCGGAGGCTTTGTCAGACTATATACTGGCAGATATGCGATATCTGTGCGTCACGCTAATGCTCTCAAACAACTAATTGCACTCCTGATAAATGCCTCCAAATATCTGAAGGATTTACATTGCCGCTGTTCTTTGCCGCTTGATTTAAAGCAAACAATTCTGGGGGGGGGGGGTTTAGTGGAATTTTTTTTTTTTTTTTTGCAGGGAAACAGACTGTGTGTAGATCAGAAAATGGTTCGGCAGGGTTTTGTGTTTTTGGCCTAAGAGTTTGCACAGATCTCATTTAGCAACAGGATCTGAAAGAGCTGAGAGAACTACTCGAGGTGAAACTAAACTGAAATTCATGTTACATGTTGATTGAGGCTGGCTGGGTGTTGGGTGGGGGGGTGACATCTAATGACTGCTGTGTGCTTTAGTTGCTTCTATAGTTATTTTGTTGGGGATGGGGGTTTTAAATTATACGATTGTATACAATTTCAAATGGCTTGTTTATTTTTCTGGAGCATATCCAGCAACATGCAGCTGCAGGTAAAACATGAACATCATGGACAGCAGCGTCACATCTAACTCACAGCTGCATGTTACTGAATAAGTTCCAGTTTTGTATAAATACAGTCTCTCTTTTTGTGTGATTACAACAAAATCTGATAAATGGATCTGTATAAATGTAGAAGGGTTGTCTGTGGAAAATGCCCCAGGTTTCATAATAAAGCCAATATTCTGTACGATTACTTGGATTTCTTTGTAAACAGAGAAAGTGGAGACTTTAACCATTTGTCAGAGACGTCTGGTGTAAATAATTGCATTCATTGTTCCACTGCATTGCAACAATAACTGGGACTGAGTTTCAGTTGTGCATTTCCCACTGCAAGTGTTGATATTCATCGGAGAACAAGAGTATTGTGAAGTGGTAGAACAAATATTCAGATCTGTTATTTTAGTAGAACTACAAATACCACACAGAAAATCCTTCATTATGTGCAAAAATCCTGCATTTAAAACCTTATTGAAGTAAAATTATGTAGGAATAATTAGTAAGCTGTACTTAAGTAGAAGTATTCTGCAGAGTAAAGTCCTCTGTGGTTGTTAAAATATTACTTTATAATATAATTTGATTATTATTTTTTATGCACTAATGTTCAATCAGCATTTTACTGCTGTAGTTTGTTGTGGTGTAAATATTTTGTACAGGACTGTAAATAATTGATGATTTTTATTATTAATTTGCTTACTATTTTCTTGATGACACATTTGATTGTTCAGTTTGTAAAAGTTTGGAAATAGTGAGTGCACAGTGATACTTTGCAATGTTTTTGTCCAACTAATAGTAAAAACCTTAAATTTAAAATAATTAAATTGGATGAATATAATGTAGACTTTGTATCTGTGTTACAAGGATTTTGGAGGAAAACAGGTGCTTTATAAAATTAACTATAATCATTGATGTTACTACAATTTAATTTTCACAATACATTGTTAAAGATTAAATTAGGTGTATATATAATAAAATGAGTAACATTAGCTTTACCTCGACCAGTGACAATTAAAACTAAACTACATGATAATACACCTGTAATAACAATGTATAACCACCCGGAACCATAGTCCTGTCAGCGCCTCAGTTCCCACCCGGCGTGTAAACATCAGCGCCCCCGGAAAGAGTCGCAGCGTGGGGAGTGAAACGAGCCTAGCGCTGGTTCACAGCTTTATCTTCAAACTTCATGGTTTGTTTGTTTTTTCCAGAATGGAAAACACGACAGACGGGACGTGGGAGCGTTTACCTGTGAAACTCAGTGACGGAATTTTACAAACGCTCCAAGAACTGAAATTCACGCACATGACACCTGTACAGGTAACGTTCATACTTAACGTCTGTGAAGATTCTCAGTCATCCAGGTCATGGTGATCCCAAGAAGGTTATTCAGTGGCAACTGGACTTGTTTTAGTTCCTTGAAGACGTTTCACCCTCCATCCCAGAGGGCTTTCTCAAGAATAACCTTTTTGGGATTCATACTTAACGTCTGCGTCACCACTGCTCATCATCAGCAGCAGCATCTGATTTATTCCCCTTCTTCTCTCCAGTCTGCGTGTATCCCGCTGTTCATGAGAAACAAAGATGTGGCTGCTGAAGCGGTAAGTTCACCACCCGCAGTTTAAAAAATCAACTGCGTACATTTACTTAAGTAGAACCTCAAAGTTCAAGTGGAGTCACATAAAAGTATTGTAGATACTGTTAAAGATTAAATTACTCAGCTATTTATGAAGCGGGTAAACTAAGCCTCATATGATCAGTAACAGTTAATCATTAACTTTATACAGTACTTACTTCTGCTCCACTGCTACAATACTGAAATACTACATTTATTTGATAACTTTACCCACTTTACAAAATGAGATTGAGAACACAGACTGTAATCAACAAATACATGATGTTGTTTTATTATAAGTGAAACTATCCAGCTGAATAATATAAGTAATTAAAATGAATCCCACCTTTCATTCTCATTTTAAAGCAAAAATGCAAAAACATCCTCAAAAGTGATAATCTGATATTTTTCTTTTGTTATATTTGATTGTAAACTGAATATTTATGGGTTTTCGACTGAATAAGACATGTGAAGATGTCACCTCGGGGTGTAGAATTAAAACACTTTTCACTAGTTTCTGACTGGACATTTTTTCAGAAAAAAATCAAGAAACTAATCCGCAGATTGTTAGTTTCAGCTCTAATATACAGAAAATGCATAATAATTGAATGTGATCAATAATAATAAACATATCTCTGAAATAATGCACCTTTACTTTTGATACTTAAAGTATATTCTGATGCTAATACTTATATAATTTTTCATAAGAACAAAAAGTTGTTCTTTATAAATGTCAGCATTATCAAATATTTTATGAACGAGCCATGAAGCCGTTCGTTCTAACTCATTAACCCTCTGTATTATCTCCACATATTAAAAGGTGGTAGCAGTGCACTGATTTGCCGTTCACTGAATTTCATGTCTTTGTAGGTGACTGGGAGTGGAAAGACTCTCGCTTTCGTCATCCCCATTATCGAACACCTCCTGAAGAGAGATCAAAAGCTGAAGAAGATGCAGGTGATGATGATGATTCCTTTTATTTTCTGCCTCCAAGCTGGATGCTGAGGTTGTTGCCGTGCAAAACAGAGATGTGATCGGTGAAAATGTCCAATAAATATGTTATTAATTTAATGAATGTAATGATACACGCTGTAGATATTAGGGTCACTCTGGAGTAGGCCTCGGTTTGGATGCTGTGTTGAGCTTTAAATAAGGTTTTATGCAGGTTGGTGCTCTGGTGATCACTCCCACAAGAGAACTGGCGCTTCAGATCAGTGAAGTCATGGAGAAGTTCCTTCAGAAGTTTCCACAGTTTATGTGAGTAGAAAGTCTCTGCAGAATGCAAAACTGTATTTAGTTCATAATAAATACGAAGAAAAGCAGCAAATTCTGGCTGTGTTGTGTGAAAAGATGATTTCCGATGATGTTGACCAGCTGCTTTAGAAGTGTTTTATGTGTCGTTTCAACATTTTCAACTGTTTGTTTTTCAGGCAGATTTTACTGATTGGTGGCAGCAACCCCATAGAGGATGTGGAAAAGTTCAAGGAACAAGGGTATGTGACCAAATACAGTACAGTTAAGACATTTAATCAGGAAGCTTTAGAGGTGGTGTTGTGTTTTACAGGATAGACACTGTCAGGCTTAAACGGGCATGTTATGGTTACGTGGTTGGAGTCATTTAGATTCGTGTGTCTGCATTTCAGGGCAAACATTGTGATTGCGACACCTGGACGTCTGGAGGACATGTTCAGGAGGAAGTCAGATGGTCTTGACTTGGCCTCCTCAGTCAAGACTCTCGATGTGCTGGTTCTTGATGAGGCTGATAGACTGCTGGACATGGGCTTTGAGGCCAGGTATGCAAAGTGGCCTCTGCTCATTGTCCTGTGACATTTCCTCATATAAACAGAAGCTTCACAAAGTATCAAGACCCCTTCAGTTTCTAGACCCTTTATTGTGTAATTAGATTAACTTGAAGTTTAAATATTTAAAATATCCAAACTGAAATTGTGTTGTGTGAAATACTGGAATCCACATTCGAAGGTCCCACAATTCACGCTGCATGTCTGGACTTAAACCGCGTCATGAAGTACGAGGAACTCTCCACAGACCTCCACAAAAAGACTTTAGGGTGAAGCATAGATGTAGATCAGGACATGGTTATAAAACCATTCCTAAAGCTTTGAGTGTCGCAGGAGCACAGTGGCCGTTGGCCGTCCAGCCAAAGTGAGGATCCGGACAATAACAACCGGGTCAGGGAGGCAACAACTAACAGAGCTTCATGGGTTTTCTGCAGAGATGGAAGAATCTGACAGGACCAGCATCTCAGTAACTCTTCATCAATCAGGTCTTCGTGGTGGTTAGATGGAAGCCACAGCTTGTTTGGAGTTTATCAAACAATTTAAAGAACTCATAGAGCACGAGGTGAAAGACTTTCACTTCTGATGAACCCAAATTAGACTTTTTGAGCAGAACTCTAAGCAGGTATGGTGGTGGCAGCATCGTGCTATGGGTGGGGCTTCTTAGCAGCAGGGACGGGGAGATTGATCAGAGCCAAAGGAAGGATGAGTTCAGCCAAATACAGAAGAAAAGCTTTGACTTTCCCTGAGGGCCCCAACCAAAACCCGACTTAAACCCAACAGAACATCTGTGAAGAGACCTGAAGATGGCAGTTCAGACACGTATCATCCAATCAGAGGGAGCTTTAGTGGGTCTGTCAGGAAGAATGTAATAAAATGTCTGAGTCCATGCTTGAAAAGCCTGTAGAGACCCAGGAAGAGTAGAAGCTGTAACTGCTGCCACAGCAGCTTCTACAAACTACTGAATTAAGGGCCTGAATACTTTTGTAAAACAGATTTGAGCTTTTGATTTTTAATAAATTTGGGTCGATTGATGGGCAAAATAGCAGTTTTATCTATACGGATTACTTAAACACAATAAAGTGAAGGTGTCTGAATACTTTCTGAAACCACTGCACATATACGTTATTACGCCTATTCTGGGTCTTGCAACTGACAGTGTGTGTTTGTGTCCAGTCTGAACACCATCTTGAGCTTCCTGCCTAAACAGAGGCGTACAGGCTTGTTTTCAGCCACTCAGACCCAGGAGCTGGAGAAGCTGGTGAGAGCTGGCCTCAGGAACCCAGTGCGCATTACAGTCAAAGAGAAAGGTGTGGCTGCCACCTCCACCCAGAAAACCCCCTCTAGGCTCTCCAACTACTTCACTGTGAGTCTGGGTGTGATAAATAATTTCAAAACATTAAATATAATGCCAAACAAATTTAATAAATGATGGGTTTCATTTCAGATATGCAGATCCGAGGACAAATTCAACAACCTGGTGGCGTTTTTAAGGCAACACAAGCATGAGAAGCATCTGGTTTTCTTTACGTATGTAGATCTGTTGTGTGTTACTTTACGGTGACAGAAAATAGATGAGTTGGAAATCCTCACACGTGGAAAGAGAAAAATGACAAAGTAATTGCTTATTAACTTCAGAAGTTAATAAGCAATTACTTTAAGTGTGTGGTTCAGGTCTGTAGTGAGTGCGTAACACCACTTGTTTCCGTCTCGTCATCAGCACGTGTGCGTGTGTGGAGTACTTTGGTCGAGCACTGGAGACGCTGATCAAGAAGGTCACTGTCCACTGCATCCACGGCAAAATGAAAAACAAGAGGAACAAGATCTTTGCCGACTTCCGGACCCAAAAAAGGTGAAAATTATTTACAAGTACAGTTAATCTGGTTGTGTGTAACTGCCTCTGTGTGACTTGTATAAAGTTTTATGTGTGTATTGTGCTGCAGTGGGATCTTGGTGTGTACAGATGTGATGGCCAGAGGCATCGATATCCCTGATGTGAACTGGGTGCTGCAGTACGATCCTCCCAGCAGTGCCAGGTCAGTGACCAGTCAGGTCCATTGTTATTTGGAAAGTGACACAATTTTCATCTAGGGTGTGACTTAAGTGTACTGACTTAAGTCAGCTCTAATTCATTGGTTTTATCAAAAATACTGCATGAACTGTACATGAATTAAAACAGTTTGTATTGTTGTTGCTTATTTTTTGTGTTTGTCTCAGTGCCTTCGTACATCGATGTGGGCGCACAGCACGAATCGGTAATCAAGGCAACGCCCTCGTCTTTCTGCTGCCAATGGAGGAATCCTACGTGAATTTCTTATCCATCAACCAGAAAGTGAGTGAGTTTTCATTCATTTGTACAATTCTCTAAAAACACAGCAGTAAATCTATGGAAACAATCGCTTTTCATACCCGCCCTGCTCCGTCTGACCTTATTCCTGACATGTTGCCGACCAGACATATGCATTCAGAAACTTGCTATCATGATGCTACCGTAAACAAATCATACTGCATGGCTGCATTTGTGTTTTAAGGCCATTCCATCTTGGCTTGTGTTCATGATAATGATTAATGCAGTCCTGTTATGGAAGATTTCTCTCCAATGATTTTTTCAGTGCCCACTTCAGAAGATGCCGTCAGTAGTTGATGTCGTGGATGTGCTGCCCAAAGTGAAGGCCATGGCTCTGGCAGACCGTGCCATGTTTGACAGAGGGATGAGGGCTTTCGTGTCATACGTCCAGGCTTACGCTAAACACGAATGTAGTCTCATCTTCAGAATTAAAGGTGAAAAAAAAAAAGACATGACATTTTAGATTCAGTTCTTTCATATACACAAAGTCTGATATTTTGATCTCCTTTCTTTGTCTAGATCTCAACTTTGCCTCCCTAGCTCGCGGCTTTGCCCTCCTTCGCCTGCCGAAGATGCCTGAACTGCGGGGCAAAACATTCCCCGACTTCACTGAGACAACAGTGGACACCGACACCATCCGCTACAAGGACAAGAACAGGGAGAAGCAGAGACAAAAGATCCTGGCCGAGCTGAAAGACAAGACTTCCCTTCCCAAAAAGAACTTCAGCAAGAATAAGGCCTGGTCCAAACAGAAGACCAAGAAGGAACGCAGGAAAAAGGTTGCAGCTAAGAGGAAACATGACGAGGTATTTCCATTCAACGACCATCAAATGTACTGATAAAACCAAGCACGGAGGACGACTGCATTTACTCTTGGCTCTTTTTGTGTGTCTGCAGGGCTCCGACGTGGATGATGAAGACACGAACGAGCTTATGAACGACACTCGCCTCCTCAAGAAACTTAAGAAAGGACAGATCAGCGAGGAGGACTTTGAGAAACAGATAACAAGAGGAGGAAAACACAAAAGTGACAGACCATCACACGACAGCTCGGATGAAAATGTTTGATTTAAAAAACAGTATTGAATTAAACCCAGAAGTATTTGTTTAAATTTTGTTAATGTTTTTTATTTGACATGTATAGTGAGTTATAAATAAAGCTTAATGAGCTCATCGCTGACAGCAGACGGGGTGAGGACTCCCAGGTCGGTGAAGAGCAGGGTGATGAGGGAGGGAGGTGTGTAATCAATCATCGGATGCTCGTCTGACAGGTTCTGTACAGTCTTCAGAGTGTCTGCTTTGTACTGTGGAGGAAAAAGACAGATTAGGTCGTCGTTTTAAAGAAAAATTTGAATAGAGACGAACTCCCCTCACGTCATACCTTAAATTTATCCGGCACATCCTGTTGGTTGAGCGGATAGAGACGGACGAACTTGAAACTCTCTGCCACAACGTAGAAGGGCTTGTTGTGAGCCTTAGAGCAAACTGCCATCTGGTAAGTGCCAATCTGCAACGGCGAAGGTCAAACATTTAGGTTTGTGTTTACAGTACCAGTTAAAGTACTGAAGTTGCTCATTTACACATTGAGCAGTTCAGGAGCAGGAGAGTCGACTTTTGTGTCCACCTGATGAATATTCCCTCTTTTTTTTGCTCTGTTTTTGGTCTCCACCACCTCCTGAGGAAACA
Organism: Sandelia bainsii; assembly: GCA_032362345.1. Lineage (NCBI taxonomy): Eukaryota > Metazoa > Chordata > Actinopteri > Anabantiformes > Anabantidae > Sandelia > Sandelia bainsii. The sequence goes on from JAUMHL010000004.1 coordinate 1,562,324, forward strand.
TCTGCTCTTTAGCTGTTAAATGCTCCACTGTTGTTTGCTGCTGACCAGCTCATGTGGACTGTGACTTTTTGGAGCTAATAAACAACCTGATTTTGTCGCTGCGTCACATCTTATCACCTCATATCAAGCACAAGCGATTACTCATGGCTCTGATCGTGTTGCAAATGATTGGCATTAGCGGAAGAAGTACTCATTTATATAAACGTAGCAATTCTCAAGTAAAAGTCCTGCATTCAAATGCTGCTCAAGTAGAAGTATATTAGCTTAAAAAATACTTTTAAGTACCCAAAGAAAAAGTACTCTCTATGTAGAATAGTTAATTTCATGAGTGAATATTATATTTTTGCTTTATATTGTAATTGGATGCATTAATCTGTCCATCACTTAATAATAATTTGCTTTATTACTTTACATACTGCTGAGTAGTTTGTAGGTTTCACACCAGAATTCAGTAAGTCCCAAGATTATACTGTATTTTGTTGTATTAATCAGATTCAGGAAAGTGAAGTTATCAAATAAATGTAGTGGACAATGTTTACCTCTAAAATGTAATGAAATCAAAATACGAATAGAAAATACTCAAGTAGAAATACCTTAAATTTGTACAATACTTCAGTCAATGTACTTTAATTTAGTGAAGTTGTTCATAAGTGACTGGAACATATGAGTTAACGGCCAGTTTGTAACCAGCTTTGTATTTGCAGGTACCCAGTATCACCAGTGAAGCCAGTTAAACCCAAAGGCTATGTTGTGATACAGGCCCACGACTATTTCTTGAAACACACCTTGTTGATGATTCCTCCGCTCTCCACAACTCCCTCTGCACCGACAATGACTAAGTCCACTTTCTCCAAGACATATCTGTGAACATGACACAAATCAGCCGAGTTCTTGCTGACAACATCTGACTTTTAGTTCTACTTAATAAAATCTCGATCTTAATTTACCCCACAGCTGCATCCAACACCACAGTTACTGGAACGTTGAGTTTTCTCAGGGCTTCTGCCATCTGTCGCCTGAATAAAGGAAGAAAACAATCCCGATTCAGCGAGCGTGTTTCCCTACAGAGTGAAAACAAGGTCACATTAAGTGACTGCTCACTCACCCGGCTGAGTCAGGCTGCGATTCAGTCACATACACAGAGAAGCGTTTCTTCTCGGCTGCAGCTTTTTCCAGCACCCGGAGGACGACTCTGGAGTAGGAGTGAGTCAGGATTTTCTGTCAGAGAAACATTTTAAAGTCGGGAGTAAAAAAAAAAATAGAGTAACTGAATTGGCTCCATGAATGTACAAAGAACAGTGAATAAGACACTAAACAAATGGTGAACTCACAGCACCGTCTTTGATGAAAGTGTGACAGAGTTTAGCAACCTTGGTCCTGGACATTGAGATTTTCTTTAGAAAAAGTTCTCCTCTCTCCTCCATCACCTTCTTACAGCGAGACAGGTCCTGACGGAGCAACAGACGTCAGAGTTATACTCAAACTTTGGCATTTTACTCCTTTACCTCCTTTATTTTATTCAGCTATGGACAAAATTATTGGTCCTCTTCCACTTAAATATTGGCAACCTTTAACTAACATTTTATAGCACACCACTTTGAGACAGTCACTACAATAAAGCACTACTGTCACTCTCAATGCTTCTAGCTGAAAAACTCCTCCAGATGACATCATCTGGCCTCAAACTGTCTTCAGTTTAAAATAAGAGCAGTGCAAGGACGCTGGAACTGGAAGTATTTAAGTTGAAGTTCTATGTATATGCTTTAAAATGTACTTTACATTCAAAATTACAAAAGTACTCCACTAAGACAGTGGTTTCAGACTGAGCTACTGATGAAAACAAAATATTTGAACCACTATTGTACCTGATGCTGTTGATAACATGAATGTACAAATCTACACACCAATGAAACTCATCTTATTAAAAGGAGAAAAAAATATTATGAAATAATATGGAATTTGTGCTTTAAACTGCAAACAAACTTTCAAAGTATTAGCGTCAATATACAGTACACTTAAATTACAAACAGTAAAAGTACTCATTATGTAGATTGTTATATTATTGTTATTGATGTGTTAATGTGTGAACATCTCTAATGTTGCAGTTTGTAAAGGTGGAGCTGATTTTAACCACTTTGTGTACTGACAGGTGGTTCATCCATACTATAATATAATAATAATACACCATAATTCCTTACTACATTAGATTCCATGTCACTTATCTAATCTGGAGTTAAGTACAGGTACATCAGAAATGCACTTAAGTGCAGTACTTAAGTAAATGTACTTTGTTACTTCCCACCTCTGACTGGCAGTTACCATGACTGTGTCCTCGGCAGGTAACTCACCTGGTGCTCAAGAGACGTGAGGCTTATGAAGCGCAGGAAGAGCTCTCCTCCTGAGGACACGGCCACGGAGGAGTCCACTCCCGTCAGGCAGTCTGTGGCCCACGTCAGACTCTCCCTCAGGCCCAGGATGGTTTCACCTGAAGGGGCAGGGAGAATGTGTCACTTTGGGCTGACACCAGTACAGCAGCTAATTCATTGTGTTTTAGCATTTTAATTCACCGACTCGTTGCTGAGTCGTTCTTGTGCTTCATAGTGCTGAGCCACTTTATCCAGTAGCGTCGGGTTACTGTTGTGCTTTAAATCTCATTTTCTTAAAATGTGTTGACATTCTAAACAACGTTTTAGTATAATACTACCAAGGTTGTTTTAGATCATTGTTTAGTAACAGACTTAATGTCAGCCTTGTGAGGGAGTTTTAAAAGTGATCCCACAGTTGTCACATTCTACATTCACATTTAGTCATTTGGCAGAAGCTTTCACCCAAAGCAATTTACAGCTGAGGAATGAAGCAGCAAATAACTCAGTCAGGGAGAAGAAGTTGTAAGAAAAGTGCTGTGAGAAGTTTTCCAAAGACAGCTGTGCCACTGTTTATGTGCATGCAGTAGGTATCTCTGCTTTCAGCTGTTTTTGAAAATTGCAAATGAGGCTGCTGAGGGTGTTTGGCAGAGTTTGACAGCTCATTCCACCATCATGAGACCACTTTTTTGGGATCTTTTGCCGTTCCTCTGCAGAGCGGAGTGAGCACAGAGGGATTTTAGACCTGGATGAGGATGTTGAAGTAGGAAGGTGCTGTTGAGTTGACCACTCTGTGAGCCTGTGCCAGTCAGAGTTTTGAACCTGATGCGGCAGCCACTGGAAGACCAGTGAAGAGATATAAACAGTGGTGTGATGTGTGTCCATCAAAAATTAAGATGTGCTGCTGCATTTTTGGATCGTATGGAGAAGCTTGACTTCTCAATCCAGTAGCCTTGTTAGTAGGACATTGTATTAGTTGAGTTGAAGGATGATGGGTGCCTGCACGAAGAGCTGGAAAACATATTCAGAACGGTAGGTTCTGACCTGTCTTATAATGCACCAGAGCTCAAAATGTACTCTTCCTCAGCGCCCCACAACAGTCCTAAATACCTACTATGAACTGTCCCAAACTTAACTCAAGGTACCAGATTATGTGACTTCTTCCCCATTCTGCATTATAAACACAGCCTGTGAATTAGGCCTATTTGAACTGCTGCCACTCTCAGAATCACAATCTCTACTGGGGGTTTTCTGGATTCCCTGTTTTGTTTCCCTGTTATTTTTATCATCCCTGGGATAATGAGACATCCTTAACTGCACACCCAGGAAATGGAGAAGTGATCAGTAAAGCCCAAATTCCTGCAAAACTTCAGTGAAGATGTCATCGATCAAAACAGACACTCAGACTGACACAGTTACTATCTGTTAAGTGTCCTACTGAAGCTGAACCCACCCTCCTCTATGACTGATGGTACTGGGGCTGAACCCACCTTTGTCCCTCTTGAGGAACTCCAGCAGAGTGCGGATGGCAGCCACAGCAGAGGCCATGTCCGGGTCTTTCCTCATCTGAGCCCTGAAGTACTCCACCAGCTCTGCCCCGGGTCACAGTGAAGTAAAGGTTCATATCTGAGCTGCTGAACACAGAATGTGACCATAATCTCGAAGCTTTAAACACCTTACCTTCTTCATTCATCCTGAATCCCACAAGATGTTCTAAAAGATGTAGATTTTAAAGCTAAAACAAACCAGTGAACAAAACTCGGCTGATGTTTAGTGACACATGCCTCAGTACAGAGCTGCTGACTCCGCGTCTCTAATCAAATTATCCACAAAATTAAAAACAAACGTTTGTATAAATTACTTCTGTCTCACATAAAGGAAACACACATAAAAAAATTAATTAATTTCTGCCTGAAAAGTTGTGTTGTCACGACTTGCACCACATTAGCACATCTTGCAACAGCCTGCGCGGTGACGTGTCGCACAGTGATGACGAAAGACGTTTTTGTTTTTTTTTCCCGACGACTTCGCGGCCCCTTCGGGTGGTGTCGGAAAAGTCTAAATGAATTTGATCTTTTCGGTATTTGATTAAAGGTTTAGGTTAAAATAGGGTATAATGTAGATACATGAATACGTTTTCACATTATGAATTATTTATATTAGTTTAGTTGATAAGACGAGTCAGAGAAAATGCTAAATATTAAATCTGTGTGGGAGATATGGTACGTAAATATGGTATACGGTGGTAAATATGTTGTGGTAGGATCAGTGTATCTGTCACTTTCCAAGAACAAATGCCCCACAGATAAAATGCTAAGTAGTCTAATTCTTTGATCACCATCTCCAAAAACCTGAAAACCCAACAAAAACAACTTCCACCATGCATATCTATTGTTTCCTCAAGTAATAAACCATCAAACAAAACCACAGATTTCATTGTACAAATCTAAGTTTGGTAACAACTAAACAGCTCAGTACTCAGATGCCCCTCTTTTTAAGTTTGAGCCCCTGAGAAGCTGCACGTCCTCAGTGACATACAAAACAGCAACACAAACTACATCTTCAGTACTGTTGTAGTTTTAGTTGTACCTAATATTGTAGCCGTGTGTGTGTGCTGAAGCTGATCTACAAGCCAGTATAACTGGACACTGCAGCCTAACCCAGTACAACGCAGAGGTAAGTCCAGGTCATGTTAAAACGTCAATATACAACAGAAATAGTCAAATAAAATAAAGGCACCTCAAAACTAAAAGTAACCTCAAAACTGTACAGTAAATGTACTTAGTTACTTTCCACTACTTACCTTCTTTATTATTTTCATCCTTGTTAAGTCTGCGAAATGTCAGAAAATAGTTAACAACCTCTCCTACAGTTTCTCTGAGCCCAAGTTCATGCCTTCAAATTTTGTGCAGCCAACTTTCCAGAACAATAAATTTGAGAGAAAATCCTCACAAAAGAAAAGCTGGAACCTGGAGACGAACACTACAACACCCTACTTGAATATATTTATCTCTGAACATACTTTACTTCAGTTTAAATTATATTTGTGTGTCACTATTGTTACTGGTATTAACATTTGTTACAAAAGAAACATGAAAAGAACATATGTAGGCACTTAACTTAATTCACTAGAGATTTAACACAAATCATAATACAGAACAACTGATGATTTAAAAAAAAAAGCACAGAACAGATTTGAATTACACACAGTTTCAAAAAATCAGTTTCACCTTCTGTTATGTTTTTTCTCAAGGTTCAGTGAAGCACTCATGATAGACTACTATTTTAAAATACTACAATATCAAATAAAAGGAAATATAATGGGATTCTGGGTCACTTCTTCTTTTGGCTGCTCCCTTCAGGGGTCTCCACAGCGGATCATCTGCCTCCATCATCCTGCTCTGTCACACCAACCGTCTGCATGT
>JAUMHL010000004.1:1568536-1583554 GCA_032362345.1 Sandelia bainsii
TCAGGCCGCGCAGGCGCAGTGGCTCCTCTGTGCGCTCCACTGTTTGCATTGTGTCTGAGCTGAAACTGCCGGCGAGCTCCACAAATATTAAACCCACCGCGGCAATGTCGGGCAGGTCGGTCCGAGCTGAGACCCGGAGCAGGGCCAAAGATGACATCAAGAGGGTCATGGCCGCTATTGAGAAAGTACGAAAATGGTAAGAACGGGCTCGGTTATCTAACACGAGAAAGGCTTGCTTGTTGAGGGGGGGAGGAGAGGGAAGGAGAGAGACGGAGTGAGGGATGAAACTGAGAGAAATTAAAGGACAATTTGTGAGCGGGATTCACGGCAGATGTACTTGCAGCTCAGGTGCACCGGGGCGCACTAGTGCGGTGCACCGCCCCGGCCGTCGTGCGGCTGCCGGAGCAGACTCGAACCCGAACCCGGTGTCCTTTTCTCTCGTCTTTTTTTTGCGGGTTGAACCCAGAAGCCATTTCGATGCAGTCACATGAAGCCATTGCTGCCCGCTGTCGAGCTCGTAGCGCGGGCGGCGGCGGCGGCGGCGGCTTTAGCGCCGAAAACGTCCACTAACTGTCGGGTCGGAGACAATTTGACGACGGCGCTCTTGAGTCGGAGTAGTTTAGTCCGTCTGGAGTTTTAAATTGAGCGCTTTGAGTCGCCCTTTAGGTCTGACAGAGAACAAGGCTCGGTGGGGGTTGGGAGAGGGAAGTAGGCTACAGTGCATGGCTGAACACGTAGTGACTCGGTCTTAGCGTTTAACACAAGAAAAAAAGACATTTTACCCATCAAATACACATTTGTTCATCTTAAGATTGTTTATTTTTGGGGAATTTTAGATATTTAACCTCGACCGGCGGCAGAATTTATGTGATTTATTTATTTTATCTGGTGGTTAAATCAAACGTCCCCGGGTCAAAGTCGGTACTAACGTTAGTTGGTTCTCTTCGACTTTAACGTTGATAATTTAGTAATTTAGTCGATAAAATTAAACAAATGATCGAACTCATGCTTCAGGCTAAATGTAGACAAGCCTGAAATGTGGGTGATTTATTGTTTCAGGACTTAAACCAACGTTTGGAAGATTTTTTATGTTACTGGATGCTACCATCTAAAAACTAACTTTAAATGATTTAACGTTAGATTGGCTAACTAATCGATTAATCGATACATAGAAAAATATCCAGCATTATATTTACTAATTGATTAAATATGTATATATATACTATGTATGACATAGTTTCCTATAGTTTAATGTTATAAATCTTGAGTTTTCAACCTCATACAATAGTTTTCTGTTGTTGTAAGCTAACAGTGTTATGCTAACTTTACTAGCTAAAAAGTGACTTAGGCTGAAATATTAGTTGATGATTGATTGTTTAAATCATAATTTAAAGCAAAAGTACCAAACATTCACAGGTGCCATCTTGACAAATGGGAATAATTGCTGAGTTTTTGACCAGTAATACAAAACAAATACAGCTTTTAATAGGTTAAATTAACATTTAGGCTTTCAGGGACAAATAGACATCTACTAACTCAATATTAATACTTACCTCAATAAAATACACATTTATAAACTCAAAATATACATATGTTCATTTTGACATTGTATTGTTTGTGAATTAAGGTACTTTAACCCTGACTGGTTTTAATTAGATGTCCCCAAGTAAAAAGTTATTGTATTAATCTTAAGTAGTAACATTAATAATGTCATTAATAGAGCACATAAAGTGTAATATAAAATAATGTTGGCTTAGTGTCTGTCTATTAAAATATGATATATTTCTGGTTTTGTGCATCATTTCCAGTCACAGATTTAAGTAATTTTTAAAGGAAAAAATGACTGATGGTTCCAGCCTCTCAACATGACCCCTTGCATATTTTACTCTGCTTTATAGCATTGTACATTAAATTTCTTTGGGTTTTGGACTGTTGGACAGACAAAATAAGCAATTTGATGATGTAATAACTGGCTCTGGGAAATCGCTGTGGCTGTTTTCACCGTTTTAAATTTGTGGACTGAACAATTAATAGAAATAATAATGGGTTGATGAACTGATAATGAAAATGCTAATATGTGTACAGTGTGCCATGTGGGGTGATGGTAGTTTGTATTGGGGAGCTGTGCTCTGTTTTTGCTTTACATTATTTCACTGTGTCCAGTAATAATGTGCTGTACCCCAGATCCTCAGCTTGGTTTTCTCTCCTACACAGGGAGAAGAAATGGGTGACTGTTGGAGACACGTCCCTTCGCATCTACAAGTGGGTGCCGGTGACGGAGCCCAAATCAGATGATGTGAGTTCAGCCTCTTGAGTGACACTAGTGCACACGTTTAACCAAATGTTTCAGAAAATGTGGAAAGGTTTATTTTTAGGGCAAGTAAGTTTACATGTGCAAAGAACGTGACTCCAGTTACAGTTATTTTAACGTACACACACACAATCTCAAGGGCAAATGTTTGTTTTTAGTCATTTTAAATGTAATATATTTCAGATTTAGAGTATTGTTCTGACAGAAGGAAGGTTTGAAAAAATGCTAAGGTAAACATGAGTAATTGAGTTTAAAAGAGCAGCCAATTAATGAGTTTTATTGACAATGAAAATAAGTTGTTGCAGGCCTTAAACAAAGATAAACTTTTGGATATTATATACAGACTAGAGGGTGAAGAAAATGATAAAACAGCAAACGGACAACAACACTGTGCGTCTGCAATCAGGTTAAACTGTTCCCGTAATCTGTAAACATCAATACAAAGTAAAAGGAAGCAGAAAAATAAAATGGTGCAAGTGACTTTATAGATATCTCTATATACATATATACACATTTTATCATGTAGAAATCACAACCGTGATTATACATTTTCCCCCCATTCCAGGGCGCTGGTTTTTCAACAACCACTGTAGAAAAAGAAAATATGAAGCCTTAGTTTCAATATTTTTGCAATGCCTGCTCTTCTTATGAACACATTCTCCAAATGCTGGAGTCCTCATCACTTAATAATGTGATAACTGCATTTGATTTGTTTTAACATTGAACCTTTTTTCTGTTTTTAGAAAAACAAGAATAAGAAAAAGGGCAAAGATGAGAAATACGGCTCAGAGGTGACGACTCCAGAGAACAGCTCCTCTCCAGGGATGATGGACATGCATGGTGAGTACTGGAAGCCTGAAAGGACACAGCTGGTGATATTGTATATTTGTGTTACTGTCAACAAATCCAATGAAAATATCAAAACCAACACCTCTCAGTACTTTTTCTTTTCCACAAGCTTAATGGTCCCAAGTGAAGATTTAAATCACATAAACAAATGTCACAAATGAATTATTGAGAGAGGCACAGTATCAGTCTAAATCAGTATCAGCCTAAATCACTTGGTTACAGTAAACACACAAACAAGAGGACGTATTGCATTTGTTGGGGACTATTTTCGGGGGCGGATAAATCCACATTTAGTGCTGTAGTGTGTTATTGTGGCAGCAGGATGGTGATTTGCTGCTAAATCAAAATAAATGTAATACAATAATTTTTTTTTAATTATTATTTTCATGTAATTTGCTAACACTAGGAAAATATGGACCATCTTTTATCACACATTCAGTGAGAGTAATTCTTTCATAATGTATTGACGGGTTTCTTTTTGCTTCATATCCACTAGTGAATAAGGTTGCTAGTTTGAATTTACAAAACCTTTTCAGTGCAGTTGGATCTTATTTTGTACTGGGAGTTGGAGTTTGCATAAGAAGCTGATTTTGCCAACTCACTGTTACATTAATCTGTAGGATTTTAAAGTGTTAACATTTAGGAAGTCTGAAGATAAAGTATAGTGCTGTGCATCTTAGCCCACCATTAGATTAGTTGTTTTGGCAGTGCTATTATAACCATATAAAAAATTTTAAAAAACAGCTTCTTTAGGCTGAAGTGACAAATATTGAGCGTGATCTCTGTAAAAGAATCTGGAGATGTCATTAGTATTATTAGATGTCCTGTTATTGGTCAAAGTACTGTACATGTCTATGACTAATTTGTAATCACTGTTTTAGTTACACTAATGCGAAACTAATTCAAACAGTGCTAAACTAAGTAATAAAAATCGTGTGTTTTGTGTCTAAGATGAATGTTGGACAAACTCACAATGAAAAAAAACAACTAAAATGACTCGTTCTGTCTTTGCTAGATGACAACAGCAACCAGAGCTCGATTGCCGACTCATCCCCAGTGAAACAGGAAAACAGTTGTAGCACCAGCCCCGCCCCGGAGCCCACTGCCGTGTCTCACCGTGAGAACAGCGAGGCCAAGACTGACCAGAGCCTGGACAGCAAGAGGGGTCAGACACTCGCGCGCGCGTGCGCGCGCACACACACACACACACACACAGCAAGAGTCTTAAACGATGGGTTTGATGTACTTTGTCAAAGATCTGCTCACTGTTCATGTCTGTAAAACAGTGGGCAGCTAGCAGGTGGTGGTGATGCTGCACGGCTGATCAGACGGATGGCGAACCACATCCTGTTTTTGTTTCCTCTCCTCTTGATCATGTCTCTGCCTTGTAGTATCAGGGCAAACAGCATCACACTGAGAGTTAATTAAAGTGACTTGTTCTGGGCTGGTGGAAAACAATCGTGTACGAAAAACAGAAGGTTGGCACATGACAAACAAACTTTAAGAACTTTATTTCAGACTACATTAGCGCATATTTGTCAGGGACAGTTTGAAGATTTATAGATATTCAACCATGAAACTGAAGAAATACTGAATGCTGAAGATTATGGAAAGCCAAAGGGGTCACAATTCATTTCTACACTTCACTGTGTTTTATACTTGTGTAGACGTATCGAGTATAAAACACTGAACAGCGAAAAGGAGACGAATCATGACCCATTTGGCTTTTGATAGAAGAAGGCTTGTTGGACGTGTGAACACTACTAGCTACTCTTTTGTTAAAATTTTAAAACATGGTTTCTTTCTGTGTTTGCTAAAGCTAAGCTAGCTGCCTCTGGCTACATTTGGAAAATTAACGTAAAATAAAAGTAGGAAATCCTGCAGTTCTGAAACTTTTGTCTCAGATGTTCATCAGGAGGTTTTTTCTCTTCACATTCAGGATCAGACTTTGACTCTCCTACATCTCTCAGTTACTGAGGAAAAGATGTGGCGTAATGCTCGTATTATTCATCAGGTCATATTCTGATTGGCTGGGAGTGAACACCCTCAGCCAATCAGAGTAGAAGCTAATGAAATATGCAAATATTATGTGAATATTTTAAGAAGCTGGAGGACAGAGGAGAATCTGGGCTGTCTGGAAAGGAGGAACAAGGCAGAGCAGGTCATCCAATAATTACAGGGTCGGAGGTTCAATCCCCGGCTCGTCCTGTTTCCTTCTTTCCTTGTTGAAGTGCCCTTGGGCAAAAAACTGAACCCCAAGGTGCCCTGTCACCTTGCATGGCAACTACACCATCTGAATCTGACAATAGGGATCAATAAAGTATAATTAAATGCATAATAACAAACTGACCTTTAGTTGGGTCCAGTGATAAATGACGTTGCATCAAACTGTGCAGTTACTTCACACAACCACACAGGGTCATTAAAGTGTCAGAAAACAGGGTCTGTAGCTCCAACGTGCAGTCACTGTTCAGCCCTCCGCTTTACTATGATGGAGAAATGTGTTAAAGTCCTCATGTCTTCCCTTCACCAGAGAACTCAGAGAGAGCACAGAGCACCAAGAGAGACGGTCTGTCCTCAGGAGAGAAGGACTCCACAGACAGCAAAGCCACTCAGGTACAAACACAACACAATAGTCTGCTTGAAATATCAACACAGTCCACTTATTTGTCACCTTTTCTAAGGGGAACCAAGAATTGTGTCGAGGCTATTTTAGAAAATCTCAGTAGAATCAGAAGAATGTGGCTCTTTTCACAGCTTTTTTGTTTTATTTTATGAGAACCCACAGTGTGCATTCCAGCATCTGAATGAGGTACAACACTAGGCCCACATGTTTGGGAAGCACTGTTCACATATTTGAAATGTAAGCAATAGAAGAAGCAATAGATTTTTTATATTTGGTGTCAGAGCAGACTGTCTGAATTTAAAATTAAATTAAATTAAAATATGAGGATGTGGCACTCAGTGTAATCTGACCATTGAACTCTGAAAACTGTCTGCAGACTTTTGTCCTGCACATGTAGGCTTGTAAAAAGCTGATTATAAACCCAGTTACATGTATAAACTCAACCAGGTGATAGCTGGATTACATAAAAAAAGAAACCTGGGTAGAATTCTCCTGGAGAACTGAGTTCTCTGCCATGTGTACGCATAACCGAGTTTCTAATAAACTTTTTTACCAGAGGGTGTGCAGGACAAAAGGCTGCATCTGCTGCATGGCTGCATAGATTTTCAGTAACCTGGTTTCCTTAAGTGCATGTAAACACAGTCATCATTCTCCAGGAGAAATCTGCCGGGGGAAATCAGGTTTCTCTAATCCCCTACCGTGATTACAGAAACAGGTTTCTGTTTACATGACGGTTAAGAAATCAGCTACTGGACAAAACACTTTTTTTCCCCGTGTGGATGAGTCTTCTCTTCCCAGCATCTGTTCCTCACTCATGTTTGTTCTTTCTTTGTTGTAGGACCTAGAGGAGGCCCCGCCCAGCAAGAAAAGCAAACTGGAGTCCTCATCTCAGGACTTTGAGGAGAGTTAAATGTTTTGGGCTGAGTTATTTCTCCCCCTCCCTCCCTCCATTATCTCTAGATAATTTAGGGCTAATGGACCCACCAGTTCTCCACCCACTTCTCTTACTTTCCCACCTCCCCTTTTTTCTACCCAATCTCGCCAATACCAAAGGGAGAATGGACATCTCTCTCTCCCCCTTCTCTGTCTCCCTCCTTATCCCTCCCACCTTGACGGCTCTTTCCCCTCTAGTTTGCCACCTTTGCCCTAACACTCCTCTGCCACAGAGGGAGAATGGATATTACCTCTATTCACTGGTCCCCCTCCGTGCTTCCTTCCACTTCTCCACACTTTTCCACTAAATGCCAAGAGAAGCGCTCAACCCAGGCTGCAGTCCCCTCTGCGACCAGCCCAGCCCAGGCCAGAACACACACCCTGACCTGCATCTGTGACTCAAAGCGTTAACAACACTGGGGGTCTGAGATTAGGTTGATCCCGGACGCTGCTCTGAGACCACTTTTTAAACTGCTAATGGTTTAGCTCAGGATACTCAAGAGGCTAACCTGGTCTCAGATCAGCGACTGCAGGGGGGAACCTCCACCCCAACACCACCACGTCACTTCAGTCCTCTTGATTCGCCTCCTGGTTAGACTAATGTTCTATATTTGTTTAGGAAATGTTTAGGGTTTTTTTCTCAGGAGGGTCAATGCACTGTTATGGTATGTCACAATCGATCACAGATAGATTTGCTGCTGTAGTGGAGGTCTTTTTTCTCTATCCATGAAAAGTTCTCCAGTCACGTGTTTTTAAAAGCGAGTTCGTTTTCGGTTCGTAGATGAAGAAGACGTTGACGACGGTACTGGACAAGATGTAAACTCTTGGATAAGTAGTGAAGGCAGACATAGGTAGTCTAGGTCCTGAAGGTGTGCCTTGAGTTGCTACGATTAAATACACATTTAGGTCAAACAGGTTTTGAATGACAGATTTGGTGCCATGATTTGTTTTGTTTTTGTTTTTTGCCTTAAAATCATCACTAATTAGTTTTGTCCAATGTTTATATTCAGCTACTACAAGTTTATTTAAAGGAATAGTCTGACATTTAAGATGTAGGTCGATGTCACTTTAACGTCTGTGAAGCTACAGTTAGCTTAGCATTAAGACTAAAAACAGAAGGATGCTGCAAGCATGGCTTTGTCCAACCAGCCTGTCTAAAAGCTCACTAATTATCTTGTTTAAAAGGTTTCTACCTGAACTAGTCTGAAAAACCAGAATCTGTTGTAGACTTTGGGTTTAGTGCAGATTAAACCACTGTAATTTTGTGACTGGATTTAGCTCATTATTTAGCTTAGTTAAATCTGATGACATGACAAATTGTGGTTTTATATGCAGGATCACTGACTAACAAGATCAAACTGGTCATCAATTTAGAGCTACTGGTATTTTAGTCCTTTAGGACAGAACCTGTTTCTCCTGTCTCGACACGAGTGATATCATCTTAATATGAATTTTCTGTAAATGTCAGCACTGTTCCTTTAAAGCAGCTAGAGACTGGAATTTGAACACTACTCAGAAGTAAATCACTTTTGTCTTCTGGAAGTTTCTGCAACATCTGCAAACCTCAGCACTCCCAGTCACTGGTCTGTGTCTACGTCAGGTGGCACTTTGTTGTCGTCTTTTCCCTCTAAAGTTGAAACAGACCAGTTGCTGATACTGGTTTCACCCCGTCTTGCATTTTAATCACCTCTCATCTGTACGTGTTCTGTGTGTCGCTACTTATCTATGACCGACAGATGTTTCTGTAGCTCTCAACAGAAGGGTCCAGTCTTTTAGGTCAAACATTGATTCTAATCCTCCTTTAAGGTGCTGTCTGTCGGCTGAATCCATACACCTGTGGCATCAAGCTCTTGGTTTTGTGCAGATTTGTGCAATTTACTTGAACTTTATAGTACGGATTCAGACCTATGACCTCTAATGTACAACCTCAGACATGTCAGATTTACTTTCATTGATCGATATTTACTTGTGGATTGAAATCAATTGAATCAATGCAAACCAATGACTTCACAACACACAACAGGGGCTACAGAAGTTCACAGAATTACTTGATCAGATTTCAGCAAATCAGCATTCACATGGATGGAGAGAAAAGAAATAAAATAATGACAATTGTCTCAGTTTAGAGGATGGATTAGCATATACCTCATTCCCAGTCCAGCAGCGCTGGAACTTAAAATGCTATTGTATTGACATAACAGTTATAAACAGCATTATGTACACTCAGTTTAAGAAAAAAATCTCACTTATGTTGTAGCTTTCACCTGATCGAGCTGATTGCTTATAGTTTGCTCATAACTGTGTTTTGTTTTGTTTTTTTAAAGAAAGCTGTGAGATATACAATCTTGTATTTGTTTTTTTTCTTGGGGCCATTTTGTTTCACTTTAGATCTTGTACAGATTTATGGTTTGGTTTGACTTATTTATTCCATCAGTAGTGCTTGGTTTTTATCATGTCCAATGGTTTTGTTTTCTTAATAAAATTCACAAACGTTTTTAGTGTCTTGACTGTTGGAGTGGGAAGAGAGCAGAGTCAGAGGTCATCTAACCTTACTTTATATAAAGTATTTCCTCAGTGCCAACTTTATTTAAGTACATCTGAATAAATAAAGATTACCAGATAAGACAGAATTGGTACAATAAATGAACATTTGATTTAATTAAATGCAATTTAAATTTGAATTGATTTACAGAATGACTATTTCTGCTCATCAATCTACACACAATAACCCATAATGACAAAGTGAAAACATGAAACCTCTCAAAGCTTTACACATGGTTTTATACCCAGATATGAGTTGAGGGTTGTTTGACCTTTACCCTGTTCAGAGCAGGTAACAGGTGAGACTATGTGTTTACAATAAGTTACCTGCTCAGCACAAAACGACAGACGAGTATAAAGAAAGTCAAACAAGAGCCAGGTATTTTTTTGTCTAACACCAATCTTGTCCCTGAACGCCTCACAACAAGAGTGAACACAGCACACAGGAGCAGCAGCTGAGAGACTCGAACACCACTCAGGACACAATGTTACTGTCTAAGCATAAATCCTGTGCACAAAGACGAGTAATAGGTCATCTTACAACAGGACATGTCAGATTTCCGGTACACTGTATTGAATTTGAGTGGAGTCGGGGAGGATTAATATGCTGGATACTCCACATATGGATACAAGTATTTGCCCCCTTCCTGATTTAATTTTCTTTTTTTGCATATTTGTTACACTTAAATGATTCAGATCACCAAACTATTTATATTACACAAAGATAATTGGAGTAAATAGAAAATTGCATTTTTTCAACCTCAAAAAGCAACACCTGATGTCGCTATGTAAAGAAATTCAAGACCAGATGAGAAACAAAGTGATTCACATGTATCAGTCTGGAAAAGGTTACAAAGCCTTTTCTCAGGCTTTGGGACTCCAGCGAACCACAGTGAGAGACATTATCCACGAATGTACAAACTGCAGGTCTCACTTGCCTCAGTTAAGGTCAGTGTTCATGACTCAACAAAAAAAAAGAAACTGAGTAAAAATGGTATCATGGGAGAGTTCCAAGGTGAAAACCACTGCTGAACAAAAAAACATAAAGGCTCGTCTCACATTTGCCAAAAATCATCCTGAGTATCCCCAAAACTTTTGGGCAAATATTCTGAGGACTGATGAGACAAAAGTTTGAGATAACTTTTTGGAATTTGGGGAAATTAGTATCAATGATTATTATTATTAAAAAGAATATCATACCAACATGGTGGTGGTAGTGTGATGGTCTGGGGCTGCTTTGCAGCTTCAAGACTTGGACAACTTGCCATAATTGATGGAACCATGAATTCTGTGCTCTACCAGTAAATCCTGAAGGAGAATGTTCAGCCATCAGTTTGTGACCTCAAGCTCAGGAGCACCTGCGTTTTACAGCAGGACAATGTTCCAAAACACATCAACAAGTCCATCTCTGAATGGCTCAAAAACCCCCAATAAATTAAGATTTGGCCTGGTCAAAGTCTGGACTTAAATCTGATTAAGATGCTGTGACATGACCTTAAACAGGCCGTTCATGCTTGAAAACCCTCCAATGTGGCTGAATTAAAGAAATTCTGCAAAGAAGAGGGGGCCAAAATTCCTCCACAGCGACGTTAAAGACTCATTGTCAGTTATCACCAACACTTTATTGCAGTTGTTTCTAAGGGTGGCACAACCAGTTATTAGGTCTAGGGGGAAGTACTTTTCCACATAGGGCCATGTAGGTTTGGAGCTTTTTTCCCTCAATAAATGAAATCATCATTTAAAACCTGCATTTTGTATTTACTCAGGTTATCTTTGTGTAATATTAAATCTCTGCTTTCAGACGCTCTATATTCCTGACAGTGATAATTCATTCAGAGTTCCCCTAATAAAAATGTTTTCCAAGCTCATCTTTGGTGGCAGGTTCCAGCTTCAATTCATTAAATTAGCTGTATGCTATTTTCCTCTGTTTAAAATACTTACTTGTACTTTTGTATCTAAAGTACATTTTAGAACCCATACTGAGAATCCAAAGTGGTCCTTCTACTTGTAGTGGAGTACTTTTTTTAGGCAAGTACTTTCACCTGTACCTGAGTACTCAGTTTATGTACTTCTGATGAAACTACGAGCAGTGCAGCAGATGAAGTGTCTCGTCCTGTGAGTAAAAAAACAAGCAGAAACGTCGCTTTTCATATTTCTATTGGACTGTTCAGGAGTATACAGTACATAGAAAACAGTGACATGTTACATCACATCAACATTGTAAAATTTACCAAGATGGTGCCTGAAATTGTTACATATAAAACATGACACTACTAATCAGATGTATCACTTATAAAGTCCACGTTTATAGAAATGCTTTGTTTTCCCTGGAGTGGAAAGCTCCTTATACGACAAAGAATCTTATCAACAGGGCAGAAAAATAAAATGTAGTACACATAAAAGCTATCTTTTGTTCCATGGCACTGTGTACACATTTATCAGAAGGACGCTTCTGATTAGTATTTACAAAGACTAGTGTCAGTGGTTAGTTATATCATGTACTGTATATATACACTGTTAAACCGAAGATTCAATATGATCCAAAATTGTGCTTCAGAACAATGTCAAATGTGAGATGCTACACATGGGTAATTTAAAGGAACGCTTTCACAGTTTGGGAAATATTAGCTTTCTGACAGACTACAAGAAAACTGACAACACTCTCATGTCTGTCACTTAAGCATGTTCAATTAATTTAACTCGACGTTAAAGTATGGAAAAATAACAGATCTATGAGAACAAATAAAATTATGAGAATAAAGTATATTTTGAGAACAAGGGAAACAGTCATATACAAATACACATCTTTATGTATAAATGTTTGTAGAAATACATTTGTGACAGTATGAAAATGACGTCTTCACTTTTCAGACTTGCTGAAATG
Organism: Sandelia bainsii; assembly: GCA_032362345.1. NCBI lineage: Eukaryota > Metazoa > Chordata > Actinopteri > Anabantiformes > Anabantidae > Sandelia > Sandelia bainsii. The sequence continues at coordinate 1,580,681 of JAUMHL010000004.1, forward strand.
CTCACTTTGATATGTTGTATTATGAGATATTATTACTTTAATGGCAACTTCACCAACTTTTTATGTGCTTCTTACTTGCTTTACTGTTGTAACTTCTGAACGTGTAACATTTTTTATATTTTACACACTACTAACTAGTTTAGTAGAAAAGCAACACATCTTATTTTATGAGGTTTTGCATAAAAAAATCTTAGTGAAAAGCAACTACAAATGTCAGGTTAATGTAGTGGAGTAAAAAGTACATTTCCCTCAGAAACGTAGTGGAGTACAAGTAAAGTAGCTTAAAATGAAATAACACAAGTTAAATAATAGTACCTAAAAGTCATATTTTAACGAAGGGGGTTATGTACAAAATGGAGCGAGGTGACACGGGAGTGGTCTCGCATAGCTTCTAAACACATGTAAATTTAAACAAGCATATTTCCCAAACTGTCAAACTTTAGCTTTAAAGAGGGGATTAGGAAAGTGGGACTGAATAATCTTTACTGACCTTTATGATAAAAATAACTTTTAAATAATTTTAGAGTGGTAACATTAAAGCGTTGTGTGTTTCTGTTGAATCTTTAAAGTGGACAGTGCAAAACTAAGTTAGAGGCTTCTCTAGTTTCATCTGGGCAATGTCCTGTAACGTGAGCCCACCTACACTACAGTAGTCCTAGTACAGACTACACTGATCAGTGCTAGCTTATTTCCCAGTAGGAAAATCACGGGTTACTGAAACATCAGACAATAAATAACAAAATAACTTCAATGTTAATTAAATCAGCTCCTCAGTAATGTTCAGTGGTATCAGCTGAACATATGAACTTCAGCTACAGAAGGGTAAATACACAAAAATGTTCATCTTTGACCTTTGAAACAGTAGCTGACGAAAATAATCTCAAGTTCCATTTAGCAGGTGTTTCCAGAGCTTTCGATCAAGTTTCCTCATTGTCATGAAATGGTAAGTGAACCTTTAGTCTTAACTTTAAAGCCAACATAAACAGCAAATCTTTAAAGCGTTTGTAAAAATGGAAATTTCAACATTTACATGAAAACTACACAAATTTTGTCTCCAGAAGAAGATCATATGATTTTGATTGAAAGCATCTGAACAGCTACTAAATGGACCTTATAGCGAGATTATTTCTGTCAAATAGAAAAATGCAGTAGAGCCACTTCAAATACGAAAAGTAATGTAAACAAATAAACTGAACTTTATGAGTGAAATTGTTGAAACTAGTAAGTGGACCCTTAATTCAAGGTTCACTTACTAGCTTTTTCTGGAGCTTTCGATTTTAACTCACGTTCATCAGCGTCTTTTGCAAATTCAGGAATAAACTCCATCGTCTGATGAGCGCCACAAGATAAAGCTGAAAGCCCCAGAAGAACAAGCTTGTGGCGCTGGAGTTCAGCTCATCAGCTTTTGTCCAAATAGTTTTAAAGGTGAAGACTGAACTTCACTCATGTTACACAGTATTGTCAGGTTTTCATAACGACGGACTATTAGGGCCACTAAAAAAGTTAGTGAATAAAGTTGCATTATTTTGTTAAATCTGTGAGAAAAAGTAAATGAAAAAAGCATATTACAACAATAAAGTTTCAGTATTTTGTGAAAAAAGTCCAAATATTTCAAGAATTAAATCAAAATTTCATCAAATCAAAAGTTGTGCTATTATGAGAGTAAAAATATTTCCCCCATAAGTCTAGTTACTCTAGACAAATATTTCTAGAATAAAACATATCATCGTCATATTACGAGAATAAACTGGTACTGTTTTGATTAAAATGTTATGCTTTGGTAATAAAGCTATTTCCAGAACAAAGAGTATAAAACTGTAATATTATAAGAACAATGTGGTACTATTTCAAGCATAATGTCCAAATATTTAAAGAGTAAAGTTTTAATATCTTGAAAATGTTGTATTTTCAGAATAAAAATGTAACACTTAGACAAAACAAATAAAATCATCTTCCTAGAATAAATCTGAGTGTCATATTAATAATTAAATAAATGTACAAAAGAATTCTAATATTTCAGAAATAACGTAATATCGTGAGGATAAAGTTGTAACAGTTTGAAAAAAAAAATCTGTATTTAGAGAATAAAATCGTAGTATTACAAGAATAAACTTGTACTATTTTGATTTAAAAAGTAATATTTTGAGGATGAAGTCATCATATTGTGAGAATCATGTAATATCTCAAGGAAAATTATTCCAGCATAAAATCATAGTATTATCAGAATAAAGATTTTGAAAAAAATTGAATACAATATTTTGAGTAATTAGAATTAGAAAAAAAAAGTTAAAAAGTGCAATTACAAGAATAAAGGCAAAACTATTGACAAAACAGGTTTTTCATGTTCAAAACCTGTAGTTAAATCTTTGAAAAGATGGACCAACGAGGCAAAGCAAGAGCTGCAGGCTTTGACTGTACTGACTGGAGGGTTTTTGAAGACGCTGCCAACAATTTGGACGATCTGACTGACACTGTGACATCATATATCAGTTTCTGTGAAGATATGTGTGTGCCCACCAAGACATATTGCATATTCAATAATAACAAGCCCTGGTTCACAGCTGAACTGAGACAGCTCCGTCAGGCCAAGGAGGAGTGGAGACAGTCTTCTGTATAAGCAGGCCAGAAATCTACTGACAAAGGAGATCAAAAAGGCTAAAAGACAATTCTCCGAGAAGTTAAAAAACTAATTCTCAGCCAATGACCCTGTGTCGGTTTGGAGAGGCCTGCAGGACATTACAAATTACAGGAGTCCCAGTCTTCACCCAGATTTTCAACAGATCCCTGCAGTTGTGTCACGTTCCCCTTCCCTTCAAACATTCCATTATAATCCCAGCCCCTAAGAGATCCACAATAACAGGACTAAATGACTAC
>JAUMHL010000004.1:1583654-1598893 GCA_032362345.1 Sandelia bainsii
GCTGCTATATGAACATAAACTACACACTACAATCCAACACACTGCACCTGATGATCACTGAATACTTTTTCTGTATCGGCTCCACACAAACACACACACACACATACACACACACACACTGTCTTGTCTTTCTGTCTATGTGCCACACTGTCTATAATTTATTGTCTATAATTTACTTTTTCACAACCAATTCTGTAGCTGTTGTCTGTAACCTATTCTTTGTTGTTATCGTCAATGTCTGTACTGTCCTAGAAGAGCCACAAAAGACCAGAAGCAAATTCCTTGTATGTGCAGCATACTTGTCGAATAAAGCTGATTCTGATTCTTACTGTCGAATAAAGCTGTAATGTTTTAAGAATATAATTAGATTTCAGTATAACGTAAAATTTCAAGAAATAAGTCTAAAATTCAGAGAATAAGATAATATCGGAATAAAGTCGTAGCATTTTGAGAAAAAAGTAACGGGACAGTGTGGTATGTTGAGAATAGTTGTACTATTTTATGTTGAGAATAATGTTAAGTAATACTTACAGAACATTTTTTTTCTAAATGTTAGTCATAGTCTGCCTGTATAGTTACGAATTTATTCTAAAAATCTATTATTTTTATTATTGATCTATCTATTGATTTTCCAGTGGCCTGAATACTCCGTCGTAGGAAGAAGTGCTTTGTAAAATGTTATTAAAAAACAGTAAACAGTGTCACATGGCAGTATTTAACTCTGATTGGTTTGTAGCCGTACAGACTGAGGAATGTGATACAGGCGACAGGAATGTAAAGCTGCAGGTGATGTGCTTCATTTCCCCTTCACTTGTTACTGTGCTTAACTTTGTTGCTAAGTAACAAATGAAGCCTAAAAAACAACAACACTTATTTTAGGAACAAACTTAGATGCAAAACGACAGGTTAAAAACAACAATTGCAGAGGACAAAATCCTTCTGTTAAAAAGATCAAATATTGCACCAAAGCAGCATATTTGGACGAGCATTCTGCATTACAGTCAGAACAGTTTCTCTTCTAGAGGGATTTAGTTCAGGACAGTGGCTACCATTGATATGCATAAATACAGTATAAAAATACACTATGGAAAAATCTGCAGGGACTCGTGTCAGGCATGTTGGGCTGGATTGTGGGACAGGCAGCAGGAGAATGTGTTTAGTGTTTGAGAAAGAGGAAAGGGAAGGGATTAAAATGGAGGAAGGTTTTGGAGCCTCTAGAAGGTCTGGTCATCATTGCAGGACTCTGTGGTGTGGCCGAAAGCCTCGCAGATGTCGCAGTAGGGCCTCTCGTCGGCTGGGTTGCCGTGATAGGTGGTGTGAGGTACAGAGTCGGGGCTCTGGGCCTGAGTGGGACAGTCTTCTGTGTCGTGGAGGTCAAAGCAGTCGCAGATGTCGCAGAACAGACGGGGGGTCGCCTTCTTTTCCCGCTTTGACACACCTTCATCAAAACTGCACGACACAAGAGAAAAGAAGATAAGAGATTTAAATTTTAAATGCCTCAGCATTTTCTGTTACAAACCTGCACAAACCAGAGTTAAGTTCAACGACACTTGTTATTGGGCTGTTTTTCATGACCAAATACCTAAATAAAAAGTCATCTTCAAAAATGGAAAGTATTATGACACGTTTTATACTTTTCACCAGTTAATAAAAACTACACAATGGCTGCGTCTCAATGCTGAGACTGCGTCCTTCGAAAGCATCACAGCATCACCACAAGGCAGTCCCATTTTGAAGATTCCTTCAAGTGGATTCTTCACAGCCAAGGCTACTGGTAGACCGCAATGTGAAAAAGGGAGCACATGAAGTAATCACCGTCTTAAGGTCAAAGTCTTACACAACAACCTGCAGCATCTGTTGATTTCATAGACTATAGCTCCCGATCTGTGACAGAGTTTCCTTCACCACATAAAACATCTCTAGTCCAAAGGTTGATTCGGCTGTTTGACCTGTAGCTCGTTGGTTTAGCCTCTTTCCTCAAACTGAACCCAGTGAACAGGATTTTAGTTTGTATGTGAGTGAATCAGGCTTCTGAGCCGAGAACAACCACCACCTGTAACAATGCTATCTATGCACAACAACAATGGCGACAGCTGCTGGCTCAAAATGTTTAGATGATAAAATAATGATTAAAATATTTCAAAACTTAAGACTAAAAAGATTACCTAAAAGTCTCTTAAAAATAATAACAACAAAGAAAATCAAAAGGCCAAATCTAATTTTGGCTAAAACTAATAAACATTTTCATTAAAAGAAATCAGGAGGCATTATTAACACTGAGCTGCACAAACGGCTTCTTATCACAAAGATCTGAAGACTGATATCCGAAACCTAAATGTATTAAATTTACATTCATATACTGTAAAACAAAGAAAAGGGTGAATCATTATGTATTTCTATTCTTTACTCCTGTCCATTTTTTACCCATCAGTTCCGTCGTTGCCGTTGAACTCAGCCAGAGCGAGTTTCTTCAGTTTGATCTTCAGCTCCTCGTTCTTCCGCTGCAGGTCCACTATCACGCTGTTCAGGAAGTTAATCTGACGGGGACAGGTAAGACACACATCACCTTCGTGTGGGCACAGATGACAATTAGCTGATTTGATATGAGCATTAAACAGATTGGGGGAATCGTCCTGACAGTTTTACCTGTCCCTCAGCAAACTCCTTCTCTTCCTTCAGCTGCTCCAGAGCTGCGTCACCTGCAGAAACACACCACAAATCCAAAAACATCTCAGCAAACACATTTGATCTACTGTGTAAATCACAGACAAGACTGGTGAGAAACATCTCCTGACCTGAGGGTGCAGGCTCCTGGTCTCCTCCCTCTGAAGCCTGTGTTCCCATGAGCCTTTGCTCCAGACTGTGAACACGACTCTGCAGCTGAGCTTTGTCTCTCTCCAACGTCTCCACAGCCGTCTGCAGGGTCTTGGCCATGGCGTTTTCTCCTCGAAGAACCGCGATCTGCATAGTAAACAGAACAGATAAATCCTTCAAACAGGACTTTTCTAGAAACAATAACACTTGTGTGTGGAGCGGTGTGTGAGTACCTCATTCCTCAGAGTTTCCAGTTCCCGATCTTTGTCTGAGATTAAGACTCCAGTGGATTTCTGGAAGTTTATTTCCCCCTCCGATTCTCTGCAGACAAAGGTGGAGATTTAAACAGCTGTGATGCAAACCAAAGTAAATCAAGAGTATGAGAATGTCTCTCTTCTAAAAATGCTATTTTTATTCCTCCTTCTTTTAAAGTGTCAGTTTGATTTATTCACTCAAATCTCTTTAACAGGTCCAACTGACAAAATCCACACGAGAGAAGAGAGGAGCTGACAAAGATGCTGAAACATTCATTTAGATCACCGTCAAACATTATCAGGAGCTCTCAGCATTATCTCAGAATATCCACATTACAAATAAAATCTAATCAAACTGAGGCTACGTCCACACGACTCTGATTTAACACTTGATTTTCTCTCTGTCCAGACTTAAACTGTTAAAAATCTTTTCTTCCCCTAAAACACAGCTTTTCCAATGATTGAGTATGTATCCTTGTGCCTGTCTATGGTACGATATGGTGACAAATACTACAATATAAATGCATATTACAATTGTTATGTATAAACGTATAAGTTATCTGATGTTTTGTTCAGGTGGTTGAACAACCTCAGATTTTATGGTGGCCCCTTCATCACAGAGGCCTGTGATCCTACCTTGACACTAAATGATGCAGGATTGCACTCGGAAAACATCTGTGTTAGAGGCTTCTTGGTGAGTCAAGCTGGATGTGAAGCAGGTCGTTTCACTGAATCACATCTCCTGTCAGTTCTCATGTGATCAGAAATCATTTCAGTCCTCCATTTTAAAAGGACATCTCAAAAGCTCTTGTTATATTTTGGGCTTAAAGATTGTACTCGAGAGCCCTGAAACACATGAAGTCTGACTGACTGCTGGAATCAGAAACAGTCATCACTTCAGAGGAAAACATATTTCCTCCTTACACTTCTGTGTCTTTATTAAAAGGAAACACAAAGAAAAGATGCAAGTTAAGGAATCGTGGATGTACCTACTCTCTCCCTCCATCTATTATTTCTGCTCTAATTGTACATCACCTCTTTTTTTCCCCCCTTTGGCCAAAACCACAGAGCTGTCAGCTGCTCTTCTCATCCACCTGTCTTCACTTCTGTCGCTTCAGTCTTACATTACATACATAACTTTGATCCGTCTTTCCTCAGCTGTCTTATTTAACGTTCACTCTCTGGTGCTGGTGAGATGCTTTAATCCTTTTTATTACTGAGACGACACAAAGTTTCTTTCTGTTCTGACTGACAGAACCCACAGGTACCGACAGACGAGATGTTCACAGATATTTTTGCTTCCAGACTTAAAAAGGGCTTTAAATAAAACAAAACAATACAAAAAGTTAATGTAGAATCTGATAGTGACAGTAATAAATGGAGGCCAGAAGCACGATGCTGTGTGGTGCAGTCATGCTGCAAGATGCATGTACAGCACGGCGCTTATACACACATAAGGAAATAAACAGCAGCTAGCAGCACTCTGTGCTGAGTGACGTTTACAACAGCGTCAGCTGAAATTAAACTAGATTAAAACTGGTGTTAAACACTGAACAGCAGGGAAAAGGAGACAAATTATGACTTCTTTGGCCTTCCATACACGTTGGCCATCACACACATGCAAGTTCACATTCCTGGTGTGTAACTTTACAACGTGAACTTGTGTGAGCTCAAAGCACAGCAAATTAAGAAAACGGTATGTCATGTTTTCTCTCTCTGTAGCAGTTTGTGTTTTTTTCCTGTGTCTTTTCTATTTGCATGTGTTTTCTTTAGCTGTAGTGGACTGAGCTCTCAGGGCCACCGTACACATCGGTGGTTTACCTCAAAATCGTCACGACCAAAGATGAAACAGTTGCTGCTTAGAGTTGTACCATCTCGTCTGTATTACAAACCACTGTGCTGTGTTTTAGCATCTGATAATACAGCGTCATAATATCTGGTCCTACAACTAAACTTCATTGTCTTACCAGACAACCCCCCCACTCCCTTGCATTGTTTTAAATGTTAAACCTGAATGAATTCTGTATGAATTTCAGACCTATATTTTATTGTTTTGACCTATATTTTATACTACTTGTAAATGCGTCAGCAGAGGAAAAATACACCGATAAACACTAACGCAAGATTTTAAATTATTATAACTGTTTACATATGAACCTGTGTATAATCAGTCTAGAGCCAGATAAACAGTTCTAGACTGGATTGAGTTTCACTTGCTATCATTTACTTTTTGCAATATCACACCACCACAACTATTACACTATTTCGGTATATTAAACTTATCAATTAAACCACACATTTAAAATAATATTTAAATATGCATTAGGGCAGAACATGAGAACATGAAATAAAGAGTAAACTAGCAAATATGTTATTTACATAACATATTTGCTAGTTTCTTACCTGGTCTTCATGTCTGGCTGCTGACTCCTGCAGTCCTCGTTGTGCTGAGAAGCAAGCACACACAAATATAGAAGCATTTAAATAGAGGTTAAACCCGTCTGAGCAGGAGGAAGTCAGTCCTCACTGTGCCAAAACCTATTAATCAAATCACTGTTTCTGGCTTAACAAACCCTGACCTGTAGCAGGTTGAAGGAAATCGAATACATAACGTAAAACTGGGAAAGGTCAGTACCTCCTCAAGATGCTGAGACTTTTGGGAGGCCAGCTTCAGCTCCTCACTGACAGGGAAAAGAAAGAAAGGAGAGGTGACACATTTTAAGTGCTGCACTGAATTCATCCAGGTCTCTGTAATATCTGTGTCACAACCGGTCAGTGCTGTATGCTTAAGTCTGGGGTGGGGCCAGATGTTAACTGTGTTCACATCTGTTAAACATGCACACAAACATCACATGGTAATAACCATCTGCACAAACCCCTTATGTAGTTTCACCTGTTTTAACTGCATATATATGATTCAAACAGATATTACATAATCTATGTCAGTTTTTAAAAAATCTAATGGAGGCCAAATCTGTACATATAGTGGCTTTAAATATGCAGTAATCATTGTTTGGTCTCACTGGGCAATGGCAAAGAGTCTGCAAGAACAAACCAGACATCACTCATTATCACCCAACACTGTCTGCTCTCAGTTTATTTGCACATCTAGCAGAAACAGAACAAAAATCATCTGGAGTCTGGTTTGTGTCCACCCAATAAATCAAATCTTTTAGCTCTGTTTTTGGTCTCCACCACGTCTTGGGAGGGAAACATTTGGCCATTTTGCTGCCAATTGCTGTTTGCAGGTGAGCTGCTTGTCTATTGCTGGAAATGATCCTGATGAGAGCAGCGAGCAGCAAAGTTGCAGACCAGAAAACCAAAACAAGCTGAAATGAGTTAAAAACATCCTGTAACTATCCATACAACTGAGGGGAGCTGCAGACTTAGGTGACAATAAGCTGGACGTTCATCACTTCAGTCGACACCTTTCACATAATTGTTTTATTTAATGTAAAATTAAATACATATTAGAATATTGACTATAGCAGCTTTAAAGCAAACCAAGAAACACTGTCTGATTTATTACAGTCACTTACGTCTTTCTTAGTATTTTAAAACCAGTCAAAACCAAAATCAGTTCATCTAGAGTTGATTCAACTGTAAAATAACCGTACTATATAGACTGCACTCACACTCATGTTGAACATAATATACAGATCATACATCTTATCAGTCAAAAAGCCATCTGTCTATCTCTGCTGCTTATGTTGACTAATACGCCCTCTTACTTTAAACATCTTACAGGATTTGACAGCTCTAAAACCCGCAGTGGTTTATTCATTACGCAAACATCTGAGTGAAAACGTCAGGATCAGGACATTATAAAACTGATACTGTCCTTTGTGTGTATGACCAGATTTAGACCAGCAGACAGCAGCATAGACAGCACCGTCTATGCTGGGTCTGGGTATTTCTAGATACTGGAACCAAATGATTTGCTGGAGAAACTGAGCTTAGCTTCATGTGGTTCATTCTTAGGATTTGTATCATATATGAGACTAATAGACCAGTCTGAGCACCATCTGGGTGAAATATTTAGCTGCTGTATAATTATATTCACCACACCTCTATAATATCCTGCACTCATACACAACAGGGATGAGGCTGAGTTAAAAGGAAACTGCACTATGAAATATGTTTTGGGGTTGTAAATAAAAAAATTGCCGTTCTTACAGACTTCACCTGCATCTCTCTGCACCTCATCACTCATTTTCTTTAGAAGCAGACTCAGATGGACAATTGAACAACGCTTTGAACCAGCTGGGCCTCAGCTCGTCCAATTTAACTTCTGAATTTGTTTTCATACAGAATCTAAAAATAAATGCTATTAAATAAACAGACCCGACTAAAACTATAAAGAGTATCTTCAGTTTCTGCATCCACGCACATGGAACAACTGACACAATGCTTCTTTTCTGATCACAGGGCAGCAAAAGACCAAATTTAAGTCTGTTAAGTTGATACCAGGCTTTGTTAGTAGGAGATATTTGCTGTTGGTTTTGGTCTTTACTTTTTGTATTTTGTGACAGTGAGAAAGGTACAGTACATAAAATATTTGTGATATAAACCACATTTTGAAAGCAGTTCCCCACACTGACTGTTTTACACAAACAAAACTGTCAAGATTTTAAACGCATTAACACCAAAAATACAGAAGAACGAACTCAGAGCCGTGGTGCTTACAGCTGTTCTCTCAGACGCCACAAAGCCACTTTGATTCCACACAACAAATGCACAAAGATGCGCACTCAGTTGTTCACAAAGACACACAGAAACACACACACTCTGATGTCATCATGAGAGAAGTGGCCATGTTGGAACCAGGCAGCTCCAGGAGGAGAAAGGGAGAGATTACATAACAACAGCAGCCAGAGGAAAGAAGTAGGAACATGTTGTTGGGACAAAACAGGATGGAGACAGAGATGGAGATGGAGGAGGGGGAAATGTAAAGAAGCCACAGAAACATCTTTCAGGGTGGTACAACAACCACTGCAAGCAGACAATCTGGTATTTTCCTGACCTTCAAATTCGCTTTGCACATTTTGTAGATGCCAAGTACAGAGCGCATGGTGCACAGGTAGGAGATCCGCTGAGATCAGGCAGAACAAAGTGGGTTTTGGTTGGTATGCTGGTGTGACTGCAGCTTTAGACTCTGCTCTGAGAACGACTGTGAGCAGGAACATCAACCACTCTGTGGTCTGTATTCATCCATAAGCATCACCAGCTGTTTTATACTAAATGAAAAAAATCTGCTTTAATTCATACGATTCCTGCAGATTCCTGCTTTACAGTCTGTGCAGCATAGCGCAGACTCTTTTCTTAGACCCTCACGTTCGATAAAAAAGAACTTCAATGTCAAGAATCATGTCCAGTTTTATCCTTAAAATGCATCACGGTGCTGAAATAGTGTCCACCTGATGCAGTCAACAGCTTCACATTAAATAAAAATCACATCATCTGCATGTGGCTGCAGATTTGGGGGAGTGTGTGTTCAGATTGTGCTGCTTTGTGACTGGCTGGGATGTTTCACAACAATGAGACCAGTGATGTGACTGGCAGATTTCAGTCAGCACTTTTTGCACTTTGCACTGCCGCACCTGCACAAACCAAAATAGCAGATGCACTTGCAAACAAGACCTACCACTTAGTGCTTGTAGTTACACTTGTGTGGTTAAAATGTGATCATTACACATACACAGAAAAGCAGACACATTGCTGCTCTTTAAGAACGATGCTGCTTCTCGTTCACTGTAACTCAAGACATTTGTTGACATTTCCGTGTCCATCTGCTGCTCCTCCTACAGGATGCATCATATTGATGACTATAATTCAGCCAATTACATCCATCTGGAGTTCCGACGTCACATTTCGGGGCTGTGATGACTCAGGGGAGGTGTGGCTGGATCACGTGAAGACGTAAAATCACACACATGTAAACACAAAACACTTTTATACACATGCAGCTACACACACACACAAACACACACGAGGTCTATAAATAGACCTCACCATAGGCTGGAGGATCCACCACAAACCGAGGTAAAAACATGCTGTTAAACCCTGCATCAAAAACAAACTGTTTCATCTGAGCAATCAGTCACAGATCAGCTGCTAATTAACATTTTAATGAAAAAATGAAATTTGTCTCTATGCCAATGCAGTGAAAGCCATAAAATCAGCAGTTTTATTTTGAAGCTTTAGCTCAGGGATTCTGTGGATCCTGCTGCACACGAAACTGTATATGAACATATAACTGAATATGTTCATGAATGGATGTAGGAGTGTATGGGTGATCCAGGAAGATAAAAAAAAACATGTAGATGGGACACTGGCACTTAAAAAAAAATACTGATGGTGCAACATGATGCCATCAATAATATTGGATTTTGCAGCTCTTTTATTATTCTTCCTCTTAGTTTGATTTGAAAGATGTTCCAGGTTTTGAACTACAGTTTACATTTTGTTGAGGATTTGGAGACTGTAAAAACATTTAGTATAACATAAAAGTATAATATTCGCATGGAGTCAGTGAGTTAGGGGCGGGCTACAACTTCAGCCACTAATTGAGTCTGTATATTCGGAGAATTGGTACCATTAAAGTATGTTAAATGAGCTGTTATGGGTACATTATATGTGCATCCAATATAAACGGGATGTACAGACAAGGTTGTTGTTTTGATCTGGGTGTTTAAACCTTCCTTTTTGTGCTTTGTACATCCAGAGTATCCATGGATGTTCAGATAACATTTGGTATTTTTAACAGGGAACAGACGCACTTCTTCTGCACAGACACACACCTAGATGTTTGCCTTTGAAAACAGCTTCTTCTAAAGAAAAAGCACAGTTCGTTTTGAAATAAATACACACACTACTGACGTGTACAGGTCAAAATGTTTCTAGTGACTGATGATCACTATAAAAACAGAGCTCTGAAGATGACTTAATGCTAAAATTGCATCAGCACATTCATCAGAACCTTTTAACTTTGTTAGCACACAATAATGTACCTTTGACACACCTGATGTTTCATGAATCTGCTTTTTTATTTTCAATCCATGATCAAATGAATGGAAACCAAACGCTGAGTAACTACTGTACATTCAAAAGAGTCTTAAACCTGGTATTTTAATGCTTTACTTTTAAGGATGCGCTTAATTTTCAGTAGGGACTCATGGTTTAAAAATGTTTACAAGAAAGTCATCATTCCCAAGAGGATCTTCTGAGTATCGTGCATTGTTCTCCACTACAACATCATATCCATAATTACATAATAGCACCCTCTGGCTAATTATGGGCTTTACACAATGATTTGTAACATATTTACAAGTGGTAGCATCTCTCTAGAGAACTGCAGATGGAGCCACCTTAATAACACATTTCACAGATAAACCAATAAAGACATTTTTCCGTTTATTTTATACATGCAGCTAAATTGAGCCACATTTTCACACAGGCGTTTGTTCGTGCAGAATTACAGTGGAGCATGAAAATGCAGACTGGATTTTTAATCATCCACTGCAGACCCCCCCCCCGAACAAATTTAACACGCCAGTCTAATGAACTGGCTGATGAGGTCACCTTCAGAGGATACACGAGGCAGAAAAAAACGCATGAGTACTTACATTTCCTTGCAGAGGACTCGGATACGCTGGTTTTCTGAGCTGCTTCGCTCCGTCGACAGAACGAGCTCCTCCTGATATTTAGAGTTCTGCTGTTTCAAAGCCTCAAGCTGCAGAAGAACAAAAACAGAAGAAGGACAGAGAGAATGTTACACATCAAGTTATAACAAGCAAAGACATTACTGCAGGTCACTTTTCTTTAGGTCATCTTATTACTATATTCACCTCACTGGGACTGGATTAAGTCTCAAGGGGAGTTGGTGAGATTTTGACAGCACCTGCTCTGGTCAGTGATTTTAGTCCTACCTGGTGCACACCTGGGTAATTCTTCACCCCAGTAATAATTACAGTTGCAAGTAGTTATTCAGCAAACTCCCTCGTCCATAGTGATGTCCTTGTATTGTTTTAATCAGCTCAGTGTGAAATTAATTTTTTTGTGTGAAAATGGAGCAAGTAATTTGACAGATGGAAACATGCCAACAGCAACATACAGACCAATGTGAGAACCAATACGTTGCAGAAAAAATGAAAGCCATCAGGAAAACAGGACCCTGTACACTGTAGCTCATCAAATGACAGTACAGGTAGGTGCTGCCTTCTCTTTGAATCCTGTATTTTAGCCCGTATTTGCTGACATTTTGGCAACTTGTCCCCATTAAAGGTATTCTTCAATGGGGACTGACAACTATCATTAGATTACTGTGAGACTAAAGAAAAACTTAAACAACATGATGATTCTCAGGCAACAAAAGTATAAGACAGATTTTTATATATTTTAAGTGTTTTGTTGTATTTTGTTCTGGATCAGTGATAAGTGTACATCACACTGAAGGATATCAATATGTTTTTTGACTCCAGTTCACCTCACACAGCATCTCTGCCTCTGCAGCGCCACCTATTGATGCTTTTGTCTTTCTCTTTTAGCGTTGTACTGCTGATTCTCCAGATCCTGTCATTTCATTAGGTTTCAAATGTTTTTGTGAAAGATGAGGACCAGAGTGACTGTTTCATCCCCCACCGCGCCCTGTGACATTAACCGCTGTGAGGTCAGGGGCTTTAGTCTCATGAGGAATATGGAGGGAGATATGTGCTCCACTAAAGAGGTAGGAGGGCAAGAGGATTGTTCACTTGCAGGTCCTCAACACTATGGAAGTGATAAAGAAATCACTGTACACCTTAAGAGGTATTTACAGTATACCTATACATTTATATATTTATATATATATATATGTTGCGGTCAAAATAATAGAAATACTTGACAAATAAACACAATGCAATATTAAAGCAGCACAAGCATACAGTTGAATTAAGACCTTACTAAAACAGTCATGTAGGCAGATTTACTGGAGGACTGAACTCAGCGTATAATTGTCTAAACTATTTAAAATATGCATTTATCTTGCTATTTGTAATTCTATTACTTCCAATAAAAAAAAACTAACTAAAAAAATCTGCATTGCAATATGCAAAGAAGCTGCTGTCAGATAAGTTCACACAGTTAATACTTAAAATACACCTGGTGCCTTTATATTCGTGATGAGTTGGCAGACTGCAGGATAAGTTGAAGCCACGTGAAACTAAAAATAAAAGCCACCAGAGACACCATCACCTCAGGCAAACTTTTAATTTCTCATTCAAGCCCATCCAAAATCATCATCCGACACTTCAAACTGCTTCTCGGTCACGTGCAGCGCTGTGATATCAGCAGCTTTAAATGAGCAATAGTCAATAATTAATTACCAAGTACGACTTTCTATCAATGCAATGTGTAATGATTCACACTGAAAGCCATCTGCAGCATGTATCTGTTAACACATTCTCACGTGTGTCATCAGCTGTGATTTGGATGCCTTTACATACTCCACAGTATTTATCTACACTTACAGAGTGAGATGATAAAATATGCCCACAAACACACACACAGAGCATCTGGTGCACGCTAAAATACACACATAAACATACATAAATACACACCAACATGCAGAGCCACATGCACATGCCATTTAAAATGCTCTCGTATTGGCCGGCTAGTCAGTCAGGATCCCCTGCTAAAAACAGACAATCCTACCTGGTAGTGAGGTGAGTAGATGTTACTGGAGTAACCCTGATGCAGAGCAGCTATGTCCATACCTACAGAGCTCGCCACTGCCAGATTTCAACCTGCTAAACACAGCAGCTGTGTTGCTACGTCTTCGCTCTCCCTCTGTCTACAACATGCACAGACTAACACAAGCTGGGCATCAATAAACCATCGGCTGTGAGAGGGAAATGGAGAGTGTGTCACCCTCCCTCGCTTGCTGTCTCTCAGACGGGTTAAAGAATCAGAGCACTTCCATTATGTAATAAGCTCCTCCCCACCTCCCCCCAACCCGATCCCCAACTCTCTGCTGCTCCAACACCATATGTACACACTTCTCACACTGAGCAATCGATATCTTGTAGTCTTACACAGTTTTACTGACACATTTAATCTAACTAGGGCTGCAACTAATGATTATTTTATTATTGCTAAATCTTCTTCTGGTTCACTACTGACTCCAGAGACCAATAATATTCAGTTTACTATCACAGAAGACAATGCATTTTTATATTAATTATTTTATCGATTGGTTTGTAAAATGTCAAACATCAGTGAAGGCAAACGTGACTGGACAACAACAGAAAATCTGAGGGACTGGAAAAGTTAACATTAATTAATATTCTTCTTATGAACTATTTGTTTAAATAATCAGTATTTACAATTATTACACAACTAAGAAGCTGGAATCAGAGGAACTTTTGGCATTTTTCCTTAACAAGTATTTAAATCATTAGTTGATTATATAAAATAGTTGAGAAATTAATTAATTGATTAATAGACACATTATTCCAGCTCTAAAAACCCACAATTATTCTCAACTCAGATGCAGGAACCAAAGAATTTCTGTCATTTTTGCTTTAATATTTACTTAAAATAACGATTGATTGTAAAAATAGGTGCAAATTAATTAATTGATTAATACATTTGTGAGCAAATGGCTGCAATTATTTGCAAATGAGAACCAGAGATTATTTGCTTAAAAATGATCAATTAATTAACAATTAGCCAACTAGTTAATAAAACAGTTGTCAATTATTTTTCTGACTCTAATCAACTAATTTATTAATTAGCTCTAAAAACAAGTTATTCACACACAAAACAAAAATGACCTTGTGGCCGACGAGAGGCCGTACTCAAGTCAGCCGTCCACTAACTAAAGCAATGTTCTGCCCAGCCAGGCATCGCACGCACGCACACACACACACACACAGACACACACACACCAGCTCACTCTGACATGTGCAGGATTACATCACAACCTACAGCAACATGTTTGAGCTGAGAGTAGCAGCAGATGTAAGAGCGTCCCTGCTGAATAATTTGCTCTACAACGTGTTTGCATCTGTGTCACTAAAACTCCTGCTCTCACTGCTGTAGCTGCAAAAACATCTTTTATTTTTTATGCTCACAGATTCACATGTTCTCCTTTGTGCTGTCATGATTAAATCATTTAACTAACACAGTTTTCAATGCCATATTGTTACTGCATTAAATACAAACAATAATTTGTGTTTATGCAGGAGGAATCTGTTCTGAATCCATATTAATAATAGTGCACACAGTTAAAACAGTGACTCCAACATGACTAAGATTAGATGTAAAAATGAATATAAATCAGTTTTAGCCCTTTTTTCTTGATTTTTAACACACTAAAATATGGCTCTATGCAGATACAAGGTCAATCTTTAACTGTTACTATAACTAAAACTGTTAATATAACTGTTCATTTTTAGGCAGGTATTTGAATAATATAAATTTTTTTGTTTGAGACAATATATTATAATTAATAATTTTAATAATATTGAAATAATACTAGGGCGGCACGGTGGTGTAGTGGTTAGCACTGTCGCCTCACAGAAAGAAGGACCCAGGTTTGATCCCCAGGTCGGCCGGTAGCCTTTTTGTGTGGAGTTTGCATGTTCTCCCCATGTCAGTGTGGGTTCTCTGCAGGTTAACTGGTGACTCTAAATTGTCCGTAGGAGTGAATATGAGTGTGAATGGTTGTTTGTCTCTATATGTCAGCCCTGCAATAGACCGGTGACCTGTCCAAGGTGTACACCGCCTCTCACCCACTGACAGCTGGGATAGGCTCCAGCACTCCTGCGACCCTTATGAGGACAAGCGGTTAAGATAATGGATGAATGGACAGAAATAATACTATACATATGCTATAAACATTTCTAGCTGCAGACATTAGTCCAGGTAAAGATGCAGCATAAGACAATTTACATTATTCATTAGATTGTATTCTGATTGGCTGGGGGTGGCTGTGGAGGCCATGCCTCTAGCCAATCAGAATTTGTGGATCATGAAAAATGTAAATTGTATGTAAACACTTCCTGGAAAATCTGTATTAACAGGAGTTGCATTGTTAGGTACATAAAATATTACAGATACACTACTCACAAAAAGTTAGGGATATTTGGCTTTCGGGTGAAATTTATGGAAAATGTAAAAAGTTCACACTAC
>JAUMHL010000004.1:1614623-1666761 GCA_032362345.1 Sandelia bainsii
TGCTTCTACTTAAATGCCCTACTTTCATGATATAATATCACTGTAGTGTGAACTTTTTACGTTTTCCATAAATTTCAACCGAAAGCCAAATATCCCTAACTTTTTGTGAGTAGTGTATATATAAAAATCAGTCATCTAGCTTTTATTATGTGCATTATCTGGCAAGTATCCAGAATTATTATAAGGTATCCTGCAAGTCTTCCTTTGATCCACGGTTTAACAGATGGGACATGGTTTGATGGCGTTTGGTTTATAGTTAAGGAATACAATGTCATGTGACATGTCCATTTGCTGTTAACTTTATTTATGGTTTGAATTTTTCACTTCTGGATGTTTGGTTTCTTGTGGTGGTGTGTGTGCCTGTGACTCTGAAGTGATTTTTTTTTTTTTTATTTGCACAATGATAAATATAAATTCTGAAGTTGTAAAAGACAGCACACAAAGCAAAAGGTGAAGTAGGAACTTACGTTGCTTCTCCAAATGTTTATTTACTGAAAATAAAACGTGAATATACAAAGAAAGGAAAAAATAATTATGAATGGTAAAAGCTCGATATATGCCTTCTATCCTCAAACTCACACAACCATCCACTAAAAAGTTTTGTATCTGTTAACAGGTCCTGAGATTAACTGATTTGTAAACCTTGATTTAATTAGTGGCAGAAATTCAGTTTACAACAGACAAGATTAACAATTTAAAGATTAGATTTACTATTTTACTGGATATCTGCAGTACATAATATTGCTTACTTAACTGATATTACATTACATTTACTTTGCAGTGCGTATTTAAGTGTGAACTTAAGAAAATTTATAGTTAATATTTACCTTACTTACATACTGCAACCACACTCACAAATATAAAAGTACACAGCATTAACCTACTAATTATTTAAAATAGATATTTTGTCCACAACCACAGCAACCTACTTCTGTAACTTTTACTATAGTTCTAAACTAGGTTAATATTAATTGAATCAATAGACAGGCCTTTAACATGCATTACGCATTCATATAAAGAGGGCTCCTGCAATGTCAGCAGGAAACATAACAGTACTTAGCTTTAAATCCTTCTACCATCAATGGTGGAAATGTCATTTTGAGATGAAACCGTGTGATCTCCATCATCGCTCCTTCGCAGCAGTTTATTCACAATCTTCTTGAAGGTGCCACTGAAAGCAGGACTGGAGAAGTAATACACCAGCGGGTTGAGGACACTGTTGAAGTAAGTCAAACACACGCTCGTGTAGAACGCCAGGTTGACCTCTTCGAAGTATCTGCACTCGTTATACCATACCTTGAGGATCCATACAGCCACACGGGATATAGTGCTGGGAAAGAAACAGGTAATAAAGATCAATGCCACAGCCAAGACAAACTGAACAGCTCGTTTGACTTTCCCCCTTTTGTCCAAAGTCTTGTTTCTCAGCTGCCAAGTGATCCTGGTCGTGCAGAAGGCGACAATTACAGCGGGCAGGAAAAACTGGACGATGTAGAAAGTATTGTGCCAGGTGGAGAGGGGGCTGAAGCCCATGCAGATGTTGAAACTCTCACACTGTGTTCGATTGCTATTGTAGAAGAAGTGAGCATCAGCAAGAAGGTATCCTGTAGCAAGTAAAATTAGACCCCAAAGGCCGAGGGAGACCCAGAGAGAGTAGCCCAGGCCCATTTGGTTGATTCGGTTCAGTGGGCGGACAATCTTGAAGTAACGATCAACAGCCACAGCAGTGAGGAAGAAGATCCCTGCTGCACGGTTGGCTGCAAGCAAGAAGAGCAAGACACGGCACGGGACATCGCCGTAGATCCAGTTTTTTCCACGCCTGTAGTAGTCCGCTCTGAACGGCAGGCAGAACAGAACAATTGAGTCGGCAACAGCCAGGTGAGTCAGGTACACAGAGTTGGGCTTCCATGTGTCCATGTGAAACATAAACATCCACAGGGCGACAAAGTTCCCCATCAGTCCAAAGATGAACTCCAGGATCAGTACTGGAGGCAAAACCTTGTCCAGGATGGGAGCTTCAAAGGCGCAGCACGTCTCTTGCTGTGTGAGATTCATCCTCTGAACGGTCAGTGAAACACAACAACAATCTACTGCACTAGCAGTGTCAACACAGATATGCTTCACCAGGTAATCTTTCTGGTAGGAAACCGTGGTCACGCTCATGCAAACCATTCTCAGGAACACTAATTCCTGGGCGGAGTGAACATTTGTGCAACATTCCCCATAGATAACATTTGTTATCTATGGGGAAGTGGTATTGACCCAGAGGAGCATGGAAACAACTGTAAATGTTATCTGTCTGGGGAGTGTGTCTTCATTATAAAACTATTATGCAGGGGAAAAGGTGCACTCATGGGTCCTGAGTGGGATGCATGAAAAACAAGTACCTGCGGCAAGTTAAGCGACTGAGATAAAGCAGGTGAGTACTACAAATCATACCCCTGGAAAAGAAATTATTTTTAATGCTTTGAAAATCAAGACACATTGAAAAGAAAAACTGTACAGGCAAAAGACTGAAATTTATTAGCCTACAGTTTGCTTGAGTGAACAACATCTGGGAGGGTTTCACGTCATACCACACCTTTGGCAAACGAGAGAAAGCAGCTATTAACTAAAAAAATGCCAAGTGAGTGGCCAAGTCCGCAGCTTTTTATGTACAGTAAATAAAATAGGTATAAAATGACTTAATGTGTACATTTGGCCAAGTTGTCGCTGTTACAGGTCACATCCATTTGAGTAAAAGTGCATATTTGGTCTTCACTTCTTGACTTCACCCAGATCATCAATGCTGTCATCATCCACCTACAGGGAACAGATACAGAGACTGAATTTAGTATTTGTGCAATTACATAGCACAAGGACTCTCCACCAAGGCTTTTTTAAGACACACACACTAAAAAAACTAAAACACTGGGAAGCAGCCTTCAGTTTGTGTTCATAACATGAGTGTTAAGGGTGTGATGAGATCTCGTGATGCTTAAACGTGATGACAACTTTTAAATCATTTGCATAGCAACAATTTGGGTATTGGTTGAAACAAAAGGCGACAGAGTGACAGACACGACACAAACAATATGTCACATGAGCCTACAGACAAAACAAGCATGGTGGAAGGAAGAGTCAAAAGACACGATGCCAAACTAAGCTGCTGACAACGACGGATTCCCCTGAAGAAGAAGAAAAAAGAAAGGACCACAGATACTGCTGTGAAGGAAATACCCCATTCATATTCTATTACATAGCTACTCGATTATTTTAGTTTAGTATTTCTTAATGTTTTAGGCCTATTAAAACTAACAACTGTGAGCTAGTGCTAGTGTTACTGTTTACTAAAACAATGTGACTACATTTGTATGTTATTGCCATACAATGCAGAAATATTGTAAAGAAATCACAATATAGTTATAAGTCTAAATTGGCCACCCTTAAAATTAAGAGTTAAAATGTCATCTTGTGTTGTTCTCGTGATCTAAGCACATCGCCACACCCCTAGTCCAGACACGAAATGTTGTTCTCAGCTGGTAAAAATAAACACGGAGAAGTGTAAAAACAGAGACGTGGGGCAATGAAGGGACCGGGACGTTTCCCCATCTGTTGGTCATTTATAGAGAAGCGTCTGTTCGAGTCAAACTGAAGGAACATGTCACTACTGACGCATATTTTAAACAATTTCCTTAATCAACAGTTGACCATGCTAACAATCAATAATTGGTTAATCATTAACATTTTACAATATAAAGCACTGTTTAATAAAAGTGTGTTTGATCACTGATGTGATTGCATCAATCTTTTAAGTAAACACCACAATGACATCATTTAAAATTAGGAGACTCCAATCCCATCAGTTGCTTTTCAAGGATTGTCCAGACAAAATCTGAATTATTAAACACAACCAACAATGCCATACAGTTTGCAGGCTTCGTTTTAGAACACTACATCAGACTGAAAGTGCTGTATTTACTGTAGGACAATGAATAACTTATAACAATATCAAATAAGCATGATTAAGGCAGTCTACTCACAGTGGACCCAGTGGTTTTACATAAGAAAATAGCCACTTCCTATCTTATCCACATGATGAGAGTGGTCTTTGTGTTGTTTACTATAGCCAACATTAGCCCAGCTGCTGGAAAGACGCTGCTCCCGCATCTTTCAGTAAAAAGTCCATATTAAGAGCAGGGTTCTGTTGATCCGTGTTTAATTAAGTACATCTTGTTGTCAGTGTTATTCTCGACTGTGTGACACTCAGCTCCTGGCCTGTGTTACTGAGCAGCTGCTCCTTTTGAAATATAGCGTTAGCATGAGCCTCAGACAGTGTTAGCTAGCTAATCTGAGCAGGTGGCAGAAAACAACTTTCTGCTCAAAAGTCCTCTACAGGACTCCCACATGTAACTCCACCTCATTAAAGAGTAAAATGCACTGCCTAGTAGAGTAAGCAGGTATTCAGACTACAGTACATTATAGTACAGTTACACCACACATCCTCGTCTTCTGCATTAATTTTAACTGAATAAGTTATTAATGATGATTAACTAATCACTGTTGTTATTCTTTTCCATATTTACCTCACATTTCAGTTAAATCAGTTAACAAGCCTGTGATGTGAACGTAGCCTTACACTGAGGTCAAAAGCTCAGTTTCTCTGACACTTTGAATTATCATTAAATAACTGCAAAATCAATCACATTCCCACCAGCCTCAGCTGTACATTGTGCTTAGTGTCAATTAGTAAATATCTGCATTTCATATATGCATATTATGACACTAGAGCAACTGTAGCCTCAGTTTTGATTCTGTTTTCTTTAGCCATGAGCTTTAAACTATTGCATAATTATATATTATATGCATAATAAGCTCTGCCTTATTCAGTGAAAATAAAGTTATGAGGAAAAGAGATATGAGCAAATAAAGAGAAATCACTAGGCAACCCTTTTACACACCTTTCTAAAACAAGTTTTTTTAAAATGCTAATAGCTCACCTCAGGCCACTTCTCTTGAATGACGTCAATTATGTCGTCTGTAAAATCTCCCTGAATGATTATTTCATCCTCTGCTGTAACTGAGGCACCACAAGAGAATTTCTGGGCAAAGAATCGCTGAGCCTCTTTAAGATCAATGTCTGCAGAAGAACACAGGATTTATATGGACAAATATTATTATAATTAATAAAGCTTTAAGAAAAAGAAAATTATGCATCAATACGTGTAAAAAAAAAAAAAAGAAAAAAAAAAGTCTTACCAAATGTTGCCATGCCACACACCCGTGTGACATATTTCTTCTTGGCTCTTGGGATTTTTGCTATTGTAACTTTCTGAGGTACCGTCTTCTTTTTCTGTTTGATCTGGCCTCTTCCACCTTAAAAGGTCAAACAAACCACACTCATGATTTTACAATATTAAAACAGTAAGACCAACATTTAAAATACAAAACTTAATATAGCTACATCTTTAAATCAAGACAGCAGTAATTTTCAGAAAAGGTACAATCCTTAAGACTGGCATGAAATCAACCCTTTTTTGGTATAAATATTATCTGCATTATTTAGCTTAAATCTGTTGGGCGTTTTGTAATAGTTATCACTATTAGTGGTAGAGTCCACCATTCAAATTTCATTCACACACACAAGGGATCTAATGCAGTGTTATCTTTTCAATTTGCTCTCACTGATATCAGCATCACTGTTTATTGCTCACTCTCTTTACTCTGTATTAAAGCTGGATTAAACTCCTGCTAATCATTCATCAAAAAAAACCCAGAACTCTACAGAAACATGTCATGGTCATTTTTGTGCATTTCTTGATAATGTATCTCATTTAATTTTGCAGAAAGTGCAGGAACAAGATGAAGCAGGCTCAGTGAGCTGTAGGCAGCTTTACTGGGGTCGGGGTAACTGTTGTGAAAGACTCTCTAGATGATAGAATGATCAGTAAATTTGATTTTACAAAGTATTTGTTCTGCATTTGGGCAAATACGTTGATGCAAATGAGCAGGACGGGCGTGAATGTGTGGCAGGCACAACAAACCTTTTCCACCATTTGAAAAAGGCAATGTTATCATCCCAGTAGACAGAAAGTCGGGCTGCACACTAACTGTAGGACCAGCAACCAGTCACACTAACAAGGCTCTTGTGGGAACAGTTCAAACCCCAGCAGGAGTCGCACAAGTTGCCTTTTCACTTATCTGATAGAAAAGCTCAACAAGAAGTGAAGCAGCGAGTGCAGCTTAATACGACTGAAGAAAAAAACTGACTGCTGCCGACTTCAGGAATTAAGTCTCAGAATGGAAACATTTTTCAGCTTTATGCAAACTACAGGAGAAAAGCAGAAGAGCAGTTTTACACTTGCCAATTACAGCCACTACAGAAATGGAGATTTACTCAAGTAGAATAAGCATGAATATTACTGCACAGTGGCTGCAGGGAGTCTCACAGTTTTGATTCAATAATAAATTACAGCTTTGAACCATAAACTGTTAGGATTCAATCCTGAATAGAATACACACATTAAAATTCAATTCAACTAATTGATGTCAAGGATGCAGGTGAATGTGTCGGATGTGTTTCCTTCATCATTAACAGTATTAAACATATCTATTGATAATTATCAATATCAACTGATAAGAAACAAACATTGTGGTAATAACTGCTACTATTTTTCCCTGACTTCTTGATTTTGCCAAAATGGCTGCAGTACTAAACCACACATAATTTAATCACCAATAAGCATCAATGTCACCAAATAAACTCTAACTCTTAGGAATTTAATTCAAACAAACATGACTAACTCCGTTAGCTTTAAAACAACTGCTTCAAATGATTTTTCTCGTCTCTATTTGACAACAAACCTCTCTTCTGTTTCTTTTTCTCCTCCTCTTCGCCTGCAGGGGGAGCATCTCCAGTGCCGGGCTCCGGTTTGGGTGCATTCGCTGCAGGGCCAGTTGGCGGAAACAAAATAGGAAAACATAAAAATCAATCCAGCAACAGTGCTTCCTATGTTTCAGATGACTGGTGGATGATCATCTGTGTAATAGTCAGTAAACAGCAGGCTAGTTATAGCTCTAACTTTTTCTCTGTTCCAACATTTCTAAATTGAAGATTGACGTCATTACAGAACATTAGAAAAATATTTTTCAAAAGATTTGACCTCATCCTGAAGCCATTTCTAGTTCTGCATACAACTAGCCTAGTGTCTAATTTTATTACTATTCCTAAACTCTGATCTAAAAACAACACCTTCATGTACTGTATGTATGTTTTTACATACATGTTGTAATGGCTATGTTTTTTCTATTACTTTTTGCATATTTTTTAGAGCATTATTTAAATTATTTAGAGCAACAGCAAAAAAAAAGGTTTTCAGCTTTAGATTTTTGATGAATTTACACAGATTTACATTTATTTTTACTTTATTTACTTCATTACATGCTATTGTCAAAGACGGGCAAATATGTTTTCCATTTTAAATAAATAAATTTACAACACAATAAATTGTGTCAAAGGTGATTACTTGAATCCAGTGCATGTACAGGAAATTTCAATATTAATATATGACATTTGGAATTTAGGTTAGTTTAAGATTTTGGAGAAATTATTACAAATTATGTCCATGGACTTTAGGATTCCATTTGATGGACTGTTGCAACAACGGGTTTAAATATTTCATTCAAATTTCTCCAATAATGGACCTAAAGTAATTAATGTACAGTTCATAATAGAAAGTGAGGAATTAAATAATTGTTATTAAAGCTATGCAAGAGAAACAAGGAAAAGTTGCACCACATTATAAATGTGTCAGCAAAAAAGTAACTGCTGGTTTCCAAATATGTTTGCATTAAAACAATTCTGACAGAGAAAACACTGAAGGACAATAATGATGTGAAAAGCAGAGTGTCCATCACCAATTTATGTCATTTAAACAAAGAAAAGCTGTATCTTAATATTAGAACATCAAGATTTAGATCGATTTCTTTAATCTGTATTTTCCTCTTCTTAGGTCCCAAACGTTCAGAGTGAAGCATGTGAACTTTGGGGAAATTTAATTCTTAAATGACACTCACCTACAGTCATCTTGGCAAATACATCTGGAAAGTTCTTCTCAAGCCACTGCCTACATTTGGCTGGCTCAGGCATGTACTCGCAGTACTAAAGACACAACAGTGCAGATTCACTTACAGCTCAAAGAAAACACACATTTGTCAGAGTTTATTTTGTGAACTGGGTCACACAACAGAAAATGTCAAATTGTTTGAGACATAAACTTACCTCTGTGGGCAGAGAGCACACTGCAGAGGAAAAAAACACACTGTCACATTTTGAAAAAGCACCAACACAAACCTTTAAATGTGCCAAATTGAATATAAGATTATATAACATTTTGTACCTCCACAATAAAGAACTTTCAGCGGGTACTTTGAATCAGGGTCAAATGTGCCATGCTCTGAAGAACCAGATTCCATCTCAGTAGTAGCCATCACAAATTATCTAAATGAAAAAAAGATAAATGGACAGAAAAATTTGGTGATTATTGTGCATCCTTTGAAAGCTGTTGTAAATTTGCTTACTTTAGCTTATCAGCACATGTTCATATATACAAAAAAACAAACAAATTAAAACGAATTTGTGTGGAGACAAAAGTGTCCAGATGGACAGCTGAGCTCCTGAATTCTAAATACAGACCAGACTTATACACTTATACTTATACACTTTTTGTTCTTCACAATCTTCACCATATCTAACAAAGGAGACATCTTGAGATATCTTGTTTTTTCTAACCAACTGCTTACTGCAGAAATGCATCAATTCCTCACATGCAAGAAGATATAAACAACAAATATAGTGATTAGTCAATTTTCAAAATAGTTGCAAAACACTGATTGACTAAGCTGGTTCAATTCCGAAAGAAAGTTTTCTGGGAAAAATAAAGAGTGATACATTTCTGATTAATTGTTAAGAATCTACTTGCCTAGTCTATCATTCAGTATGAAAAGGTTCTAACGTAGCTCATGGAATAAAAAATCCAGGATAAAACCCTAAAGATACAATTTCACATCAAAGTTGTTTCGGAGGTGTTATAATTAGACACTAGCGCAGGCATGTTTGAACAAGCCTCCTGCTAATATTTCATCATGCTATGCTAGCTTGCCCTGCTCTGGTCTGGTCTTATAATTTACTGTCCACGCAGACCAGACGCGTGAGCAGCAGCTAGCTAACGTCATGTAACAGATTTATATTAGGGGAAACAGGTCACTAGTTTGTCTTACAGGGGCTACTTCCACAGACGCCTACAGCAGGTCGTGAATAGCTGGGCTAATAAAATCGAATAAGTAGCAAAACTAGCTTTAGCTGACATGCGGCTGTTTTACAATGGGTGCCCTAACAGATCGTTTAGCTTCGAATCTTTACATTTACGCTAAATTATGAATATTTAACTCTGAATATGTAGACAAAGTTCGCCTTGCTGAAAAATACCCGATTTCAGTTTCAGCGCTTTCATTCATCAGATAAGTCACCCAGCTGTCACCGTTAGCATCCCAGTTCAGTGAACGTTAGCTTAACGTTAGCAAGCTAACCGAGCTAACTCTGAACGTACCGTTAACTGAACCGGCTCTGCTGCCGAATAAAGACAGAAGAAATGTCGTGTTACATACCCCGATAACGATATTCTAAATCTGCTGTCTGGTCAATAAAGTTGTTCGCATTATTAACGTTAGTTTGACTTCTAGTAAACCATCCTTACTCAATAAGGTTTCGTTGGCGTACTTCGAGCACGCCTGTTAACGCTTCTTCTTTCACCCTTGAGGAGGTAGGCGCACAGCGCTAATGTGCAACAGCGCCCCCTTACGACCACACAACTAATGGACCTGCGCTGTACCTTCACTCAAGTGAGTAAACATACACTGTTTTGTAGTTATATATTATATAGAGGAGAGTTGGCAAAGTGTTACGCAGGGTCAAATGTAAAACTTAACTTTCAATTTAAGCATTCAGAAACAATAATATATATTTTGGACACGCGCAGTTAGACCCTCTACTTTTGTAGGAAAAAATAAGTTTTTTCTAAGTCATCAAATTGTATCACAAATAAAAGTCACATTGTGTTGTAATGGCTATGACAGGTAAGTCATATCAATTTATAGCTTTAAGGACAATGCTTTTGTTTTTTGTTATATATTTTTTTAATGGTAATTTCACTATTTGAGCAATTAAAAGGTTCAAAATTGTATTATTTTTTCATGCAATACATTTGACCTGACATGTGACTCCACCTGCATGGTTAAATGTAACATCTCACATTTCACAATAATAAAATAAATTTGTGTCTTTTGTAGAAAATATGCCAGGTTCCATTTTATGTAATGCATTTTCACTTTCAATTGTTTAACTTTCAAATACTAAAATGTGACAGATGTGGGTAGTTTGGTATTAAAGAAAATTAAAGAAGTAAAGTAAGAGTAAAGAAAACAGTAAAGAGTAAAAAGTAAACATTTTGACATTTTGCCCTACTCGCCCTTAGATACTTGTTCATTCACATCTAAGTATGTTAGTCAGTAGTGCTCAGAGGATATGAGCTTTACACGTATTTAATGTAATATGTAGATAATGTAATTACATTCTTAGTTATATAAACATGGCCTCTGAAAATGAATGGATTAAAAACGTTGACATCTTTGGTCATTGTATTGCACAGATATATAAGCGTCGTTGTAATAATTTATATATTATTACATGATTATTATAATTTATTTTGGAAGTTTAGTTAACATTATTTTGAAAAGAACAATGCTTCCGTCGGCGTGACGTCACTGCCCAATCCCTGTTTACTCAATTATGTTCGAAAGTTAAAACTGTCCGAGAAGCTAACGCTAGCTAACTTAGCTATTTTAGTGTAATTAAGTTAAAAATGATATTCAGCCAGTTGTATTTAAATTATATAATGGGGTATAATGTTACATTAGCGTTCAAATTGTTTAGCCCAACTTTCTAAAACTTAAATGTAAAGTTAAAGTTAAGTTTACTGTGATAACTTAACGTTAGTGTTTGCATCGTTAACCTAAGATAGCTAACTAGCTAACTAACTGGTATGTTGCCAATAGATGCCCGCAGCAAACTCAGTACAACAATGAAGGTAGCGTTAACGGGGCAGCTGGAGAAAATACAAAGAGTATAATATTGTGATGGACGAGGGGAGAAGATTAACTTTACCCCCTCCACATGGAAGAGCTTCAGCCTGGTTAAATGGTAAACACTCACAGCTGGTGGTTAACACATCAGCGTTTTCTTCTACAGCAGCAACATAAAATTAATTTGTTCAAAATGTACAAGACAAAGTCTCAACCATCTAACATGCACTTTGACTTTTGTTTCAGATGCATCGACAGAGCTCTGGCACAGCACTCCAGTTAAAAAGGTCAGCGCCTAAATGTCAGCTTTGTCCACCTGAGGAATAAATGTCACTGTCTAATTGTGATGTATACACTTGTCATTTATTAGTTAAATTTAGCTAAAACTGTGTCATTGTAATCCAATAGTTCTGCAGTAAATCCTCCTCAGACGTGCCGATTCAATTCTGTATCCATTTTGGAGGCTGCAGTCCCATTTGTCTCCTCAGTCCCACACAGATCAATATGGAGACTGCGGATCGCATTGTATTATACTGAAAAGTGTTATATTTACCAAATCCACCCCATGAATATCAATCAGGGTAAGCAAAATAACAAAAACATCTCTGTAATTCATTGCAATTCAGCAGCATCACAAACTGCATCCTCCAAAATGTTAATAAAGTTTACAGCTGAAACATTTAATTGATTAATGGAATGATTAATTAATAATAAAATGTCCTCTCTCAGAAAAAGTTTTTAAAAACTGAACATTATCACTTTCATGAAGGAGGATTCATAGCAGAACTGTTTGATTTGACCGTAATAATTTTAGCTAAATTTACCTAATAAACTGAGTGAACATATTTTATTTTATTTTTTTCAGAAAAATGGAGGTGTTCCGCTGGATACCATCCAACACTCTGTCCTAACCAGCTTTAAGATGGAACAATGCTCCAAGAGTCCCCCTGTCCCATCAGATACCAGATATCACCACAGCTCTCTAGAAACTGAGGTGAGATCACATTTGGCTGCAATATGTGCTATGTTGCAGTATAGAGTAGTAGGTCATCTGTGTTGTGAGGTGTTCAGGGACAGTACTAAGTGTAGATCATCCATGTCTCAAAAAGCCCCAATCTAAAAAAAACTCAAAACAGAAATCAAAATCTGAACCAAACCAAGGATTTGGAGAATTGTTACACATTTATTGTCACAGATCATGTTGTGAAATTGGGCTGCAACAAATTATTATTAAGCAGCCATGGTGTCATCGATCTAAATGATGTAAGCAAAGTGAGCTTGCTTTGTCTAGTTTCGCGTTCCTCTGTGTGCTTTGCGAAAGCTTCCTGTGAGTGATCCGAGTGGCTCCACCATCCAGAGGCAGAGGAGGGAGCTCCAACTGCTGATGACTGAGCTGAAAGACAGGGACAGGGAGCTGAACACCATGGCTGCTTCCCACCACAAGCAGCTGCTCGCTTGGGAACACGACCGTCAGAGAATGCTCGCCTTGGAGCAGAAGTGTGCTCGTTTGAACGGTGAGGAGACACAAACAATATATGTGTTGATTCAATACAGATTCAATTTTTTTTACCATGTCTATGTCTGTCTTCCAGGTTTTAGCATCACAACTATAAGTCATGCCCAGTGATTAATTACAAATGAATGATTGTTTTGCATCTGATTATCCAGGGCTGCAACTAATAATTCTTTAACATTTTCTTTTATTATCGAGTAATTGTTTTGTCTATAAACCCTCAGAAAATAAAGAAATTGCCTCATATCATTTCTCAGAACTCAAGGTGACATCAGATATCAAACCCTAAAAACAAAGATATTTTATATTTTACTGTCATATGTGTAATATTCACATTGTTTTAAGCAGTTACCAGAAAAAACTTCACATTTCTTTTATAGTCAAGGAGTTGTTGAAAATGTGTATGGGTTCACATACACATCACTGAGCCATGTGACCGTCTTGTTTTCTGTTGTTGTGTTTTTGTACAGAGGAGTTGCAGAAGCGTAATGAGTTGATCAGAGTCCTGACTAAACGTGTGTGTGTGGTGGAAAGCAGGGAGGAGGAGGTCCAGAAGGAACTCCGTGTCTCCCAGCAGCATCTCTCTGAGCTTGAACAGAAACGGCAGTACATCAGCCAAAAATGTCAAGACTTTGAGGTACAGGTGTAACATTAATACACATTTTATAACCTTTATTCAATCACGGTAGAGTCACACATGTTGCTGATAGTTAAAGCATAAGCTATATTCTTTATTTATTTTTTTATTTTGTCCAAAAATACCAAGCTAGTGTCTTCCGGCCACGTCTGACTTCCCCACCCTTTCTGTGGTATGTGGCCTTAAGTCCAGAGGATCATTCTGAAAATGTGGCATGAAATATATGAGAAGATCTTATTTTGTTAAAATTTCTCACACCAGCTAGTCTATTTTAATCAAACAAGGAAATAGTGAATTTGTTGGGGACTATTTTCAGCAGCGGATTAAAGTACATATTGTGCTCTAGTTATTTGTGGCAGCAGGACAGTGAATGTGGGACTGGGTCAAAATAAACTACAGTGTGTGTCTATAATGATGAAAAACAACATAGAATTACTGAAGTTTTGAAGGTCTGTTGGGAACACAGTCTTGTGATTAAGTTGCTTTGCATATAGAAGGATAAGAGTTGATTATTAAGCGTTATAAATGTCTTTCTTCTCAGACATTTCACACAACCTAAGGCAGGACTTAGTATCTCAGCCTTGTCTTTTAGGAGAAGAACCAGAGTCTTAACTCCACGGTCATGGCTCTGTCCACTCAAGTCGGCTCTCTGCAGGTCAGGGAGGAAGAACTGAATTCCATGCTCAAACTAAAGGTACACTAGTAGACCAGTTATTTATTTTTACATGTATACAGTATGTATTTTGGTCAGTTAATGATAGGATTAACAAAAGTTAAGTTGTGTCTCTGTACTCAGGACAAGGATGTGACTGAAGCCTCTAGTAACATACTCAACCTCACAGGACGCCTGCGAGACCTGGAGACCTCTCTAACGCAGAGTCACTCACAGGAGAGCAAGCTCCTCAGAGACTTGGAGGAAAATAAGCACCGCTACCGAGAAGCCAGGAACGAGGTCACTCACCTTAAAGGTAGACGAGTAGAACTTCAGTTGCGTAGGTACAGGACACAGTGTGTTTTTCTTACACAAGACTTTGAATCCACCATTTGAAGTTTGTGTTTTTTAATCTCACCACGGTTGCATTGCTGATTTGTTTCTGTGTCAACATCGAATAAATTGACCTACAGAGATGCTTCAAAAAAGGGCTCAATCATCAGGCAATCATCAGACCCCCCCCTCCTCATCTTTCTGGTCTCAGTTTTTGAAATTCTCTAAAGCCAACACTACCAACAAAAAACATGTTTGCAGTGATTGGCAGAGGTAAGAAAGAGGTAGGAGTCTCTCTCTCATTGTCTGTCTCTTTTTGTAAGTATTTTTTGTGACACTATAAAGAAAGAGAGAGAGAGAGAGCATCCGAACTTTGACTGGGGACCTCCCAACACCAAACAGCTGTGGTCTTCTTCCATTGTTCTCACAGCTGAAGTCAAAGTCAGAGAGGCCAGACTTATTTCAGAGAAGAGTCAGGTTGAATACGCCTGAATACATCTTTTTGTGTGTCCAAACAAATGCATGTTTCTGAGGAGAGACTTTCACAAAGTGCCAGTGGAGCAGTTTTGTATTTTATTTGAATGACAGCACACTTCTCATCCTGAGTGGGATCAGTTATAAACATGGTTCGTTTAGACTTGGTCCGATGACACTCTAGTTTGTTTGAAAGGTCCTAGCCTTTAAGTCAGGTACCTGGGTTATCTGTAGTAAATAGGTTTATGATTGTAGTTAACAATTATTTTCACTATTGATTAATCTGTGACACAAAGTGTAAAATTTTCATTATTACACCAAACTCAAGGAGATGTCTTCAAATGTGTTTCAAAGAAAAGCAGCAAATCTGCACATTTGGAAGCTGAGACTAGAGGAATCTTGGTACATTTGCTTAAAAATAAATGAAATAATCAATTCATGATCAGAATAATTACTTGTTAATTTTTGGTTAATCTTTAGGCAGCTAATAAGTTCAGCTCTTATTCTCTCCTGTGTCACCTCCTGTGATTGTAGATGAGCTGCAGCAGCAGGTTGCACAGAGCAGCAGCCAGAGGGAGGAGATGATCCGTCTCAAGCAGGAGCTGCAGCTGCTTCGCAGAGATCTGGCCTTATCGGGTAAATAACACTACTATGCCACAATACATTGTTATCAGCAGTGTTATCTGTTTTAGGATTTTATTCATCCATTTTCTGTATTTATATTTAAGATTTTTATCATAATTACTTCTCATGTTATATCGTTTGCTGTTTTATCAATTTTTCTTTACCTGTCTTGGCCCAGACACTCCTGCAAAAGGGATTTTTAACCTCTGTGTGGATAAATAAAGTTAAATACAGATGGTGGAAGGTGGAAACGTCACATTTGGCAGTTTGGTCTCAAATGATGAAATAAAAAAGTGAATATATGCAGTGAAATAGCAGCATGTGGAGATGATCTATCTCTGCAGTCTTCTGTACTAAAACTTATTTTGATCAGTGCAGTGGCTGGTTTCTGGTACCCACCAGCCTGAGAAATTGTCAGTCATAGGTGGGATAAGTACAGTTTTTAATGTCTTACACCAGGTGAGGGCGACAGCTGGAAGGACGAGCTGCTGGAACTGGCTCGCTCCAAACAGGAACGCACCATGTCTGAACTCCGCTGCCTGCAACAAGTACAGTATCAAACATGTGACACTTGAAAAAAAAGGAAAGAAATAAAACCAACAAAACATGAACAACCAACAGGAGGTGTGAATGAATTAACAAATTGTACTGTACTGTAATAAAACACCTCTTCACCCTTAGATGAGGAAATACATCTTTCCTCATTCCTCCCACTCCACACGCTTGCCGACATCACAGGTGTGTTTCTGGTCTGGCAGCATACCTCAGAGTGTTCCTGCGTGTTTGTCGCCTTGTAGCTCTGGATCATGCTCATGTTCAGCTGAGCAGCAGTGTTTTTAAAGACACAATGAAATTAAAAATGACTTTATTGAAGTTCTAATCCTGAGATCTTGTTTTATCTCCTGGTTTCTGTCTGATATGTTTTAAACGTTTTTTTGAGTGTGAACGTATATTTATCCAAATCCCTGTCATTTGGTTCAGTATTATTGTATCAAATCCAAATCAAGTGTCACATTTTAATCCTTTCACAACCTTATTGGATCTAATTCAGTTCATCATTTGCAGGTAATAAAAGTTCTATATAACTTAAGTCAAAGATTCATTAGAAACCTACCATCAAGCCAAGAAGCATGAAATAACTAATCAAACATTAATTTGTGCCTGAAATAGAAATAATATTGTGTTTGTGTCCCAGGTGTGTGAGAACCAGCGGAACGACCTGCAGCTGCTGCAGCTGAACCTGGACAGTGCCCGTGAAAGTTTGAAGGAGAAGACAAGTCAGGGATTACTGGGCAGGTGAAGAGTGTTCAAGCATAGCGGAACAACAACAGGAAATACAGATGCCACAATATGGGTTTTAAAATGTTTTTCTTCATATTTTGTAGCTGTAGAGAAGCTTCTGTGGAGTCAGTAGGGACAAATAGGGAAGCACAGCCTTCATGCAGCCAGAGTTCAGAGCCCAAACTAAATGAAGCCCCAGAGAGACGGGCCAGCTAAGAGCAGGGAGCATACACCTCCATGGCCAAAACTAAGAGGAAATCACAACACGTCCAGCTTGTACATTCTCAGCTTCTCTGCACATTCATAATCTAAAGACGGTCTGTAGGCATGACAAGACAAATACAGTGCAGAGAGCATGTTTAAGAGGAGCTGCATAACAGACAACAGCTGCTTAAACCCAGAAAATCAGTGTAACAGTGAAGCTGAAACGTCAAGACCTATTGACACACCTCCAGAAACCACCAAAACCAGGCAGAGAATCTAAGACCAGGAGAGAGAAACAGACAGACTTTTGTTTCCGTTCCAGCTGAGGTCAATATTAATTAAATATCACATTAAATAAAATGTGAAAGTCTGGTTCATTAGCACAGATTCAACCTAAGAAAGGAAAAAAGCAGCAAAGTCAAATCAGATAACTTCAGCGCAAGAACAGGTCAGTAACACTGAATCCAGAATCACACATCAGGAAGTTTATGTCATTTTATAACATACAACAAAACTGCAACATAACTAAAGTGTTGAAGTGTAGATTGATAAACAGTGTGGATAATTAACAACAGGTTAGATCAACAACAGGTAAACTGAACCTGCTTTATCATAACTTGTGTAGGAAGCTCAAGTAAGTCCAGCAATTCCAAATAATGACCTGGATGATGGACCTCCACCACAAAGAGTGTAAATACACCCGATATGTCCAGTTAATTGCATGAACAGTAGTAAAACAGCCTGTGGACACCACAGCTTTCTCAGTTTCTGGCCTGGGTTCTGTCTAATGCAGTGGTCTTTACCAGAACAAGTAACTGGGAGACTAAAGGTTGCATCAGCACCTAAGCTCAAACGCAGTCATAGTGCCAATGACACTTTGAATTGAGGAACAGAGTAATACGTACTTCTGACGTACACTGATTATGTGTATGTGGCATCCCAAACGTGCTGGACCTGGACTACCAAAGTGTCCTGGCCACTGTTGATCCTGAAACATGACAATTCTTTAACGTATGATGCTGAACGTACTTGTGGCTGTTAAATGGAACTGTATGTGTTGATCGCCAAGATGTGGATGTTGATGGGCCTCCATCAGAAAGCATAAATGACATGACGTCCCTCTGTTTTCCAGCCACGAACAGTTAACATGTAGCTGTCTCAGGAATTCAGGACTGGTACGTGATATCACCACTTTACCAGCAGCCGGTCTGCAAGCCTCTGTGAACGGCAGCCGGGGATCCCTGTCAGCACACTTCACAGATGTAAGACGAAACAGCGTTAAGTATTAAGAACAACACTGGAAATTCTCAAATTATCAAAGTATTTCTTTACCATTTGAACCTTGTGTCCCTCTTTTACCAGGACGGTGATGCTCTGTCCAGCTCTGCTCTGCAGCAGCTGTTGGATGAATCCAGGCAGGTTGTCATGGCTGCTCCAGAGCACAGCAGCGTGAGACCCCACAGCTCTGGTCTCACTATGAGCTGTAGGACCACTGAGCCCATTTATTTCCATAACTGCCACCAAAGTACCACAAAACACAAGGTAGAGGAGTTTCACCATGGTATTGGACTTCTTGTCTCTTTATTTTTTATACTTTATTGTCAATAAATTCTTGAATTATGAACATTGTGGTTACATATTCCTCAGGTTAGATCTTTCATATGAATGCAAAAACTAATACTAATAATAATAATGATGATAATAATAATTATAATATAGTTGTGGAAAAGGCTCTGCTAGTGCACACACAAATGAGTCAATTAATCTCCATAGCAACCAGAAAGCCCTGTGTATAGAGATCACTTTAAATTGGTCCCTTGTTGCCTGATTGTTACTTGGGGGATTTCCTTTGATAATATCAGTTAAAGTTAAAGAACCTTAAGTTTATAATTAACCTACATGGGACGTTAATAATTAACCTTCATTATTCATTTGTATACGATACCTACAAGTAACTGAGGGAGGTGCTTTATCTTCTATGTTTATTTACCTATTTTACTCCTTTATTTGTATATTTGTCATTTAGCCTCATTAAGCCTTGTTATAAATAGCACACACACACACACACTGTCACAGACAGATTGATGAAATTTAATCACTGTAAGCGCTCGGGTCCGTGTAACGTTACCGAAAGAGTCCCCTGCATGTTCCTGCAGCACCCCATAGTGATGAAAAACGCTCTTTAAATCTTTCAGTTCAACTACTGTGACAACAACTAAATAAAAATGTGCAGCGATCTGCTCAAATGCATTGGTAACAGACATATCGTCCACACGTGTACCGTATAGTACACGTTCAGTGTAGCAGTTACATCTCTATTCTCATTAAATACTTATCCTTTGTTTTTCTATTTCTGTTTTAAGAGGTGATATGACAAGTCAAAAATATGCACAGAGAAGATGTGGGTGAATCATGTTTCTTTGAGGTGATAAAATCCTGCACCTGTATCTTCCAAGCATATTCTCTCCAAGTGTGTGAAGCTGAGTCCTGGAGGATTCATTACATCCTCCCACGTGTTAGTTTCAGTCACAGTTTCCATGTATTTTTCCTGTTCTGCTTTGAGTTGTTGGATTCACGGGGTGTGTCATTAAAGGTGTAAAATGTTCAGTTTAACTGTTCCACCTTTTCGTTTGGGTGTTAACACATGACAAGTTGTATTTTTTCTTTTCAGCAGGACAGTGAAACTCCACCCAAAGCCTGCCCTCAGCACTGCACCATCCACCCATGTGGACGACTCCACACTGACTGAAGAACAGATTAGTTTTTTTAATGGAAACCAAAGTGACTTCATGTACTGAACTACTTTAAGTTAGTGTTACTACACAACCTGAACCTGTAAGCACACAGTGCTTTCTCTCAGGAAAATTATGAAGTGATAAAAAATATTTTTTATATCTTTAATATGATTTTAAATGTGATGAAAGTGTATTATCCTGTATTATTTCTATAAACTCGTAATTATTCTGAATGCAGCAGAGATTTACAGCAGAGAGTGATTTTTAAAATCCTGTGTTAAAGCCTGTATTGTGTGGAGATGGTGAGATGTGAAACCTGTCCTACAGGGTCGTTCAGTGCTGTGTTCTCCTGTTGTCTTTCCAGTTTCACTGCCTCCAAAGATTTGCCCGGTGACTCAGAGGAAATGTCGAGAGCTGATAATAGATTTTACTGTTTCTAACTCGGACATCGTGTTTTGATAAAATATTTGTATTCAAACTTCATACAAGTTGTAAGTCTCTAGCTTGACAGTTGCATCTTTTATTAAACGCATCACCGATTTACCTATTTCTTTTTCCCCCGTGTGCGTTTTTACGCGTTGGTCAGGAGGTTGGAGCAGTTTTACGCACGAGAGAAACTGCTCTTAGTTTGCTCATAGGTCAGTTTCGTTATTTAAGCCTAATGTGTTAATTTAAAGAGGAGAGACGAGTTAAATGTGGACTCATACATCTGACTTATAGTTTGTGTGGACTACAGCAGCAACATGAGCAAAACCAAGAACAAAAGTGAGAATAAGACGGAAAAAGCTTTGGCTGCGGAGAAAGAGCAGTTTGGTAAACAACAGGTAAGAAATTCATCTCATTACGACTAAATTAAGTGTTGATGCGAAGTGGTGCTTTTTTACTGTTCAGGGGGCGTTTGATAACTTTTTTTTTTGTAGAAGGCGCAGTATTAGGAAATCTAAATCAAAGCTAAAATGTTTTAGGAGAAATTACTTTTTAATCCTGAACTTGGATCTTTATATTTTTAAGTTGACTTTCTTCCCACAGTCTCGTATCGTGTTTTGGGGGAGTTTTGGAGTTGTAGTTGGGCCCTGATTGTTTTTTTTTTGTCTCATTTCTTTCAGCTCCACAGCATCAGCAAAACCCTCACCTCATCTGAAACACCACCCAAAGAGAAATATGTGCGCAGTATCCTTTTATTTTCTTTAAGTAAAATCCTGCTGCCTGCGAATTTACTGAGTAAAGCAGTAATGCTACACAAGTGATCCAGCTTTGGTTCAACATTTACTTTAGTTGTATTTGCTAATTAGAAAAAACAAAGTGTAGCTGAGGCTGATGGAAATATCACTGGTTATGACCAAAACAAAAGGTTTTAGAAAGATGATGGCGCCGTTTAATGTGGGACATGAACGTTTAGATTATTGTATAACACGTCAGACACAGGAAAACAAAAAGCAGTTTTTCATTGACCACAGAGTAGACATTAAGGAAGAAGTGCACATTTAAAATGAACACAGTGTTCAGGAAAAGAGTGAGCATGCTCACATTAACAGTTTGGCTGTAAACAAAGTCCAGTGTGTTTTCTTCTGTGGTAGCATGGTGGCAAAAGTCATTAGATTCATCCTCTGTGGACCATAAGTATCTGTACATCTGATCAGACGTTTCTGCCTGGACCTAAGTTTCTGACATGTGGGAATGCCAATAGAGGGACAGTGACTGGAAATGATAAATATGCAGCGTTAGGACACTATCAGTATTTGTAGCAAAATGTACATCATGAATTTGCCTGAAGGTGCTTTACAGTCTATACAAACCAATAATGACTATATAATAAGCAATAATTGTTGAGAAATTCACCTGGAACCACAAATGTCAACCTTATGGTGGCAGTAGAAGAAAAGTCAGAGGATGACCAAAGTCAGGAGGATTTCATCCTCTGTGGAACATTAATATTAAACAAAATTTAATGGACGTCCACCCAGTAGCTGTTGAGGTATTTTACTTTGGAACAAAGTGGTAACACAATTGATTAACTGACAATATCATCCCGAGAAGCACACAAGTACTGTGGCTAAAAATCTGAAGGGTTGTTTTATTAAAGGAGTGACTGCAGCTCAGTTGATGTCCACACACAGCAACGTCAGTGGTTTGATCTCTGGTCCCTCTCGGCAACATGTAAAACTGTCCCTGAACCCCAAAGTAGTAGCACTTCAAAAACCGGCAACAACTTCCCCTGATAAAGAAAAAATCCAAGAGATTAATCACACAGTGATGTGATGAACTCACTAGGACACAAGTCCAGATGGTCAAAGAAATTATATCATCAGTGTTTCGGAGTTTCCTTGACAGCTGTGAAGCTATCATCATGGGAAGTCATAAGGAGGGTGGAGCTACCACCTTCTGGTCCTACACCCTGAATCTGCCTCTGTCCAGCAACTCCATGATCAGCTGGAAGTTCTGCTACCTGCTGCACAAACTGCTCAGGGATGGACACAGAAACGTACGTTCTCATCCAGCTTCTGGTTTACCTCCTTGTCTTTTACGCGTGTTGCTTTCATTTTTCTCCCCTGTCTTTGTTTGCTCTACAGGCTGTTGCAGATTCTTACAGATACTGTCGCAACGTGAAAGACATGGGCGTCCTCTGGGTGAGTAGCTGCCACGATACAGCTGAGACTTGTGGCACAGCTTTAGCAGAGGTGGCATAAATACACATTTCACCTGTTAAACTGTAAACTGTGATACCACTGATTGTTACAGTTATTGTTCTTAATGGCTGTTGAGTTTGGTCAATCTAATCCAATTTATTGTTGTTTCTTCCAGGGAAATTTGCATGATCGATATGGACACATCGTTGCCTTGTCAGCTAAATTCCTCTGCCTCAAAATGGAATTTCACAAAAAAGTAAAAACTTTTTTATATTTCTTGGATGGTTTATATAAAGATATGTGACAAAGTCAGATTATAAAACCATAATTTGTATATAAAACCACAGCACAAAGTGATCCCAGGCAACTTGGAGGCCAGTGATGAGACTCTGGAGAGGGAAGCAGGAACCGACATGACCAAAGTGTAAGTCTGCTGCTCTTTACCCACAGCTGCTGTTAAATATGTGGTTAAATATGCTCCATAAACATGGTTTTAATAATTGCAGGTTGGATATGACACAGGAGCTGTTGGATTACTTGGAGGCTGGACTGAAGATGAGTGAGACAGGTAAGTCCCCTAATTCATAGTGTAACCCTCTCAAAAGTTTGTCAGGCAATATTCTGTATTTTTCTTACTGTGTTTTTTTTGTCTAAAGTTCTGCGTCAGCTTGACACCAATGGAGCCAAATCTACTACTCCAGCTGGACAATGCAGACTGACACCTCTGATACCGCTCATACTGGACTGCAGCTTTCTCTACCACTTCTCTGTCCGGTTGCTGTTCAAACTTCACAGCCGTGAGTGACATAAAGAGTTTTTCAAAGTTTTCTGTTCATATTATCCTAAATCTGTTAGATCAGACCTCATTTGAGCCATATTTCTGCTTCGCAGGCCTCGCTCCGGATGTTCTGCTTGGACACCGAGAGCGGTTCCGTGATCTTTTTATGAGGTACGTTATTTCTGGTACAAAAGGTGTCATCTTTTGTGTTGTTTAAAATATCAATATGTACATAGTATCAAATTAAAACTGAAATTCTGAACATTCATCTCATATTAATTGTTGGATTTTAAACCCAGATGTCAAAACAAATGAATTAGCCGAGTCGTTTCAGCACTTTCAGAGGGAACTGTAAATGGGGTGGGCAAATAAGCCGCTTGTAATTAAGACGCACCTTAAATTCCTACAAGCCATGACCAGTGTACAAGTACAAAAGAAAATGGGACTCGCTTTCCACATGACCTCAGTTTCCTCCTGAATATTTTGCATTGATTGTCAGTAATAGTTGATAAAGTATGTACACAAGTTATTCCAGTAGATACACAGTACATCAGCATCCTCCTCCTCTAAGTAAACACTGTATTAGTATTATTAGGCATCATCTTTCAGAGCTGTGTTTTCTTCTGCAGCCTCTCACAGTTCTTCGACAGAGCCAGAGAAATCGAGTTCTTTAAAACTATCATCCAGATCCCAGATCTCCCTGATGTGAGTACCGTGTTGCAGGTTTCCATAAATGTTTGCATGTGTGTACACAGTCACATCAGGAAGTACTCAGAACCCCTCACCTTTGCACATTTTATTGTAATTAATTAAATAAATGGATAAAGTTGTTGTTTTTGCCATTTAATCTATGTACACTAAGTAACTCGACATGATAGACATTTTTACACATTTATTAAAAATGTAATTTAATTTAATACATTATAGAAGCAGTTGCAGCTTTCCTTCTAATAAAGAAGATCCATCAATTAGTTAACCAGTGTTGCTGAGATCTTTTCATTTCTAATAATCTGAAAAATAATTAACCTGGTGATTATAGGCTATTAAATATAGATTGATGGATAAAACTATCATTTTATAAATTTATAATGAAATCTACATCACACAAT
Organism: Sandelia bainsii; assembly: GCA_032362345.1. Lineage (NCBI taxonomy): Eukaryota > Metazoa > Chordata > Actinopteri > Anabantiformes > Anabantidae > Sandelia > Sandelia bainsii. The sequence continues at coordinate 1,638,709 of JAUMHL010000004.1, forward strand.
TGAGGAAAAGTGAAGGGGTCAGTGTGTATTTGGTTGCTTAGTTTGTATTTTATTTATTATGGCCCCACAGGCCCCTCCAAACTTCCTCCGAGCTGCTGCCTTGGCTGAGTATAAAAAGCCAGTGGTGGTGATGCCCAGCGAGGAGCACCACGAGGAGGAGGACGCGGAGCCACAGCCAGAGTTTAGGGAACAGCAACAGACACCACAGGTACAATTACATGCACATGAAAAGATAAAATATGTTAAAGTTTTCTTTGTCTCTTATCATACGAGGTTTTTTCCTCATGACAGTACTATATGTTCAGCCAAATGGGAGCACCTGACGTTTCACTGGAGCACAGAGAAACACAGAATGAAAGTCTAAAGAAGGAGCTAGAGGTGCTCAAACCAGAGTTACAGCTCATCAAGTCTGAGGTAGGTCCTAGTCCTAAGGGGTGGTTAGTCTAGACAAGGGTTTTCAAAGTCTGACATTTCAGTTTAGAAACAATAATCTCTCTTTGGAGCCAGTACGTACTTTGGCACATTGTCAGAATTAGCTGTTAACAGCACAGTTCTTGTTCGTACCCATGAAGCTGTCACCGCAGTTGTACAGTGTTTATTTTTAAGCAGATTTGTGGTTATAAACTTACGATGGAGATAAGAAAAAATGATTATAAGTCAGAATTAATGAGAGTTATGATTCTGATAAGGGTTTTGACACAAGTAAAGTATCACTGATAAAATTATCCTACCATGCACCTGTCCCTTTTACTTCACACAGTGTTTGCCTCACATCTCTCCCATGATCTCCTGCACCTCACCCTGAAAACCTCTGGTCTAAAACACTGACACATCTCATTTTGCAGCTATATGATGTCTTCACTACTTCATTATGAATCCAAACAAGGACAAGGCCTCAGTGTCCTGGTGAAACATTGATTAAATCTTGATCATCATGTCCTCAGGCTCAAAGGTGTGTGACTGAGTTAAAGGCTCAGGTAAACCGTCTGGAAGCTGAGATGGAGGAGCAGCGTACCCACAAACAGATGGCTATGGTAGAAAACGAACACCTGCGGATGGAGGTGGAGGCTTTACGCACTGCTAACGTCGCCAATGTCGGTGCCCAGATCGGATTCAAAGAAGCAGACAGTGAGCAGACATTTTTCTGTACAGTTAAATGAGCCACACAGTTGAAGCTGAGTCCTACTGAGACTACATGTCCTCTTTATGTCATTGTCTCTACACAGCTAGAGCGCAGGCGGCAGAGCTCCGCTTTACTCAGCTCAAAGAGAGACACGCAGAGCTAGTTACCAGTCATGCTGACCTCATGAAAAAGGTAAAGTGCACAGTCATTGTTGTTTCAGGAAAACTACGAGTCTAGTCTGTACAGGTCTAGTCCAGATTTTCCATCATGCACATGTGCCTCATAAATAAGGTTTCTGCAGAAATCTTAACATGTTCAGGCCTCATTAAGTTTTATTCATGAACAGATTCTTTGAATTTACTTTTAATAATAAGCAATAAGAAAAGGCAAATTGTTGGGAGCTACACATATTTATATACACTCAACAAATATTCCTTAAAGAGAATTTTTGTTGTCTGTGTTTGTGCAGAACGTAGAAACGGTGAAGTTTCTCTCCAGTACAAAACAACAGCAAGATGATTTGCTCAGGGCCAAAGAGCAGTTGGAAAGTGAGCTGGAAAATCTACGTCAGGAGAAGAAAAACATGGTGAGACCTCATGATCTTCCGACCCATAAACCACTGCAGACACCACCTGATGGAGTCTGTTTCAAACAAACTGTCGAGAACAAGACTTTGATGAATATTGATGAATGTTCTCTCTCAATCAGATGAACCAGCAACAGCAGGAGGCCGAACGCCTGAACAAAGCACTGCTGGAGCACAGAGCGGAGCTGGCTCTCCTTCGTAGTACCCTTGAAAATAAAGAGATGGTGAGACTGAAAACTGACTGTAAAACTACACCAACATTATCATATTTCTCAACAGTCAGAATCTTTTAGTTGAGTTTATGTGTTTCTCTATGCCAAAGTCTGGAGTATTGTAATTCAGTTGTGAAGATCATAATAATTTTTGCATGTCGTCATCAAATATCATAATTATATCAACAGTCTTCCTTTATGTAAGTGAGTTATTTGTATCTGATGATTAGTTTGTGTACATGTTTCACACTAAAACATCTTTGTCCTGATCCAGCTAACTGGAAATAAGTTTAAGCACTTTTGCAGGATTGAGCTTAAGAACTTGTTTTTCTGATAACAGCTTCAGAGGAGCTCAGATGAACTTTTTGAACTGAAAGGCATCACATTCGCTTGTCAATTTCCGTGATATTTTCTTCAGGAGGGATCTCAGGTGAACAGCAGCCTGGCAGCTCTGCAGGCGGAGCGTGATGTGCTTCTGCGCTCTGCCAAAGAGAAGGAAGCAGAGCTTTCCTCGCTGAGACTACAGGCGCAGCAGCAGCAGAGCTCCCTGGACCTCGAGAAAGACAGGATCAACAGAGAGCTGGAGGCTCTGAGAGCTCAACTACAGCAGCAGGTACTGAACGAACGCAGGGAAACATCTTAGGATATGTCCACATCAAAGACATATACACATAGAGCTATTGTGATGATGTCAGCAGTACATAGTACTTATATTTCTAAGATCAGAGTAATGTTGAATTTGATCAATACCACAAACATTATTCAGGATTTTATATCTTCACACCATGGATGCATTACTGAACAGGCTTACTGAGCTCAGATTATCGTTATGTATGAAATCAGTGTTAATATTTCTTGTTTTAAAATCACAGAGCTCCATTAAAAACGAAACGAACTGTAAATATAAGTAAAAAATGTAAAAATAAGCACTACAAAATGACTAAAAAGAGAAACAGAATGACCACACAATGATCGAAAAATGACACAGCTACCCAAAACAGACACAGATAATAATGTTCTATCAGCTTTTACTGTAAATCATGCCATAAATCATATTTATATAATATCTATGTATATTATATTATTATAGACCTTCTTGTTTCACAGCTACACGTTAGTGTTTGCACAATACAGCTCCGTCATTTTACCACTAGCATCTTTATTTTTGATGCTACACTGAAAGTACTGCTCCATGTTTGAAAAGTGCTATACAAAGTGCTGCATGTGCTGTATGTGTATTATTCCTGTGTTCCACAGCTTGCCATCAATGCAGAGCAGAAGTTAGAGATTGAGAGGCTGAGGCGAGAGCTGGACTCCACTCGAGCAGAACTGGCGCGTGCAAACGGCGCTCTGCAGAGCAAAGAAATGGTACGAGTGGTTTACGGTAACTCTATGAGTCTTTTTGAGAGGAAGAGTTGGTTGTTGATGCAGCTGCACATGTTTTGCTCCACAGAGTGGTACCCACCTGAGCAGTACAGTAGCAGGGCTGCAGGCGGAGAGGGAGTTGCTGCTGCGCTCAGTGAGGGAGCAGGAGGCTGAACTGAACTCCCTCAGACAGCAAGCTCAGCTCCACCTGAGCTCCCTGGAGCAGGAGAGGCAGAGGAGCAACATGGAGCTGGGAAACCTTCACGCCCAGTTACAGCAGAAGGTGCTGTACCGTGTTTAGAACCACGCAGGGAAGCTGTGATGTATTTTGTTGCGCTTAGTTACTGACGAGTTCATACATGTGTGACAACAGGCCTGTCGTGAAGGCGAGCTGGCCCATAAGCTGCAGGAGGAGCAGTTCTGTCTGCTGCAGTGTGCTGTGGTGGAGGCTGAGGGCATCGTACTGGATGCTGTTGCCAAACTGGATGACCCTGTACACATCCGCTGCATCAGCTCCCCAGGTAAAAATGCTCTTATTTCCCCCACTAAAAAAAAATTCACACGTCATGTCACTTTACATCTATTTAGATTTGCAAGTTAACTCAACCTGCATGTTTTCAGACCGTGTTTCTCACTGGTCTCTTGTTTTTCAGATTATTTGGTGAATCGAGCTGAAATCACTCTGGGTTCTATCGACAAAATGCAGCAGAGCCACTTGGTTTATCTGGGAAACATGAATGGTGACTGAGGACTGGCGTGTGTGTGCGTGTGTGTGTGTGTTCAGATTTGGACTGTGTTTACCTCAGAGTATCTGATGTTTATCTACTCTTTCTAGACGCCAGTGGATTGTTGAGAGCCGTCACACAGTTCTCCCACCTCGCCGCTGACACGATCGTCAACGGAGCAGCGACGTCACACTCTGCTCCCACAGACCAGGCTGACCGTAAGAGACGCACATTCACGCCGCAGTTGATTGTATCAAAGTAGAGATGTACACTAAATACACTTAAAGCAAACACCAAATCCTGCTTCTTTGTCTCGTGCAGGTTTGACTGACAGCTGTCGGGACTGTGCGACTCACTGCCTGCAGTTCTTGAAGGATCTGAAGCTTCAGGCCACTTTGCAGAGAGCAGACCCGGCGGCGATACGCTACACTGTTCAACGCATCCTCGCTCTGGGACAGGTGGGACAAAATTTATCTTTATCAGAGGAACAAGACTAAGAGACTGTGAGGCTGCTACACTTGTGCTTTGTGTTTAATGAATGTATTTGTGTAGCACCTTTCAAAACAAGAGCAAAGACAAAACACTGAAAAAGCAAAAAAATAAATTGAGGAGGTACTCCTTTAGTGTAGCATTCACCATGTTGACTGTTTGTGGTGTCCACTTGTCCTTGGACTGACGTAAATGTTCTGATGTCGTGTTTCTTACTATCACAGTGCTGCTTAGTCCACAGTGTTGTGCTGGAAACTTAAGGCACAGTCATGTTTCTAAATGGTGAAACGGCTGCAGGTTGATTTACTGAACAAGCCTCTGATGAGTCGATCATATGAACGTAAGATTCAGTGGATAAAACTTTAGGAGACCTGAGCTTGGTACAAAGTTAACACTAATGTTTTACATGTCAGAACTTGATTATTTCCAGGTTTACGTGAAAATCTCTCAGACTTTAGACGTCACTGTATGCACGTTAAAATAAAGCACTGTCGAGACATTATTCATTATTTGTGTGCAAATCCAAGTTTGTCACGTAAAAACAATGAAACGTCTGAGGCAACAATGAAAATCTGTGATATTTCACAGATACTTTCTGTATTAACTCTTTAACCTGCATCTGCACGTTGCTCAGTCTGGTGCACAGAGGTTCACATTGACACAGTTTAGTAACACGTCATCTACACACCCAGTTCACAAAAGCAATACAGTCAGGTCCACATAAAACACTACAAACATATTAACCCATCTAGACATCTCTATAAAGCCACATGTTGATTGTACGTTTCTCTTGCTCAGGATTTGCGTCCAAAAGGACAAGACGTGCTAAAAGAAGAGCTGGGAAACATGGTGGATAAAGAGATGATCGCTACATCCACTGCCATCGAAGAGGCCGTGCTGCGTATGGACGTAAGGACACACTCATCGTGTCACATTAACCTGACACACACTGGACACACACACACACACACATCTTAACACATCTGTTTCCTTTTTTGTTTCACAGGAGATAATGAATCAGGCAAAGAGAGAAACTACTGGTGTCAAACTGGAGGTCAACCAGAGGTGACAGGAATTCTTTATCATCTTAATATTTTCTAAGTCTCCTTCATTTTCTCACCTGCAGCTTTTTTTGTTCTGTTTCAACGCAGTATCCTGGGATCCTGTTCAGACCTGATGAAGGTAAGAAGTCTGTCTCCATTCAGAGGATTTTCTGTGATTCTCACGATACATTTTGACTTTGTTTTTATTTATTGTGCTCTGCTCTCTCGTCTGCAGGCGGTTCACATGCTGGTGACGGCTGCTACTGACTTACAAAAAGACATCGTGGACGGAGGCAGAGTGAGTTACACATCTAACAGCTTTATCAGACTTTTACACGTTACACTCAAAGAGCCAGTTTAAGAGTAAAGAGGTAATAAAGAAATACATTTATCAAGAAACTAATTTGAAGGTGTTTAGAGCAAAGACTAATGTTTAAGATCAGCTGTCAGATGATGATATGATTTTCGAGGTCACTGACTGTAATGTGAGGAAACTAAATTTGAGGAGAAAAGAAATTCTGCTACTGAATGACAAACTTTATTAGAGAAATCATGTAATTAGCATTTAGTAAAATAATGAATGTGCATAGAAAAAGACGATAAAAATGTCAAACTTCAGGTGCACTGTGCTGCAGGAGCTCGTGGAGTCCTGCTTTGTGGAGATTTAGTCATACCAACATATCAACGTGATCTATGATATGATTTATGATATATAATATTATACAAATATGATACTGAGTCTAGTTTTTCTTGTTCATTGTCCTTTTGGAAATTCTAGTTGTATCTGCGTCAACAAGAACATTACAATTCTTCAACAACACATCATGAATAAATGAAAAAAATATATATATATATTTAAACATATGTCACAAGAAATATTTGTGGACCTGATTGTCCATGCTGGTTTTGTGTCATTGTTGGAACACAACACAATGGAGAAGGTGTTAAATTGTGTTTATTACACCGGTCTGACTAAGTTACTGTGTATGTACGTATAGACATACAGTTTCATTTATCGCTGTAGTAACAAGGAGAGCACAGACAGGTGACACGTAGTCATGCATTTGTACTTGTTCTTCCTGCAGGGAGCAGCGTCTGTTACAGACTTTTATGCCAAAAACTCTCGTTGGACAGAAGGACTCATCTCTGCCTCTAAGGCTGTGGGCTGGGGCGCCACACAGCTGCTGTAAGAATCCAAACACATCTATCATATTATTAGTAATGTTACACCGCCACTCGATGTCAGACTACTGGATGATGTTTCGTCTTGTGTGTTCACCTCTGTCAGAGACTCCGCTGACCGGGTTGTGGGTGAACAGGGAACATACGAGGAGCTCATCGCATGTTCACACGAGATCGCTGCGAGCACCGCTCAGTTAGTTGCTGCCTCCAAGGTACAAAACATCCTGCTGCTGGTTTGTGAATCGTTTTAAAGGCACCAAGTGGAGTTTGATTTATCACAAGTGATGGTGGTGATGGTTTTGACTTGCACTTGACTATAATGCTTCTATTTTCTGCTTCTGTACATTGCAGACCTTCATTCAAGTGATTTCACATAAAAACATCCTCTTTCCAACAAAAGCAGTGTTTAACTTGTTCTCAGTTCATTTCTAATTTCTCCTCTAAACTTCTCACACTGGTACATTTATATATTTAAATAAATTACAACAATACATACAGTTTCACACCTTCTGGTATCCAGCTGTTACTCTGCATAGATAATCTACACAGTTAAAAACACTGGTTAGGTAAAGGATAAGTTCAATATATTTTTCTAATTTGGTGTACAAACCCTTTAAGAATACGCACATTCTGTTTTGGGGAGAAACACTGAATGCAAACATCTTATTCAATTGCTGTATAATCTGGCCACCACCCAAGTGTTGGTGTCATTCGTGTTTCCAGGTAAAGGCCGACCGCAACAACAAGAAGCTGTACACGCTGCAGCAGGCCTCGCGGCACGTGAACGACATGGCCGCAGTGGTCGTCACCTCCACCAAACAGGGGCAGCAGCAGATCTCTGACCACGGTGAGAGAAGGAGCTGCGTCATCTGAATCCAAGAGAATATTTCCCCTCTTGTTCAGCTCTGTTTTTAGTATCCAAAAGGGGAAGCATGTGGCTCTTTAGCTGTGTCACTGTGTCTGTCTCCTGTTTACTGGCACTAAGAAATATGGATTAACTCTGCACTTTAATGTTGTCTTCACAGTTGTAATGGACTTCTCTGGCATGTCTCTTATCAAGTTGAAAAAAGAGGAAATGGAGGCTCAGGTGAGGCTTAATATTTCCCAAAATGAATCATCTGGTTTTGCATATTGTCTGTTGTACATGTCCTCCAGGGGAAACAGAGGAAGATTGTAGAGTAGCTCCGCTAGTTTGAAACAGCCTGGATGTCTGAGGGGGCTCTGCAGACACTTACAGGCGATCTGCTCTCTGAATCACTCAGGTGAAGGTGCTGCAGCTGGAGAGCCAGCTGGAGCAGGAGCGAGTCCGTCTGGGGGAGCTGAGGAGGCGGCACTATGATCTCGGCGTCTCTGAGACGGTCAGCGAACCAACGGACAGAGCCGATAGCTTCCCACCGCCGCCGCCGCCCACTCTGCTCGACTCCACACCTGCACCTTCATCCTTCTCACACACGCAGCCTTATCTGAACACGCAGAGCTTTGCACAGCCCAGTGCATTAGCTCCGACTCAAACGCAGTTCTACTCGCTGCCTCAGTCCTACCCGCCAACAACCACCTACACGCCAACAACCACCTACACGCCTCCTCAAACCTACATCCCCACTCAGCCTTACACATCATCTCAGCCTTACACACCAAGCCATAGTTACTTAACACCTCAGTCGTACTCACTGTCACAGCCCTCATCACTCACATCCAGCCTCCGCCAGCCTCAGCCATCCTCTCACCCCCAGACCTCCCAACACACTCAGCCACCCTCTCACCCCCAGACCTCCCAACACACTCAGCCACCCTCTCACCCCCAGACCTCCCAACACAGCCACAGCAACACGTCGTCCACAAAATCAGCCTCAAAGAAACCGAACATCTTCACCAAATCTGGAAACTTGCTGAAGAACGCGGTAAGTGCCGACTCTCACCTGCTACAGCTGAATGTTCATCAGAAATGAGTTGAGGGATCAATGTTTGTTTCTTTTCTAATTGCAGTTCAAACGAGGTGAAACTGGAACAGGGGAATCCTGAAGCGTGTCTGAAAAAGAAGACGTAGTGATTTTATGTCCACATCTCTGCGTGATTTTAACAGCAGGACATGTGACACATATTACTGTTTGTGTTTTATACCAGTTTAGTTACGTGTACAAATGAAACAATATTTGTCAGCCTGGTAATCACACGGACGCCTAGATTCTCCTACTGATTTCTGCACAATGACAACACCGAGTTTATTAAAAATACAGCGTTTTGGTCATGGACTTTTGTTGGAGACTGAAACATATTCCTGATGAACTCAGAGTTACAGTGAGTGTGAGGGAATTTTCTTTTGCATGTTGTCATGTTCCTGTGTCTGTTGTAAACAGAATAAATTAATTAAATAAAATGCTACGGAGTTTTTTTTACTACTCACAACTGTCACAGTTTGGTCCCGTGTCCATTAGCTCAGATAGCTGCTCGTTGTGTTTCTCTGTGTCCTGCTTTGTCCCCATGTAGCCACCAGAGGCCCCTGACTGCCCCGCCCCCCCAATTCCCGTCATCTGCACGTCTTTCTGGCCCAAATCACTCCGTCCCCTGACTCCACTTCACCGACCTGCTCAACTCTTTTCCCCCAGTTTATTCAGCATCTGTCTCCCCTGTTCATCTGTTCTTTGAGCATTTATGGGCAGCAGAGGTGGTGAGTAACTAAGTACATTTACTGAAGTCCTGCACAAGTACACTTGTACTTTATTTCCATTTCATGCTACTTTTACTCCACTACATTTATTTTACTTGTTACTTTTTTCAGGTTTAGGTTCTTATCATTATATATTAATTAAACACTGATGTATCTTTTATGGATTAAACTTCCTGTCACTTTAAAAGATGTTAAAATCAGCTCCTGCTGTTTTTTTGTTCCACAGTCGTAGATAACAACACGTTTTAGTTCTAATTTCCACCTTTATCAAACAAATTTGGACTAAAATAAATTCAACATTGTTTAAAGTGCACTGTTTTCCTAGTGGAGTACTTCTACTTTTGCACTTCAAATAACATTTAGAGCTTGTACGTAGTACCTTTACTTGAGTAGAAAAATGAAAGGGTACTTCTACTTGTAGTGCAGTATACACTGCAAATACTTGCACTTTTACTTGAATATTGACTTATTGACTCTAATGAGCAAGTAGGCAGAGGTGCAAAGTAACTAAGTCCTGTACTTTTACTCCATTACATTTATTTGACAGCTATAGTTACTTTTTGCAGATTTAATCACATTAATTTAACACATGTTAGAGCATGTACTTTGAAGTGATACTTGCACGTCTGGTGTCTTGATGTTGTGATCAATTCTCACAGCGACCTCATCTGTCTGGTGCGTCTGTCATGCGCAATACAAAATGCTAAATCACCACCATGGAAGCAGCCACTGTAGACTCCCAGAGGGACCAGAGAAGCCATGTGTCAAGTCAGAAAGAATATCAAAAAAAAATACAGGAATTAGAAAACACCGCCTTCAAAATAAAAGTCACGTCCTTCATTTGTCATTTGCACAGGTACAAATGTAGGAATTCTTTCATGGTTGTCTTATACACCAAGGATATTTATACTCTGTACAATATATGCTATAAAGAAAAAGATTACTGTTGCAACATAAATAAAGTAATAGCACCATAAGGATGCTTCATGGAATAATTATGTCTTTAAACACTAAGCAGCTCAATGGGATAAGCTTCAGACTGGAAAGCAGAAGGTGTCCCAGCCCAGACCCCATACCAGGTGTGTCCTTGAGCAAGACACTCAGCGCTAGTTCCCCGTCACTGCTCCCCCCAAGGGGCATTGGTTAAATGCAGATGTCAAATTTCGTTGTAACATGAAAAAATGTGATCAATGACAATAAAGCTGATTATCCTTATGCTTATAATGAAACTTGAAATTATTCAGTAGACTGCAACAGGTGAGGAAAACCCTCTTCCACGTCGTGTGCACAGAACAGGCCAATAGAGTAGATTTAAAATATACAATACAATCAGGATGACACCATTGTAAAATTACAAACATATAAGAACAGTGTGATTCGGGAGAGCACAGAGGAACTTCTAAGAACCGCCAAGACACACTAGAGACGTTTAGTAGAAATAAAAACACTACTTAAAGTGCCAAAAGTGATCGTTATTATTTTATTGGATTATACCTTAAATATTGATGCATTAATGTTGCAGCTGGTGGAGCTGATTTTAATGTTATTATGTACTGTTAGACAGTTCATCCATCCTAATACAATATATAATCAACTAAAAAATATGATGTATAGGGAATCTTTATCTACAAACTAACTGGTGCCTAAAACCATGAAATAAACTAAAAAAGGATATTTCCACCTGAAGTGTGGTGGAGCAAAATTAAAATGGAAACATTCAGGTACAAATAAACGTCCACATATTTGCACTTACGTATAGTAATTACGTAAATGTACTTAGTTACTTGTTGCAACACGTTCCTCAACATTAGTTTTATTTTGAAACGCGTCACCGGAAGTGCGAGGTCTTATTTTGAAGGATTGACAGCGGTAGCCGTTAGCTTACAGAAGGAGCCGCAGCACCGGGAGGACGGAGATGGGAAACAACCGATATTTATCCCAAATACATCCAAACAAGGCCCGGACTCAGCCGTCATCGATGGAGAGACGATAGTTACAGTGTTTAATGCTGGTTTACTGCGTGTTCGTGGTCAGGTTTTAAAGGTAGAGACGTGCAGCGTAACTTAGCAGCACTGTTCTTCCAGGCGGAGGAAGTTTGCTGCGGCGAAGGAAACGTACGAACCGGGCAGGGCCGAACTAGCCCGACATGGAGGAGTCCGGCTCGGCCCTGGAGAAGAACGTGGCCGACCTCACGGTGATGGACGTGTACGACATCGCCGCCGTAGTGGGCCAGGAGTTCGAGCGGATCATAGACCAGTACGGTTGCGAGGCTCTGTCCAGGCTGATGCCCAAAGTGGTGCGGGTGCTGGAGATCCTGGAGGTGATGGTGAGCCGCAGCAGCATCAGCCCGGAGACCGAGGAGCTGCGGCTGGAGCTGGACAAGCTGCGGCTGGAGAGGATAGACCGGCTGGAGAAGGAGAAGCGGCACAGAAAGGTCCAGTCACCTTTATTTTCATTACTCAGATCTGTCAGAAGTACCAGTACCACGCAGTAAAAACTCTTCTACAAGTATCAGTACCATGTATTACTCATTTATTAGTAAAACCTGTGTATTATAAGTGTTACTTAAGTAAAACTACCAAAACCAAGTAAAAATACTTATAATTTAACTTATAATTTATAATATAACTAACTAATTAAAGTTCTCCTACTAGTACCTGCACTGTGTACTGCATCAGCATCAGTACCGTCTTTTAATAATACTCTTTTAAAAGTAAAAGTCATGCACTGAAAATTGTATCTCAGTAAAAGTAAGTATCACTGGGGAAAATGTACTTTAATTACTAAGAACAGAGAAATGTCCTCATATTAACACCAATACCAAACTGTGTACCAGTATCAATACTATCTTGTAAAAATACTTGAAGTAAAAGTCATGCATTCAAAGTGTTAATAAAATACCAATATCATGCAATAAAACTCTTAATTATAAGTACAAGTCCCAGATTGAAAATTGTACCTCAGTAAAAGTGAATACTATTTGGAAAATGTACTTAAACTACTCAGTGCAGAGAAATGACCTCAGTGAGTGTTGTGGTTTCTCTGTTCCCAGAGGGGTTCAGAATATTAGGAACCACTTCAGAAACATAAAGAACTGAGCTTCATAAAGTTACAGCAGGTCTGTTGTACAAGCACAAGTACCTCAAACTTGTGCCTAAGCAGAGTACTTTATATGTGTTCAGGTACTTTCCACCAGTGCAGATAAGGTGTCGGTGCAGACGCATATTGTGACGGTTTTAAACCAGCCTGACAGTCGTCTGCTCAGCGCTATAAAAAACGTTTATACGTCAGTTTCTCGTGACACAGTCTGACTGATTAACTGAGTCTCATGACGGTGATGAAGTGGATGTTTCTGCTGACAGAGCAGCCTGAAACCTTTTCACAGCACAAACACATGATAAAATGTCCAAACGTGGAGTCCCGGGTTCTGTGTGTGTGTGTTCTCTCGTTTTCTCTTATGTGTCTTGCATGATGTGAAATGTACATGTGTTGCACTTACGCAAAAGATACAGTAAGATTTTGTACATGCACATAAAATATTGATATTTTACCATCAGTTTCCAATCTAAAATGTGACAGTTTTGTCCCTTTCTGTGTTTTATATAGTCATGAATTAGATAATTCAGGGTTCTAGTTGGATAAGAAACAAGCAGTATTGTAATGTTGAATATTGAACTTTACGACATAGCCAAAAAGCAAACGCAGTGGCTCATATCTTCAGATGATATCAAAGTAAAACAAGTTTTAATAAGTTAAACAGCAGGAAACGATCAAATATTAGTCTTAATATGCCAGAAAGCTCAGAATAAATAGATATTAATCTGCAGTTTTCAGCAGCTTTACACTAATATATTGTGTTTTTATCTTTACCTGTTTGTTTTTTTTAAATTGCACTGCGCTGTGGGTTGAGAAGCAGCATCTAATTTTCTTGTGTATGCGCATACACAATGTCAGAGACAGTAAATCTGATCTTATCTTCTCCACTGGTTTAAGCAAACATGCAATCTGGGCTCTGCCGACACCTTCACAGCCACCTGATCTAAACCCAGCTGAATATGAACGACTGATTTGAGGTTTTTATCATTTCTGGTTCAGCGGTTTTCAGACTGTGGGTTGTGGGAGAGTTGGAGGCTTCTTGATTTAAACAGATCAGATACAGTATGTAGATCAGGAGGTTGTACACTTGTTTATGTTAAAGATTGTTGATAGAATTGTGGGTTTCTGTTTTGTGGATGTGAGAAGCAGAACTGACACAAGTACACAAAAGTAAAAGTACTTGATAACATGAATGTTTGAGTCTGGTCCAGATTTGTTCCACATGTGTTTCATAAATAAAGTTTCTGCAGAAATCGAACATGTTCAGGCCTTGTTAACTTAAAAACCTGATTTCTGAACATTTACTGTGAAAAATCATCAACATTCATTCTATTTATTTTATTAATAAGTTGACTTTTCAGAAGTGTAACGGTGGAGCTGATTCCACTTTATGTCCTGACAGTAACAATACATCTTTATTTACTAGTCTATTATATTTTACTTTAAGAACCTGCATCTGAAAACCTACTAAAAGTGTCAAATAAATGTAGTGGAGTAAAAAGTACAATACTTCCCTCTGAAGTGTTGCAGAGTACAAATACAAAAACTCATGTAAAATGCTTCAAAATATGTATACTTTGGGAAATTTAAATAAAATATATAAAAAAGAAATGTTCAAAAATCTACTTAGAAATCATTACACAACAACAAAATCCAGAACCTGCCTGAGAATGATCAGGTGTTCAGTTGTCTGTACATTCACAGTCAGAGTTACTGCAGTTCATTAACTCTAACGCAAATCTGTCCAATTTGTTGAGATCATTCATAAAAACTATACTCAGCTAATCACAGATGTTACTAGGACTCATCCTCTGGGCAACGTGGACATCACTTCATCAATCAATCAGTGTTTCATCGTCTGTGTGCAGGAGCTGGAGCTGGTGGAGGACGTGTGGAGGGGAGAAGCTCAGGATCTTCTCTCCCAGATCGCTCAGCTGCAGGAGGAGAACAAAAGCCTACTCACCAACATGTCCATCAAAGACCCCATGAGTGAGGAGGACCTGCAGAGGCATGAGGGTGAGGATGTGTGATCAAAAACACACACACACACTGACACAAAGGATGCTTTCTCTGTGTCTGACGATGAGCCAGTCTTGTCTCTGCGTCAGAGGCCTTTTCGTGGTTTTACACAGAGGCCACAGTCCCCCTGTCTCTCTGTGGACAGACCAGCCTCAGTGTACGTTACACCTGCTAGAGACACACACACACACACACGCACGCAGATCACGGTTTTCTGTGTACAACTCTGCTAATAAACACAGATTATAAACGACACAGATGCTCGTGTGTGTGTTTGTGTGTGCGCTCGCTCAGCGTCCTCTCCTCTCTCTGGTTTCTAGGTATGACAGAGAGAGAGCGGCAGGTGATGAAGAAGCTCAAAGAAGTGGTGGACAAACAGAGAGACGAGATCCGAGCCAAGGACCGAGAGCTAACGCTGAAAAACGAGGACATAGAAGCAGTAAGGCAACAGATTCACATGCCTTCCCCTTCTCTAGTCAAACTGGTTTTTCAATCATCCCATATAATCGTATCTCCATGTAGAAGCTGCTTTGAGTAAATGATCAATACATTAATTGATCTTTTTTTTTTTTTTTACCAAAAATGAACAGTACTCTCTGGTTGCTGCTTCTGAAAAGTGAACATGTGCTGTATATCTCTATATGTCTCTAAGTGCAGTTTCATTGAGTTTGGTGTAAACAGGAACAACTTCCCTCCTGACAAACTGTGTCAACGCAGGATTTTCTTTCCGGAAAATCACAGGCAAAGCAATGTGACAGTAATCTTTATTCCATCAGTTTCTCCTTTTCTAATGTATGTCAAACACAGAACATTTATTCCTGCAGTTTCAGTGTAAAACCACCCACAGCTTCATAAACTCTGCAGCTAATAGCTAACTCTACACTCTGAGCTAACAGGCAGGTTTTTTTTTGCTTAGACAACTTTTGCCATTTGTGCAATTTTACAAAAGCAGTTTAAGTTATTTTCCATCCAATGCCTGAATCTCACCCGTCTACAGATGCCTGCAAACCACAAGACTTATCTTGTACATTGCATTTGAACTGTGTTTCTTCGGGCTCAGAATTTTCTCCACCTCAGTATGAATGCATATTCACCCTCTGTTAACATGTCTCTTTGTATTAATACCACAGTCTCCCCAATGAGTGATAGCCTGCAGCGGTCGCCTGCTGCTGTGTGGATGGCAGCGAGTCGCAGCAGCGACAGCGTTTATCTGGCCCTGAATATAAAAAAACAAACCAAAAAAGCTTTTAGTGATTTGTTTTTCACAATTTTATTTACTAAATGATGTATTGAAACACAATCAGCAGTTTATTTGTTATGAATTATCGTTAGGAGATGCCCCAGTTTTATTAGGGAAGAAGTCAACATTATTCACATTTCAGCGCTGGTGCTCACTTTTCTTTACTGTTGGTATTTTTAGCTAGAAAGGTAAAGTCTCTCTTTTTTTCTTTTGCTTATTCAACTGTACACACAGTACACTTCAAGGTTTCCAGGAAGAGTGTAATGAATTTATTACTTAATAACAAGCAGCCTTTTCTGTGAGAGCAGCATGGGTAATGTAGCGTTAAGACCACTACTGAAATAGTTGATATCACTGTCATTCTGCATCCTCCTCCGTTTCTGTCTCTGTGTGTTTCTGCAGCTCCAGCAGCAGCAGTCTCGCCTTATGAAAATCAACCACGACCTGCGCCATAAAATCTCCGTGGTGGAGGCTCAGGGCAAAGCGCTGATCGAACAGAAGGTGGAACTGGAGGCCAGTGCACAGGCACGGGGGCAGGAAGTGGGTGCCCTGCGGCAGGAAGTTGCACACTTGAGGGAACGACTACAGGGAGAGCTGCCCACTCGGAACCCTGAGGAACACCCACCTCAGCCCCCTTCACCTGCAGAGGTAACGCAACACACAAAATAATTTAAACTAGTCTGGATTTAGTATTGACACACAGATGTATAATAACTCGGGGTGTAATGGTTCTGAAACAGAGACCGAAACCCCGACACACACGTCCACAGTCTTGTGTTGTGGTTCTGTTGGAGACATCCCACCTTTCTCACATGTTAATCCTCCCTGGAGCCAATCAGCTCAATACAGTATCACAGAAATGTGATATGTCTTGTAAGAAACACTATCACTTGTTTTTGTGCACAGGCGTAGTAAGAAAAAACACGGAGTCTGCAGTAGCAGTCCATTATCTGCATTCAGGGATGGTACAGAGAGTAGGTCATCTGTGTCTCAAGAGGACCTGACCCCCAAGAAATGACAAAATATAAATCGAGGTCTTTACCGAGAATCGTTACACCCCCAATAATAAACCCCAGAAAATACTGGTTTTAATAGATTCTATTGTTGTGTTAACCTGGGAAATCTGATTTCTACACTTTCTTTTTGAGCGTTATCGCAGATTGTTGGGACTCGCGACAGTTAGCTTAGCATAAAGCCTGGAAACAGGTGGAAACAGCTGGTCTGGCATGTTCAAAAATAACATCCACCAGTCAGCATCTCTAAAAACAACCAACTATGTAACTTGATGACTTTTTTGGATTTGTTTGTTAGACAGAGCCAGGCCAGCTGTATCTGGGCTTTATGCTAAGCTAACAGTCTCCTTATACAGTCTCATATTAATTGGGATGTCCTTTTAGAAGAGGTTTGATCTCTTTTGTGCAGTTTTTTTAATTTAAAGTCATTGTGATTAAGCACCGTTCAACTGAAGCAGTGTAGCTTCTACTAACTGTTAACTGAACATCTTAATAAATACACACACACACACATTAAAAGGTGTAGTAAACAGATAAATAACTATGTTTTACTCCACCAGCGCAGTAAAGGCACTACAGTGGTAGTGGCGTCTGGGGGCTGGTCTGAAAGACCTGACTCCACTGTGCTGATTCCTGGTGGGTTTGATTCGGCCCTGCGGCCTCTGCCTGGTTCCCTCAGTCCAGGGGGACACGAGGATGTTGATGAGGAGGCCGATGATGAGGCAGTGCTGCTTTGGGTAAACTGCTCGTTAGGAAACCAGAGTGATGTGATTGGTCGGTGTGACGGCCTCATATGCAGAAGCGGATAATGTGGACTAACGTGTGTGTGACCCGTGACAAGTGAGAAGAGAAGTGCTGAAGTAGCTGCATGAGCGTTTGAGAACTAACACAGAGAGTCGGTAGGATTTTTCACTCCTCAGCCAACTGGGTGAGACCTTCTGGACGACTGCACTGATGACACCTCTAAATATAGATCACTCCGACAGCTCAGCCTCTAACAGCAGATGAGGTTTTTGCCCGTGTGTGCTGACGCTGACACTGACAGTAGAAACAGTAGTTTAAAGTCCAGCTGAAATTAAACTGTGTATTTTTTTGTCTGCTACAGCGTATTTACCTACTGTACCTTCATTTTCCCACATTTTATTCTCATGCAGATTTAATTTTAAATGAATTAACTTGTTTCCAGACATTTTGCAAATGTATTAAACATTAAAAACTTAAATGTGTCATTTACAAAAGTGGACAAAAGTTCTGTTTTGGACCCTTTAACAGCAGCTACAGCTTTGAGTGTTCTTGGTTAAATCTCTACAAACCTTTCAAGCCTGGATTTGGACAGTTTATCCCAGTTTTCCTGACAGATCCTCTCAAGCTTTATCTGACTGGATAAGAAGTTCTGGGAACTGACATCTTCAGGTCTCCTCCAGTTAGTCTTGACTGTTTTCTTTGGATCATTGTATCAGGACTCATGCAGTCTGGAGCAGGTTTTCTTCAAGGACTGTTCATAATTCCTTCAGCTCGGAGCAGGTGTGTCTGTCCTTCTTTTAGAGTGTCCACTGGGTTCCTGGTCATCTCCCTGACCAGCTCCAGGAAGAGTTGTGGTGGTTCTACACTTCTTCTATTTCACCATTACTGAGGCCACTGAGCTTCTGGAAAAACTCGAAGCTTTTCAAATAGTTTTCTGTCCTTGCATTGACCCGTTCCTTGGTGCAGTGGTCTACAGAGACCTCTGCCCAAATATGCCTGACGTCAACGCCCTGTGAGTCTTTTGTTCCCCTCCCAGCTATTATCAAACCAACACAGACATCCCTGCAGCTGCTGAGAGGAAGTCTGGTATTTCCCCACAGAAAAAAACTGTTCACAATAAATTGAAAACTAAACACATTATTTCAGTTGGACTTAAACACTGTGTATAAAATACATATTAATAATAAAATAAGTAATAATCTTTGCTCAGTGCATGAGTGACTTGTGTCAGCTGCATGTGGTGCTGAAGGTGTTTAGACTGTGAAAGTCTCAGATGCTGAGTAAAGTTTTAGTTTAAAGGGAGGAGGGAAGGGTGAACTACACAAATGTATTGGAACAAGGCCCAGTGTCTGACTTATAGTTCACCGTTTCCCACCAGGAGGCGATGTGCGATGAGGACATGCCTGGTGTGTTCCAATATTTTACCAAGGTATCCTCACTTCCTTCCCGCCTTCCTGTCTTCCTTCCTTTTCTCTGGTTTTGTTTACTCTGTGTGTGATGCATTTCACTCTCTGCAGGAGGCGCTGTGCGCGGAGGAGACTGGAGTCCAGGACCCAAAGGACCCCAACCGGCCTCGGTTCACCCTGCAGGAGCTGAGGGACGTCCTCCACGAGAGGAACGAGCTCAAGGCCAAAGTGTTCCTGCTGCAGGAGGAGCTGGCCTACTACAAAAGGTACTCACACGCAGAGGGATTTGACTATAATTCCAAGTCCAATCCAGTCCATTACTCCGAGTAAAGTAATGACCAACAAGTCAAGTCTTGAATGTATATGGTAATTATTTTTGACACAATACACATTCTCATACATGCACGCGTGCACAGACTCATTGTCATAGCCACACCCATTAGGACCAGATCAGCTCCAGCTGAGACCTGCTGAACGTCCTGCTTAATTTATGTAAATTATCTATTTAAAAATTTACAATAAAAGATAATTCATTGACTTTTGCACGAATGCAACAACGTACAACCAGTTTTCCCTGATTTCTAAGCTGATAAGTCTGGGCTCTTCACTGAAGCAGTTCTTTGAGGAAAAATGATCTAAAATTCTCCCTGAACATTGTGCAGGTCTAATCCACAGCTACAGGAAGAACTTGCTTCAGTGCCAAAAAGTGGTTTAAACAGTTATTAAAACATTGTTTCACTTACTTTTTTCACCATCATCCTGTATGTTTAATGGGTCTGTTCAGTAAAGACATGAAAGATCAACTGTTTTCTCAGCTTAGAAATGTTGTGTTTTTTGATATTTGTGTCTTTTGGTGACGATCAGATCACATTTCATGACCAATTTATGCAGAAAACGAGGAAATAGAAAATAGTTACTTACTTTTTCTTGCCACTGCATGTTAGTACGTAGTTTTTGGTGTCTTCAGTTTAAATCTACAACAATGAAAACAGTTGAAACAAAGGAAAAAACACTGAGTGAGGACGTGTGTGTGTGCGCGCGCTGCTCTGTCTTTGCAGTGATGAAACAGAAGATGAGATTGTTACTCCGGCTCCTTCTCCCTCCCCTGAACTGAGGGCTCGGTCCCGCTCTTCCACCCAGCCGGAGTCAGGAATCAAACGCCTGTATGTTCACATGCCTGCAAACACACTCACGCACTCAGATGCACCTGCACAAGAAAACACTCACCTGCTAATAACGCAGAGACAAAAGATTGCTTTGCATGTGCTGAGGAAAGGCTGACTTCAGTTATCTGGTAACAGGTTTGTCTCTGGTTTACGGTCATCTACTAATATTTTAATATCTTCTGTTTACAGTACATATAGTTGTACAATTTGAGATACTGTTGTGGTGGATATTTCACAAGATTACTTCATAATGAGTTATTAAGTAGGTGAAAGCAGCTTATAAAGTTGTCACCCATGAAAAAGAAACACACTAGCACCAAACTGACCAACTGTTAGTGATTTTAACTGGAAACAGCTCGTACACACGCCCACCTCCTGTGTTTGTGTTAACACAGCAGCTCAGTGAAAATCAGACTTAACAGAACAGCATAAAATGTAAATACTCTAGTATAAGTACCTCAAAATTGTTCATGTTAAAGACAAAGACCCTGTTTTACCAAAGGTCTGCGTGTACTAAATCATGTGCAAACTTGATAAGACCCACAAAAAACAGCACAAGCTGATCTACTAAACATGCACACTGAGGACTGCATCTTTGCAATGAGCAGGTGGATTTTCTACCTTTGCCTTCAGAAATATGCAAAGTGGGGAGTTTTTGCTCAGGGAGGAGAAAATGCAAATACACACACACACACAATGTGATTTAACAAGCCTAAAAGTGATTTGCAGAGGCTGGGATTGCGTCTGCATGTAATACATTTGAAAGGCAGGTGTAATCTGCTTGTGCACATGAGGCTGCTGTTATATGAAGGAGGATGCAAAAGAGAAATTCAAACAAGGCGTCCAAAACACACGTTGTCCACTTGTGTTAATATATTTGGAATGATTAAGGAAAAATACAAACATATCATCTGTGTAATGATCCAGTTTTGGAGTTGTTGCGTGAGCTACAGGCTGAATGAGGCCAAACGTCACTTTTACGCAGATGCTGGTTTCCCGAGAGTTATAGGAGCAATCTTTCTTTGAATGTGTTTCTTCCTGAATTCCTTTTAACCCACCAACAGCTTTGATTCCTCTGGATCAAATTTCCTCCTGCATTTACGCTGGTCACTCTCTAAACTCTCCAGGAAAACTCGCAAAATCCTCATGTTAATACGGCCGCCTCCACCATGTCTGCACTTTCTGTCAATCGTGCAGTTTTTCTTAGATCACCTGCAAAACGTCCACAAATGAAACTCGCTATTGTCAAGATTGTGCATGCAATTTAGCACTCGTTATGTGGGATCTTGGTAAATCAGGCCCAAAGTCTACAGGCAGAGCAGGAGTAAGGATGATTTAAAAGTGCTTTGCTGTAAAAGCTAATACTTATGTTCTCATTGCCCTGACTGAGAACACCTGAAGAACGTTTTTTATCATTTAAACCACCTTAAAGCTTTCTGGATTCATTGGGCCTCATTCACAAGTCTCTTCTTAAATTTGTTCTCAAGAAAAATCTACATCTGAGTCATGACGTGTTCTTAAGCTGCAGATTTATTTGTATCTTTGTTCCTATATTGACGAATCCTGTCGCCCTCATAAGTTTAAAGCACGTCCTAGTTGTTCTTGTTTAGCACAGGTAAACACCCCGGCAGTGCCCATAAAAGTGCACGAGTCTGCAGGGCCGTGCACACACAGGCCTCCCACACAGAAACTGAATAGAAACATTAAAGTGAATAACAGCCAAACAATGGTTGTACAAACGCAGAATGCACATCCTCTCGTGGTGGTGGAGGCTGAGGGGCAAGTGACATGTTTCTTGGTGATGTGCGGCCTGAAGTGCTAGTGTAGTGTTTTTAATCATTTTAAAAGACCATAATGCTTTGTCAAATAATGGAAATAATTATTTAAAAAATATAAATGATACAAATATGATTTAAATCCTATAATATTATACAACTGTAGAATCAATGAAAATGAAAAACGAGTTATTTGCACAAACAGTGTGGTGTTGTGTGTGCGCGTCATTCCTGTTCTCACCCGAGAACAAATCTTAAATAAGAAAATTGATTGAAGTGTCATTTCATTTTTACTGTGATGTAGTGAGGCCTTATTTGTCTTACCCCATAACTGTACTTAGGTACTGTACAAGTTAATTTCCACCACTGTGCATGAGCAGCACACATGTTACACACCTCACTGGACTCTTTCTTTCAGCACTATCACCACTCGTTCTGCATGGTTAATGATGAGCATGGTGTATTTGTTTCAGGGTTCAGGTGAAGTACAGGACATACTGTACACATTTAACACTGCAAGTTAAGGAGTGAAGTGAAGTCATTTTATTTTCCTATGTGCACTAGATTTAACTCAGACAGGCTGCCTTCTTTTGGTTTGAGTTTAAATGAAGTCATGTGGTCCCTGTCTCCCTCTGTCTGTGTATCTCTTCCTGTTTGTGTCTTTACCTCTGTGTGACAGGATCTTCACAGCCATTATGCCGATGGTGGCGGCTGGTTTGATCCCAGATGACCCCACTTTACAGCCAATCAGACGTCTCATGTCGCTTGTATGACTCTATATTTGGTTGGCTTCAGAGTCTGTCACTTTATCCGCTAACAGCCTCGTCTCCTTGCATGTGCTGACTTTCTGAGCCTTTTTCTCCACATTTGTAGTATTCTGATTGGCTGATTGTGGGGCTGTCTCACTATTATCTTCCAATAGGACAATTGCGGACCATAATACAAATCAGCCAGTCAGAATAGACGAAGCCTGTCGTCCTGTCTTTTCCCCTCACTGGCCACAATAACTGCTCACTGACCTTTGCCCCTGTGCTCTGAACTCACAAAAAGCACTTTTAGCTCAGAGTGTTTGCAATAGACTTAATTGATCAGGTAGAAAATGACGTCACAGCAGCAACACTGGAGGATGCTCGTGCAGCACTGAAGTAGAAAAAAAAATCATATTAACTTATATATGGACATTTTCACTTTCATTTCATTTTAAGAATGAAGCAGCAGCTGGCAACCAGTGTGCAACACACACACACACACAGCACACTTTCTTTAAAACCATACATTTTTATTTAAATCACAGATTCATAAATTCCACAGTTTTTCTGCTTAAGTTGATGCAAATTTCAATTTAAGTGACAAATGTTTGTGTATCCCAGCGACCAAAGGTGGTAGAAGTACACAGGTACTCAAGTAAAACTGCAAATTCCTGCCAATAAAAGTACTCCAGTGCTGACCAGTAAAGAAGCATCACCGGTGCCATATCCTATTCTCCAGATTGTAGGTTTTAGCGTTTTAGATTCTCAACCTAACACACAACATCTGACCTTCACAACTACACTAACTTCTCACCTGTTTGCTCCATAATTATTTCGCTACAAAGGTGCCAGCAGACTGTCAGGATGTTTGGGCCTAGATAAATACCCATACTGGCCGCGTTACTGTATTTATATTGTCTGCTCAGCTAAATTTTTTAAACTAGTTCTTTTAAACGCTACAGATTCTAAACAATCGGCAACACAAACACCTGTCCTCGGGGTTTCATGTAAAACCTGCAGAGGAAGTGGGAGTGGAGGAAGAAAGTTCAAGAAACAAGTCGTTGCAAACAAGTAGGACGGACGTTTGTGACCATCGCTACATACAATCACAAACAGGCGATGGCTTTGAATTAATAGGGGGAGATGAGATGCTCTTCAACGCAGTGCATAAGACTGGATTTAAGGACTGAATGATGACACTGAAGCGTTGCAGCACATTTTCTAGCCAGACTGCAGTACTGGAGCAGTATAGAGCTGCAAAAATGAATAATACAGAAAAAAAAGTTTACTTTAAAAATCTCTTACTAAAATGACCATGATTATTTACCCATGTTTACCCAGCCAGAGACAGACACACAAATAACACGACTGCTCGAGTCCGTATCAACTGTGTTTTCATTCATTTATAATACAATTAATTTGCCAAAGTACAATAGTTTGGATGTATTTATGTTTTTCTTACACAGTAGTTTGCCATCACTCTAACACTGCTTTACATATCACTGATACTGCAAAAACAACATACTGAACATGCTACTGGAGATCATCTGACACATTAAAGACACCACCTCTGTCTTCTCTCTGCTGTCTTGTCTCAGGTTTAGTTTTTTCTCACGTGACAAACAGCGGACGTCACAGCGGAGCGTGCAGTTCGACGGCGACCTCGGATCGTGGGCGGGGAAAGACGACGTGTACACAGAACAAGCTCAAGAGGCGTTACAGCACATGTAGTCACCGGACAAACTCTTAACACTTCATGTCCATCACTTTGAGGCCAGCTTGTGAAGCATCAACCAAATCACCTAGCAACTCACACCGCAACTGAAACGTCATGTGCTTGGAGTGAGAAGATTGAAAGAGGAGAAGAAGAGTGACTGAATGAGGCTCCAGGTTAGATGAAGAAATTCCCCTAAAAAAAGTTTAATTTAAACATATGAGAATGTGAATGAAAGTGTAAGAGGTGGCACATACAAACTGTAAGTATTTTAAGTTCATGAAATCTGCAGAGGACAGGGAGAACTCAAGTAGTAGGATGGAAAGTGGAAAGTTGTGGGTAAAGATTTCTACGCAAATGAAGGACTGGGACACAGAAGTCCAGATATTATCACGTAAAAAGGAAAATGAAGTTGAGATTTAAAGCAGTTCAATGAAGGATGATGGGTTTTATATTCTAGTCCCCACAGAAATCACTGTAGTGTTACACTTCCTGACTTCTTCAGATTTATTCTAGTAACACAAGTTAATTTAATTTATTGGAAATGTCCTTGTTTTTATGGGCAGCTACGAGGTCCATCACCAGCATTATGCCTGTGTTGTCAAACTATGCAGCTCTGCAAACCCAAAGAGCACAAGCCCTGTGTATAACATGTTGCATAGAATCACAATTTTAAAACTATGTATTGATGTGTTTATTTAAAATCTACTGTATGTCATGTTTATTAGTTAGTATGGAAGTCCATTTCTCCCAAGAAAACAATACATACAAGTTTAGAAACGATAAAAAATACTCAAACATTAGATTTTATTTTGACCTACTAAATTAAAGTTATGACTTAGTTTCAAAATTCTGACTTAAGTCATCAAACTTATGACTTAGTGTCTTATGGTTTTGACTTAGTATTTACTAATATTAACTTCTTACTATCTCATTATTTTGACTCAGTAATCAATTCTCAACTTACTAAGTCATCACAGTTTTGACTTGTCTCCATATTTTGACTTCATGAAGTATGTTTTTAATATTTCAGATTCAATTATTAAGTCATAATTTTGACTTAGGTGGCTTTAGTTTTATTTAATAAGTCATAATATTGACTTAACTCATAGTTTTGACTAAATAAGTGGGGATTCTGTGATATTAAGTCAAAATATATTTAGGATTTAAAATGAATTAAGAATAGAGTTAAATACAATTTACATAGGTATGTGTATGACATAAAATACACTGTGGCTTCAGGAAGTATTCAATCCCCTTCATTTTTAAATTAATTTTAAATGGATAAATGTCATATCACTGGGTTATTGAGTGTAGATATGTCCAAAAATGCAATCTTAAACAAGGTGTGTTGTTTTCTAGCATTTGTTCAGTTATTGAAGGCAAAAACAAAGAATTGTTCCTTAACATATGTGTTTCATTTAATTATGCCACAGAAAATTCAGAAATATAAAACTAACAATATACAGTAGTTTGAATTTCCTGGTTTGTTTTGATTTAGTGTCTGATAATATTAACTAAGTCAAAACTATGATGACGTATTAAACCTAAATCAGTAGAAACCTGTCTCATAATTTAGAATTTTTTTTGTCATGCATTGTTTTTTTATGTTCTCCCAACAGAAATTAGATTAAATAACAAAGTGAGCACTTCTCTTTGAACACTAATATTATAATGCAGAGTTAAGAGAGGCAAAAAATACCGCTCCCTTAAAGGGTTCAAATTGTTACTGCACATCATGCATGTATCACCAGCTGAACCAAAGCAGGTTATAATAAAATACACTAAGAACATGAAGTACATGTACTCGCAGTACATGAAAATAAATGGAAAAACTTGCTAAACAGCTTGATTTAATGATCAAACTTACATTAGAATCAAGAAGAAGCAGTACACCTGTGCAGATATTTCATCACCTTTAAGCATTTTCAAATTACAGTATCTGCCTGTGTGAGACTTTACTTCCTGACTTTAGATATTTTTCTTGTTGTCGAAACATCCAGTGAAAAAAAAAACACAACCTGATAATTGCACTGAACATAAACACTGTTAACTGTGATTCATTTCCCACATACAGTACATACTGTCCTGCTGCCACAAATACTCACGGGGATTAATCAACATAGAGACCAAATAAGGATTAATCCACCACCAAAAATAGTCCCTAACAAATGCACTGTTTCCTCCAGTTTGAGTAATGTTTGGTAAAAACTAGTCTTCTAAAACAAACTGTACAATATATTGACTCATGCACTGAGAATAGCTGAAATGGAATTTGTTGACAATAAGGAAAATATAGAACATCAGCCTTTCTTTAGAGTAATAAGTGTGTTTCTGTAGATTTCATATCATGTGAGCCACTAATTAGGAATTTACATGAACCAGATCTTTTTTTATTCAAGAAAGTAATTTTAAAAACGTATATCTACACTTCCTACGTAAACAACCATAAGGTTTTTTGTAGATGACAAAGAAATCTGCTTAAAAAATTTTTCGGTATGTTCTTCATTCTCCATGCTAATAATTAGCAGGTGTACGGGGTAGAAAACAGTAATATTCAGTAGTTTTCTGTTGACTTGTGCCTTTATGCATCATTTATACGGGGGGGGACCTCTAGTATAAAAATTTCAATTTCAGTTTTGTGTTGTGAAATTGCACAGCAGAAGAAAATAAAACTATATTTTATTATAAACAATATAATTTAAAGGAAATTGCAAAGACGTGAGAGCAGCCTGGTTTCTAATAAGCTGAAAGTTAATACAGCTTAAGTGTGATTTAGATGTTTTTTTTAAAGCTCATTAATGGATGCCAGTTCTGCGTTTACAGCTTAATACTGACTGGTCTCTTCACCCTTGAGAGGCAGTAGATACTGCGGTGGTGTGTTTTCTTTTTACCTTCATTTATATTCATCCAACGAGGTGGAGTAAACAAAGCGAGGATGTCTCAAAAGCTACTCCCTCTGTTTTAAGTTTGTTACAATGAAATGGTGATATCAGAGAAGAGGATCATGTTCTGGAAGTCAAAGGGATCTGGGTCAATTTAAACATTTAAAGGGAAATCCACTCAAAAAAGTGAAGTGTTCCAAATGCTCAGCTCATTATTTAGGTCACCAGCTCTCACATTATTTCCCCGAGTTGTCTATGAATCCTATTAAAATGGATATTTAAATGATATAATAAACGATCGGTGCTCTATTAAATAAACTGACTTTATTCAAATGTCTCCTCTATTAAAATCTCTGTAATGTTTGAAGTGTCTGTTTTTTTATTTGTTACCCGTCACTTAAATGTTTCTGCACTTTCAACACAAACAGTGTAAAATCTTTTTCTAACCATCAGCTGCCAGTGAATTTTATTCATCTGTCAATATGATACCCTCAGTATTTGAAGCAGGTAGTTATTAGCAAATAAACATTTAATCGTCCATTGCTACATACAGAAGATTTGATTTTACACTTTTTAACGAACACAAATATTTGAGAGACTCAGATTAAATTGTAGATTTAGTACTGGATTCAGGTTGGATAAATAAAAGCCCTTATTTTTCTAAACATATAAAATAAATGCTTATAAAAAAATAAAAATAAATGTTAGCGTAAGTAACCAATGTGTTTATGGTTAAACTACTAGAGCATTTCACTTTAGTATTTACTCTTACATCTCCTACATTAGCTTCTCTCCACTGGCTCCCTGTAAAATCTAGAATAGAGTTTAAAATCCTTCTCCTTGCTTATAAAGC
>JAUMHL010000004.1:1666861-1681901 GCA_032362345.1 Sandelia bainsii
AGGATTTCAAAGGCTTCCCCACTAAGTGACCCCAAACAAAAGCCTGGCAAAGTTTCACTTTGTTTTCCCAGGTGCAATGGCAGGTAAACACAAACACATTTCACTTGGTTTGGGGCTCATTTCATCCTGACTCTGAAGACGAGCAGACACAGCCTCAGATGCTGCTACAAGCCCTCAACCTGAGAGATTATAGAGGAAGGTGCGCCCTTTTGGCTTCATCAACTGACCAATATGCCTATTTAGGCAAAGCCCTGATGCACTGCCAGAGAAGTAGCAAGGCAAGCGGGTGGTGATAAACCTGACTGTGGTGCTCAGCAGAAACATAACCAGTAGTACGTTTTTCACATTGCAACAATGTGTGACCTCAGGCCAGGCCCCGGCTAAAGCCGCACACACAAAAGAAGGTGTCATCTTTGCTGTGGTGGTAAATGGAGCCTATTTACCCATAGCTGTTCCGAGTGTGGATAGGCGAAATACAAGGAGCACACTGTGCATCTGCACATTGTTAACGGTCTACACATATGCAGATCCACACAGACGCACAAAAACTTATACAAAAATACACACACAATTTTAACAATCAACTTTGCCTTCAGTATATTGAGAACATTTCAGTTTTTGTGTGCTTTTGCGACCCCTAATAGGAGGAGCCAAAAGAAGAGGAAGAAGAAGAAAAACAATTTGATATAACAGAAACTGGCATTTAAGGGGTTAAAAATTCATGAAGATTTGTTATGTATGGTGAAAACTAGTTAATGATGGCATTCATAAAAAGAAACTGGAATACATAATATTTCTATGGCAATCTATAAACAAGCAATTTCTTGTGTCCAAAGGACACAGGTGGTGCAATTTATTTACAAATGACTGCACAAAACATAAAAAACTGTTCAGAATCAATCTTGCTGCCAATTTTTGACACTCCCAGGCTTGGAAAATACCCCCCCAAAAAATTACAATTTGCATGTACGGGATGGAAAAAAACAAAAAACAAAAAAAAAAACAGGCTTTGATCTTTTAAACTGGCATTTAAGGGGTTAAAATTTCAGAAAATTCATGAATATTTGTTATGTATGGTGAGGACTGAAGTCAATGATGGGATTCATAAAACAATTTGGAAAAAATATGTTAATACATAATATTTCTATAGCAATCTTTACAAGTGCATTTTTTTGTGTCTAAGGGACACAGGTGGCGCACAAAACGAAGGGACTCCCAAGGGTTAAACCTTACACTGTAAAGTGCCTTGAGATTACTTATATTGTGATTTGGCGCTATACAAATAAAGTTGAATTGAAATTTATAAAAAAAAAAACTTACCTTCCTACTATTTTCAGTAGGTTTTAAATGATTTGCAAATCACTGAATCACTGTTTTATTTACATTTTACTCTGCATTACAACTTTGAGAATGTGGTTGTAAAATGATTTAACTTTTAGCTTAATAGCCGTGACGTGTAAAAAAATGACTGAAATAGAGACACTGAAAATGTTTTTATCAAATGTTATTTATTTAAAGAACAAATAAGATGCCCACTCCTTCTTTTTGTTGCATATTACATCTTTATTCTTCTTTGCCTAAACCCCAGCATTAAGATTTATTCAACGCTACAACAGCAAAGATCTATCGTGTCCTAAAATGTCCAACAGGTCAGTTTTACACCTCAGGTATTATTGCTTTAGCTTTACAAAACATGGAATTAACAGAAGATTAATGTATTTGTGTAAGAAAGCGAATATGAAAATAAAAATATCACAAAATGCTACTGAAGGAAGGTCAAAATCTATCTTCACATATTACACACAGTATACTCCTGCTATTTACATTCTCGCACACAAATATGACTGGGTCAGTTGTATAAACACCAATTATTATTATTGTTATTGTTATTTTTCTGTGGTATTTAAAAGGATCATTAATTCAATCATCTACTAAATATTCTGGAAACGTAATGATTTTTGAACACTACAATAGAAACACTCAGGGACCTAGTTGTCATAATTTTCAAACAAAGCTGCTACAAATGAGTAAAAAAATGAAATTCATGGGCTTAAAGGAATAGTTTGACACTTTCGGGAATGTGCTCATTTGATTTCACCACACTTGAGTTCACCGTCATTACCAGTTCTCTGATTGTAAACATCCAGTTTGTAATTACAATGGAAAAGTCAAGTATTTGTTCTGCTAAATATTTCATATTTTTCCAACACTGAATGTGTCCTACTAACAGTGTGTGTGTGTATATCAAAGCCTGATATCCGATTCCTCTGTGCCACAGAGCTCCATTGTGTCTATAAACTATTACAATCACATCAGTAAGGCACATGTTGCACTGGCTGACATGTTCTTCACCATCACCATTAACACACACTGTATTATATTATGACTAGTATACACCACACTATTCTGCAGCTCCAAATGTGGAAACATTTCTTGTTTGTTTGCTAAAATCCACAGTGTCCAGCTGGTTTTGGAAACAATGTTGATTTTGGTCTTTTCATGGGATTTGTTCACAATAGGAAAATACATAACGCCACCAGCCTTCCATTAAAATCTTAAATAAAAAGCTTTGTGTTTTTGCCACTGAGCAACGCAATAAAAGTTATTTCAGTTTGGAGAACATCTGCAAAAAAAGACTTCTGAAAAAATTAAGGATTGTATTACTGATCCATTTTTAAAGATGTACACCAAGTAGGCGTCAAAAGACAGGAACTAACATTATACCTGGTAATGATTACTCAAGCTATAATTCTGTAAGATTAAAACAATAAGATTCTGTATTATTAGAATTTAAATAGAATATATAGAAATAATATAGAAAAATATTAGATAATGTACAGAAAAGCTATTTTCATAATCAATTAATCTCTTCAATTATTTTTCCAATCAACAATATTAAGCGTTTTCTAGTTAAGCCTCTCAAATGAGAGGACTTGCTGATCCTCACCAAAGTCATTGATTTCTGAAAAGCTGTGATGGACATTTATTCACTCCCCATCAATTAATCGGCAGAAAAAATGGCCAATTAAGCAATAACGAACATAATTACATCCCAGTGTATTATAAATAAGACATTGAGTGCCAGTGTGTGATTTATATCATTTGTGAAAGAAAACTACGTATTTTGATGTGTAGAATTGGAAAATACCTGAAAAAAAAATCCTTGTGCACACTTTACAACAATTACCTTCCAACAACAAGATAGTTTCTTAACAGTAAATCAAACAGTAATCAAGGTGATTTGAGCACTGCTGAACTATTTGACCTTCTGGCTACGATTCACTAAAGAAAAAAAATAAAAAGAAAAAAATCTTGAAAACCTACTAAAATCTAAAGTAAAACAATGACCTGTTGGTGGTTCAGCTGCTAAATACTTTCTACATGGAAAATCTGGTTGTGAACAACGTGAAAGCTTTGTGAGGTGTTAAGAAATTCTGCAAAAATCTACAATATACAGAAAGGAGTGTAATAGTTCACCAAACCCACAGCTGATCATGTGCATTAGCACAATTTATGTGACAAAACACCTAACGTGGTTTTCCAGCAGAAGCTTTAGTCAGTTTTATTTTAATATTCTGGCAAACACGCTTATTTGCCTTCTTGCTGACAGTAACAGGCCGTTCACACATACGGACACAAGTCTTGCTTGTTCATGGTCAGTGGAGAACCAGCTCTGCCGTGTAAGACACACAAATTATAATCTGATGCACTTCAGCTACAGCCTGGTAAGAGCCTGGTCAAACCAATCAAAGCAGAGTCGGTTTATTACCGGACATGAAGGAATTGATCATCATGGTCTCAGTTTTCCAATTATTTAACACAAATTACTGGGATAGCGGAAAAAACAAGAACAATTTGTAAAAACAAATAATTGGTGCATCTAGCGGTGACAGATACATCAGTAAACATCTCTCCAGTTGCTGCACAGCATGTAAATAATACAACACATCCCACAACGATTGATTCCCCAGAGGCCAGAAACTGACGACGACTTTGTATCTATATGTGTGAATGGAGCCTTAAGAAGAAAAGATTGATCCCACTCTCATGACTGCATACTAAATATGAAGCTACAGCCAGTAGACTGTTAGCTTAGCTTAGCATACAGACGGGAAACATGCAGCATGTCTCTGTCCAAACCTAACGAGACTCGCTCACCATCCGGAGCTGCCAGACTGGGTGTTTGTTTTTTTTGTATAGGAGTGTTAAAATGGTTTTGGTTTTGCTGGATTGTGATAATTTTGGCTACTTTTGAACCATTTTGGTTTCCCCTGATAAAAACGTTTGTACAAATAAATATATTTACACAGTAACATAAACGATGTCCTGAAAACACCGACTAGATAATCTTGTAACTTAGTTGATGTTGTGTTTCTGTCCTAACACTTGAGTCCATTTATGTTTTTTATATATATATAACCTAACAAACCTTCATATATATATATATATATATATATATATATTTGCATTTAAAGAAATCTAACAGAATATAAAGTTAACTGCAACTGTCCACATTTACAACACAATTCAAATGCATTGTGCACTTTTAATATTAAAACAATCCTATATAAGCTAAAAACTGAAGAAAGGCATAAAAACAAAGGAAAATTATGAATTGAGAAGTGTCTTTATTCCTATAATCCTGCGTCTTCATTTGTTCAATATGTTTTATGCTTTGAAAATACTTAAGATACAAGGTCAAATAGGTTTTTATACAACTTACTTACAAAGTACTTTTCCTACTGAACCATGAAGTTGGTAAACTACTACACTCCCACTAACGACTGGTGCATTGTGTGAGTTTTAATGGCTGAAATTAAATTTCACTTAACATTATGTGTCTTAAAAAAGGGTTGTAATTTGCATCTCATAGTTCTTGCTCATCCAGAGGGGCTCTGGGGCCATAAATAGAAGTATTGCTAAGTATCTAACTACTAATGAAAAAAAGTAGTATAAAAACGCAGAGCATTAACTACCACCTGCATGCTGTAGAAGCATTGGTCTACAGTTCATACAAAATGTACAAAAGAAATTTGCAGCAAAACAACCAGAATGTCATATATACACATATAAATAAAAGTACAGGTGTCATCTGACAAGGCAGATGGACCTCAATCAAAATGTGACAAGCACCCGATCGACCCCCACGTTCCCGTTAACATTACTAAACCCATCCAGCTTCCTCAGTATTGGAACAAAAAGGGTTCACATTCTGTTTCTAAGGCATTTTGTACACTAGCAAATGAAACACAAGTGTTACTGTACGTTTTCCTTTTCTTTATCCAGAGCCCCTCGATTAATATTTGAGCCAGGGGTGAGCTGCAATGGAGGCTTTACTGCGGTCTCCATAGTCATAGAGCAACTCCTCGCCCTCGTCAATGTCACGAGAGGCGACGAGGATGAGGTGGGGGACACCGTTGATGTCGTGGAGTTTGGTTTGGCAGTTTCCATTTTTACTGTGATTTATCAACCTACCCATTCGACCAGTCTCTTTAGTGGCGTCCACACTGTTGACACGAAAAACAAGCGACAGTCACATCAATTTCTGTACTGGAAAATGGTTTAATAGAGTACGTGCACTCCAGGGTAACGACAGAGGACGTTGGTGTTGTACCCCCCTTATTTAGTAGTTTTCATTGTTATTCGTTTCAGTACTTCATGTAATCCAGTGTAAGTTCATGTCACTGGCACCATATCAGAGCCAGAATAACTTACTGCTAACACTAACCCAACACTTCCTACTGCTGCTGCTTCACATTAAAAGCATTTAGCTGTCCACCCACATGCTGCCTTTTACTGTGGAGCGTTCACACGAAACAGTATTATTGCCACCAAGATTACTGCAATCACAGGGCACAGCTCCAGCACCAACTTTACTGTGTTCTGCTGTTGTGTGAAAACTACTCACTCCGTGTGCACCACGAAATCACAAAGCTTATTGAACCTCTGTATTAAAAGAAAACAAGTTGGTTGGCTTCATGGGCATCTCCCATGTGCCTACAAACACACTAAGCATGGTGAAAGGACAAACTTGCACACTGGAAGAGTCTGAGGAGGCGTTAATACTGAAAAAGAGAGTTTCCTCTCTCATTTGGCGATGGCCCACCAACATTTCTGATGTGAAGCACAGAACTATGATTTTTAAGTTTTGTTAGAAACCTCTACCATTAAAGGGTGGAGACGTGAGTCTGAGCTGACAGGGGCAGTGGCTATTTTCTTAGCCAAAGACATGGTTTGCTCCTATAATGACTTTAAAAAATTAGCTTTAAGATTTGTTGTGATTTTCCTTTGGTTACTACAGCGTGACCTGAAATTATTATTGCTAGAAACAAGGCCTCAGCAGTCAAAGCTGTCAACTTAAAAAAATGGTCATGAAAGAAAAAAACAAACTATTTAAAAAAAACTACAAAACATGACAAAAACATTTTAAGCCACTTTGTTGGTTGTTGGTGACTTAACATCATATGAAACAGCAGAAACTGCATATTTCACTTTCAGAGGACATTTTTGTTACTGATAAATTTTAACCATATTTGACATTTGCGTCTTTATCTTCAAGAATGAAATTAACAAATAAAATCCTCTTGTGCAACATCAGTGTGTATTTGCAATTTTTTGTAACTATCAGACTGACAGGATATATTGGTACGAACTGTCAACACGTGACTATGTTATCAGGGAATATTTGGCACATTTAGACTGAATTCTGGAGAGGAGGGGGTGCACTGGTTTAACTTACCAGTATGTTTTGCAGAGGTACTGGAAGTAGTACATGTAGCAGCCGGTGGCAGGGTTTTGAGCGTATTCTGCTTCCCTCTTTTTGGCGTCAGTTATCTGCAGCAGATCGCCGTGGTACTCCACCACATACTCGCCTTTCTGGAAACACCGAGTGGCAAACACTGCTCTCCCTTTTCCTTCTATATACTGCTCCTTCAAAAACATAAGTTTACTGTAACGACATAATGCTAGAAAAGCATAGCCCGCATGTACGTATATGTGACATCAGAACACAAAAAGCATAATTATAAACCCTTTGAATACAAAGAGGAACGGCTAGTTTCACTGTCTGGAGTCTTTTTAATGCACTTGTACACTTGTAAGATCCCATTTAGAAACCTGGTTGCCCGTCTACATTGAAGAGAAGTCGTGATTCTCCAAGAGAAATCTACCTCACAAAATGATTATTAAAGGGCTATTTACGTTCATGTAAACACGGTCATTAAGTGCTGAATTGAGATACGAAACGACTTTGATATATACAGCAGCATTTTCGAGAAACTAAGTTTCCATCAGTTATATTAAGCTATTTAAGTTTATGTTTAAATACTCTACCTAAGCCTGAGGTAAAGCTAATGGGGACCAGAATAGTACAGAAGGAGACATTTCTGTTGTTATTATGGTCAGACACTTAAACTTCTTTAGTTAATAAGAGGTAAACACACCTGGCTTTCCTGGTAAAGCTGCTTCATTAAACAGGCTTCAGATGTTAGAGATGGAAACAGAAAACTCAACGTACCTCCATTCCTTCCTCTATCCCGTTTGCGATGAGATCGTCGATCAGCTTCTTCTGTTCATACTGGCAACAAAATGGAACATGAGATGGTATTAGTGGGAAGGATCAGACTGAACACCAGTTTAAAATTAAAAAAAAAAGAAGCTTAAGACAACAAACTCTTTATCATACTTGATGGCAAAGATGGGAAAAGAAAGAATATATTACAAATGAGGTGAGAATTGTTTGTACTCTTACACCTTACTGAAACAATGCACCATTCTTATTAAAGTGATTAAATCAGAACTCCTTTCTCATGCAAACCTGCAGGCATTTGCTTTGCCCACGATAAAACAAAAAAGCTATGAAAAGAGCTGATTCTTGTTTATTGTAATTCTAAAATGGGCTCCACAAGTTTGATTGTAACACTTCATGAGTAAATGGATTACTGTGATACTTCAAGTAGACTTCTAGGCTTCTTCAACTAGTATCAGAAGCATCTTCAATCTTATCATCAGTCATTCAGCCTATTTAAATGGAGAAAAGTTCCCATTGTGCTGTTTTTGCATCATTAGGAAAACCATACTGAACATGTAAGGCAGACGGAAAAGAAGATGGATTAGGAAGGACTACGAAACCATCTCCAATGAGCTTCATGTTCCTGTGAGCACAGCTGCTAAAATTATTCAGACGTTAAAAGCTGGAATCTTGAATTAAATCTTACCTTTAATTCTGTTTTACTTTTTCTTGAGCTTCGTCTTATTGGATAGTAGTCAGTGACTTTTCGGTTTTGGGAGTTTTTCCCAGCTGTGCTGTAGTAGAAAAAGAGGATACAAACACAATTATGTCACCAGCTTTCATACTGTGGTTACTTCCTCAAAAGTACTGCAGTACTCATTTAATAAGAAGCAAAGTGGATTGCTTTTCTATATAGCGGACCTGAATGCTCAATGTACTGCAACTTCAGAAAACACATGCAAGTACGAAAACACTACATACAGACACACACATAATGTCATCATCATCGCCTGCATAAGATTTAAAAGCTATTACTGTAATAGCTTGTAAATTTGTTTGGCCGATTAATGTACAAATGTGTACAGCAAAGCACACCAAAACCATGTACTCTGTATTGCTCTGGAGTCATCATGCATCATAAATGTACTGTTGTGGCAGGACATAAAAATGTACCAATAATGAGGATGTACGTACAGTCTTTGTACAGGCTGTTTCTTTCCTATGACCTTGGGCCTCCTCCTCCGGTGGCGGCTGTGGAGAGCGCTGCTGTTGTTGGTGTTGGTGTGGAGACTGTGTGACAGGCTGTTACTGAGAGGCAGGGAGGGTTCAGTAGGGGAGCGAAGGCGGGCCTGAGACGAGTAGAGTTGATGAGCAGGTGATGGCTGTTCATCTAACCAGCAGGGTGAACACGGGCTGTTTGAGTCTTTTGCTGAAGTTCTGGTGGAGTTGGGTCTCCAGCCTGAAATGAGAAAAGTGTCACTGTTCTCACTTTCTCCTCTCCTGTGAAGTGTTTACAC
Organism: Sandelia bainsii; assembly: GCA_032362345.1. Taxonomy (NCBI): domain Eukaryota; kingdom Metazoa; phylum Chordata; class Actinopteri; order Anabantiformes; family Anabantidae; genus Sandelia; species Sandelia bainsii. Next base: position 1,675,889 of record JAUMHL010000004.1, read on the forward strand.
TAAAAACTCCTAAAGCTCCATTCTCAGTTAGCTGAAGCAAAGATACTTACTCTCTCCCTGCCTTGGAACGTCATTTTGCTGGGAGCTTATTGGAGAGCACCTTTCATCTGGTGTCAGCTTGATCGTCTTTTTGTCATGAACCGGTGATGCGGAGTTCGAATGAGTGACCAAATGGCTACTGTGTACAGTATCCTGTGAATACACAGAGAGAAACTTATCTGGTTTAGGTTTTACATTAGGTTAGAGAGGCAGAAGAATTTTGGGAAATATTCACTTTCTTGCCAACTGTGCTATGGCAGACGTGCAAGTACTTGCCTTTAAAAGGTACTCCAACACAAGGAAATTCTGTATTCAAGTTGAAGTACTAAATATTTGCTCTAAATGTTATTTTAAGTTAAGGTAATCCACTAAGAAAGTGAATTCTCTGGGCATCAATCCAACTGAGTTACTGATAAAAAATAAACAATTGAACTAGTAGCTACTGATAACATGAAATCTAGTGCAGTTTTGTTCCATGTGCCTCATAAATAAGATTTCTGCAAAAAAATCTAAGATGTTTGAGATGAGACTTGTCAAGTTTAATTCATGTACAGATTCAAAGAGAGAAACACCTCAAAAACTTTACTTTCTAAGAATCTCATTTGAAAAATCCATCAACTCTTCATTTAATGCAGAATTAGCAGCAAGATGAAAAATATTGCAAAGACAAATTTCTAATAATTAATAATAAAATAAAGTCTAAGATCTGTTACCTAAAGACTTTGTGTGGAACAAAAAAAACACAAGCGGTAAACGTGGACCTGATTTTAACTGCTTAATACACTACCAGATGGGTAATCAATAAGAACACATCATAACTTACTGGTTATTTATAATTTGTATTTAAAAATCTGTACCTTTAAAGTAACTAGAAACAAAACAAACACAATTAGCGGATTAAAATGTGCAATATTTCCCCACTGAGTTGTAAAGGAGCAAAAGAAACTTAAACGTAGTTTCCACCGGATGGTGTGGGTGGGGCACCGAGGAGGGAACCACGCGGGCTCCACACCCACATCAACTCTCCAGTCCCTTTAAACCCACAGTCACAGGCCTCTGTGCTCTTTAAATACCGTCCAAGTCCACGTAAACGAAACTACATGACAACAGCACCATTTTAATTATAAAACCTAAAAAAAAGGCAAATTCACGTGTTTGTTTTTTTGAAGTTTAATATAAGAATTTGCTGCTACGTATCGTCAGCAGTAGCAGTCATTACCTTTACTAGCTAATGTTAGCAAAACACTCAACAAAACGGCTCGTTTACAGCTACTGTTACTACACAAACTTACAGATAAATACGTCAGCTGTAATATTATTTCCGCTCACACACGTGTACGTTATTGGTCTCATTATGAAATAAAGTAAAAATCCACTTCAGCTAGCTTTCGTTTGCGGTTCTTGACCTATGTTTGGCACGGTGGTTGTGATGCCCTAACAAGCAAACTTACCCCGCTCATGTCCGACTTGTTATCGTGGCTCCTCATTCAGCTCCAGCGTCTTGGTAAGAGGGAAAAAAAAATAAATTAGTGTTTTTTTTCGCCGGTTCAAACATTCACCTTGCCTGTCTCCTACGGTAGCGCCCTCCCTACACAGTGCCCCCGTCCTCGGTGTCCGTGTGCCCGTCTGTTGTGCCAGCAACTCAGCCGATGCAGCCTCCACGGATCCCCTCCGCCATTTTTCTAAGTGAATGGAAAAGACGAGAGGGGAGCAATGACGCCCTCTGCGGGCCTATAGCGGTATAGCTAGCTCTCAAAAGCGGCTTAACGGATGTAACTATATATATATATATATATATTAATATAATAAAATTAGTAAACACGTTTTAAAGCCTGTTCCATAAAAACTTGGGAACTATCTGATTTGATTAAAACAAACGACAAAAACAAACTAACAAACCGCTAGCGGAAGTGACGCACATTACGTATGGTGACGCAACCTTTCTCGCTTTCCATTGGCTGGCAGACCTGATACGTTTCTCAACGCAGATTACGTCAAATTTGGACAAACAAAATAAAAAAACGACAAATATTGTATTATCAATCAAATAAAACAAGTTTAATTTACATTTCTACATTGGATATGTCATGTAAAGCCTGACTTGGAAGGATTTAAGCAGATTTCATGAATTATTTGTGTGATTTTTGAACGGTAAACAAATTATGAATTGTCAGCTAGGCTTTTATTGTGTAAAATATTTAGGAAAAAATGATAACATGTCTAACAGTATGGTATTGATATATTTACTAAATCTGAAAACAAGTGGATGTAAGAGAAAAATTGTATGTGGTCTCAGGCTTTTGGAGTTTGCTCCAGAAAAAAACAAGCCAGATGCAGCTCTGGAAAAGATTGTAACTTTTAAGTTTAACGACTAAAAATTAACAAACAGTTAATTTATAATTAAAATATTTGTTTCAGCACCACATAACAAACTGATGAATATACAGAAGCAATGCTTTATTAAAAACAACTTCCATTATACACAAAATGTATCTGAGGAGCCATTTCACTGCATGTGAAAGGTGATTAGTCCATTTATTAGAGTCCAGAGGGTGAGGCTGGTCAGAGATAAGTGTATAAATTCCATCTGATGCTGCTGAGGAGTTTTTTCTGCTGAGTCAGTCAGGTGAATCTCAACAGATCAGAACATCACCACCTTCATCTGTTTGGGTTTGGCCTTTTTCACTGGAACATGCACTTCCTCGTGGTCTGCACTCATGTTGTTGGACAACCAGCCAATTGTCATAGAGTTAGCTAGAAAGAGAGTGGGGAGGGAAATATTAGAGCGAAGACACACAGTGGAGAAAGACGTCTTGAGATTAGAGATCTTCACAGGTTCACTTGGTTCTCCGCAACCTAATCTGGTTGGGACTAGTTTTGTAGTTGTGTTTCTCAGGTCTGTGTGTTAATATATCCACTACCTGAGTGGATCCAGGTAGACATGACATAACATAGCATCAAGTATCTTTTGAGGTGAAAGACAGAATGTGAACTTTGAAGGAATGGAGGTGAAGGAAGTAAGACTTATGCTGATCTTTAGATGTTTACTCACAGATATAAAACTGTGCCTCTGAGGTTTGTTTGCATGATTGTTCCAAGTGAGACTTACCAACTGCCAAAACATGTTGTAAATCCCTCTCCTAACTAATGAACAGTACCTGTTCATGAAGAGGTGCATTTGATCACTAGCATAATCCTGTTCCTGTCCCTAAAGTTGCCATAATTAGGTTCACAATAATTTCTTCTGATAACAGCAGAGCTGTGTTCTTTCATTATAAAACACAGTGTAGTAGTTGGATGGAGATGGAGCAGGGACTCACTTGCAGCCTGGTGCTCTGGACAGTCCTTCTGAAAATGTTCCACTGAACCACAAACACGACAGCAACCTCCTGTATACACAGAGATGATCAGTCACACTAATATGAAGGTATTTAATGTGCAAAAATGTGTTTAGTATTATGTGTTTCTACCTTGTGCATAAAGTCCTTTAGGATTATCTGGGCAAGACCGCGACAAGTGTCCAGTCTGTCCACAGATGAAGCATTTTGCAAATGGGTAATCACCTGGGAGAAACATTTTGACATCATTAAGGCAAATATTAATCTACAACAAATGTATGTAGCTGTCAGTCTCCATGTTATTCTCACCCAGAGCAGGGTCCACTTTCGCTTTACATTTCTGGATTTCGTGTTCAGTGGAGCCGCAGCGGTAGCAGATGCCTCGCCCCATCTCCTCGTCTCTGTCTGCCTCCGGGCAGTCTGCCAAACCGTGACCAGGCTTCCTGCAGTTAAAACACAGCTGAGGAGAGAGAAACATAAAGAAAACAACAGTATGAAAGGTCCTGTACCATTAATCACACTTGGATTCTTGAGCACTTAACGCTTCACTAATCAGTATCTTCACTAATCAATATCTTCCTATTAACAGCATGATGATTGTTTGGGTTTTACAGCCAGTGGTACGAGAGAGGTACCTGACATGTCTGGTTAGAGATCATTTACCATTTTGTTCTTTTTATCTTTCTGCCTCTTTATCCTTCTGTCCTCTCTCCTGTTGTCTTTCTTCAGGGCAATCTCAACCTCCTCCCTGATCTCCTTTTCTCCTTCTCTCTCTCCTTTATTCGCTTTGGGCAGTGACTGTCCGGTCTGCTGGAGATACTGCAGGAAGCCGTTCACATCTTCATTGATGTAGTCTTTCTTCTTTCGATTGGGGTTTTTCACAGAACCACCACTGGGCTGAGTCCTTCTCAGATGGTCTCTCTGAGGTCCTTGTTTAGCACCAGCAGAGTCACCAGACCTGCCTGCATTACCTCCTCCTCCTCCTCCTGCTGCTGCTGCTCTCAGCTGTCTCCATGGAGTGGCCTCTGCTGGTTTGTGTTTATGGACATTGTTGGCTCTCGCCCACCTCGTCATTACTGCACTCTCTGGCTGAGGCCAAAGAAAAAATGCATTAAGTGGAAAAATTAACAGTAGCAATGAACTTGTTAGTGTAACTTCTAAGAGACTCGTATTGAACTGTAATGGTGGACGAAAAACATTTGCTCAATAAATAATAACGTTAATAATAATAGTGTGTTATGTAACTTTGTTTGTATCTCATGTTACCGTTACAGCCAACACATTTGTACACACCCAGAAAAAGCACCAACTCATACATAGAAATTGCTATTAAACTGCTTTTATTCGGAGATTTAGGAAAGGGTCCTTGTATAAGGCTCCTATGTCTCCTGCACAAGCTTTTGTACATGTGAATTTAAGTAAAACTGAATATACAGGGTAAAAATTATTTTGTATCCTGCCTGTGTACAGTATATATATGATATATTTGCATTATTTTTTACTGTACAAATACATAAAGCACTCCGGTCTTATGTGATTCGAGCTGCAATTTACATATTGTTAGAAATTTCTAAATTGCAATAAACTTGACTTTAAAAGTCTGCTAGCATGTAACGTAGCATGTAGCTAATAAAACATTTTCCCAACTTACGAGGCACAAGCTACACAAGTAAGTAAAATAATATTTTCACTACAGAATATATGTCTAAAGGAATATCGATAAAAGCTAAAACAACAATACCCGTAAAGATTTTCAGCCCATGTGTTGTATTTTTGCCGGAAGTGTTCTTCTTCTTCTTCTTCATGTACTTATTGGCGGTTGGCAAACAACGAAATGGTGCATTACCGCCACCAACTGGTAAGGAGTGTGGACCTGGATTCTAATATCTACCTCAGTAAATCATAAAACACAACACAACAAAACAAAACAAACAATAATAATAATACTAAATAAGTAGATAAATGAAAATTAAATCCTCCCAATTAAGCCTGTCAACTGAAGAAACTGCAATATAAATGGGTAACACACATTTTCCCCCAACACTTCTGACAATTTGTATCTTACTTTAATCTTTTTAAGGTTTCGGATAAGAATACTTCTTTCTATGTCATACTTCCTACAATGTACCATAATGTGTTCCACTGTCTCTTCCTGACCACAAAAGTCACAATTGCCTGTATTATGTTTCCCTGTTCTAAATAGTGTGCTGTTCAGTCCTGTGAGTCCAAATCTAAGTCTTGATATTATTATGTCATCTCTTTTGCTTCTTCCCGCACCTCTCATCTCACCTACTTTCCTTTGTATTTTATAAAACCATTGTCCTTTCCTTTCTTCTTCCCACTGCTTCTGCCACCTTTCCTTCAGCCTCTGTTTGATGATGCGTTTGACTTCTAACCTACTAAAAGTAACTGCTACATCAATATTCTCATGTTTTGTCGCTTCCTTTGCCGTTTTGTCTGCTACCTCATTTCCATTTATCCCAATATGTGCTGGTATCCACAAAAATATTACAGCAAGCTCCATTTTTTTAATTCTATATAATGTCTCTTGAATCTCTTGTAGAACATCTGACCTACCCTCCGAATGACTGTTATGTAAACTTTGCAAGGATGAACTTGAATCTGAACAAACGATT
>JAUMHL010000004.1:1682001-1700289 GCA_032362345.1 Sandelia bainsii
AAATATTTAGTTCCTGGCTCATTATACCCATGTCAAACTGTGGCAAGACAGTTTTAAGAGCATTATACTGTGTATAGGTACACTAGGAACACATCTGCCTGTCTTACAGTCTTTGACCAGCAGGGGCTCTGTGAGCACATGAAGCCAGAGATGAAGCCTCGAGAAATGAACCATTTTGCGAACCAATTGGCTGGAAGGCTTCAAAGCTTCATGAAGCTTCATCTGGCCATCACTACTTCTAATCGAGCCGAGCCAAAAGAGCCGAAACTTTGCAAAGAGCCGAACTTCCCATTCAACTTGCTGAATTTCCACCGCCCTTTTCCTAACTTCACATCCTCCACACGTCACTCTGTGCTGTCGGAAGTGTTCGTTCTTCTTCGTATTTATTCGCTGATCGTAAACAACCGGAAAAGTTTCACACCGCCACCTACTGCGCATGTGCATTAACGACACCTCATGAGAACTGCAGAAAACATTAAAAAACATCTTTGTGGTAAAGTTGGCAACTGTGTAATCATCAATTATCAAGCTAGAAATGTTATTTGTCTATTTTTAGAGAGTTGTTGATTCAACTCTATGATAGTTTAGGATCATTATTTTGTCAGCTTTGTTCATATCAATAAAGCTGGACTAAACAGAAAAACTTTTTTTTGACAGAATGGAGTTTATGAAATAAACACTAACTTTTTTTGTTTTGTGTCTCTATATAGTTGCTGTGCGTCTTTGTAGTCATTTAATGTCTATTGGTAGTTATTTTGTATCTTTGTAGTCATTTGTGTGTCTACAGTAGTTTTGAGTCTCTTTACTGTCATAACGTTAAAATTCTCACAATTATATGTATGTACAGAATTCAGTGTAAATGTATGTAATTACTGGAACTACAAATTTTGAAAACCAGGTAGGCAACCAAAGAGGAGGAAGCTCACACAGCTCCACCTGCTGCCACCAGAGGACACAGTCACACCAGCAGATATCACACCTGAGTTGATGCTGACTATTTTTATTAATAAAGCTAAAACATGCAGACAGTGGTATCTGAGATTTGTTGTTGCTGGAATGTTTCACATGAAAAACACATGCAGTACATTTTCTTTTATAAATGTGTGCATCTTTAAACACAAAATAAAGCAGGTTGTTGGAACAGAAATTTGAGAAATGAAAGTTAGAAAGTTGTTGCTAGAAATATTTCAAACATGTTGATCTGACCTGAAAACAAGCTGAGACAACAATAGTACACTCACATTTTCTTGACTTGTTTTATTAAAGACCTGGAGGACTGATATGCAGGAACCATACTTCAAAAATATAGTTTGGTGTACAAATACTTGCAGTTATTTCTGTGGTACGTTTGGCATGAAATACAGTACATCAAATATCTGCTGTAGCAGGCTGTAATAATCAACTCAGTAATTATAAATGACTGGGTAATTACATAATAATTATCAATCAGAAATTGTTCCAAAATTTGAACGTAATTGCAACCAACTACTGGAAAACAAGACTGAAACTTTAATGTGAGTACATTGAAATTTGTTGGTAAATTTGCTTGTTTCTCTGGAAAATTTGTTTTTCACAGCAATAGTGCACTAATTTATAAGTAATAATATGAAAAAGCAAAACTTATTTAACATTAATTTGTTTAAATTTAATTTTATTCAATTGTGGACATTACTGGGTAATTATTATGTAACTAGCAGGCTGTGAATGTGCCATAATCATAACCTCACAAAAAATGTCTGCATATACAACACATTATCTTTAAAAAACACATTGCATAGAACAGACATGGTCTAAATTTTAAATTTTAAAGTATTTTGAACTACTGCAGAACTCTTGATAACATGAATGTTAGAGCCTGGTCCAGATCTAGTTCCACATGTTAAATAAATAAAGTTTCTGCAGAAATTGAATATGTTCAGGTCTTGTTCAGTTTAATTCATGTTTAGATTCAAGGAGAGAACAACTTAAAAACCTGATTTCTTAAATGAAATGAAATTGTTGCCCAGAGAAATTAGTTTCTTAATACTTGTACCTTTGTATTTAAATACATTTTTAGAGAGTGAATTTAGTACTCTGGCAGGAAGCGACACAGAGAATCCAGGACCATTATGTGGTCGACAAGGACTTATCAACCACTCAGGCCTGTATGAAGGGCAGGAAATTAATATGTTAATTATATATGAAACACCTACACATCTCAGTTTGCAGGCTTTACATTTTACTATATATACACTCATACATATTTAATCATACACATACAGATGCAGAACAGATAATTACTTACTGAGATCTTCTGGATTTTCTCAGGTAAAAAGGTGTTTTGTGATTTGCACAGATCACAAAACTGTCCAATAACAGCTGGTTTCAGGTAATTTCTGATATTTCTGTTCTACCAGATGTGTGTTTTACCAGGTCTGCTTGTTTTTCCCTGTATATGCCGCTAATACACTGACTGATACTGTAGATTCTGCTTGTTTTGTGACTTGGTCTAAATGTGCTGGTTTCCTTAGATTTCTCAAATGCTGAATAGTTGTGACAGGAAAATACACTTTTCTGGGTGGAAACAGAGGAACCAAAAGAGTCTGCATGTACTGTACAAGATAGTGAGAGACAAGAGGAAGAGAAGACATTAAGAGCATTTGTTATTGGTGAAAGAAAAGCTTCAAACATTAAGCAGGGTCTAAGCTGCACATCTGTAGGCCGCATTTACCTTCTCTCATGCCCATGTGGGCTGCTGTACATTGGAAAGCCAGACCTGTTACATCTTGATGCACAGAAAGTGCGAGAAATGATCTGAAATCACATGTTGTGACAGATTTTAAAGCCATTCAGTCAGTGCGGTTAAACAGCACCACAAAGGGGTGGGGACCTCTGAGATTATTCAATTCAATTCAATTCAATTCAACTTTATTTATATAGCACCAAATCACAACATAAGTCATTTCAAGGCACTTTACGATGTAAGGTTTAAGACCTTACACTGTAAAGACCAAACATTGTAAGACTCACAGTATTTTCCATGTGGCTGCTAGTCTGTTCATGTTTCCTCACTTTATCAGGAAAATGTATTAAATCATTAATACCTGTCTGAATCCAGGCTCGTTCTGTTCCGGGCAGCTGACAGAGGAGGCAGGTGAAATAAAACAAAGGTCCAGTCTCAGGACAGACAGTTAGCCAGGACTTCTTCTCAGACCAGTTTCTGGAGAAAGACTGAGTGTAATTTCTCCCTCTGTCTTGTGTTAGTTGTATGATTTTTGATCTTTTCCTGTGGGGTTCTTCTTCTTCTTCTTCAAAAAAAGCTCCTCCAACTGACTGTAAACAAAAAACAAGCGCCGCAGTGAATTTCCAGGTCTGGAGCGGTGACGTCAGTCTTGTGGGCGGGGTTTGGGCGCTAAATTTTGCGCCCCAAGGTTCTCCTATACTTTGTATTGGAGGGGGTTCCAGTGCGCATGCACCAGTTATAGCGTAGGTCTGTTTTTATTTTATTTTATTTTTTTATTGAAGCACAAATTACAGAACAAATAATAGGCGAAGAAAAAACATTAAGAACAAAAAAATAGGGAAATAAACATTTACAAAATAAGCCAGGGGCACACAGTAGCAGCACAGGCAGTTATATTAAATAATAAATCAGAGCAAGGACAAATTTAGCTAAAAGAGAGATAAATATTGATTAGGTACATGTATAAAATATGGCTTGGTCTAATTGTGCTGGTTTCCTTAAATTTGCTAATGCTAATGCTGAATAGTTGTTGCATCCTACATGCTTCATTCCTATCAGAGACCAAAGAGAGAACTAACACCTTTATTCAACACCCTCTTCATATCAGTTCTAAGGATATTAAATCACGACAACAATTTATACCAAGCAGCGCAGCACTGTATTTGTCCTGCAAAAGGCCAGCACACGCTCAAAACTATTAAGTCTTCAGTCATAATTAAATTAATGTACTTGTGTGCGCATCAATCCTGTCAAAATGACATGTAGTTTATCACTGTTCAAGTTGAGACAGTTGAATGTTAAAGTAGCCAAGTTAGTATGACAAAAGATCCTAAAATAATGTCTGATATGATGACATAACATGCCAACAGTTGTTAATTAACATCAAACATGAAGTAAAGGTGATGCTGGTGGGAGTGAGAACATAAAATGACCAGAAAGTGAAGCAAATTACAAAACATGAAGTAGAGGTGATGATGATGGGAATATTTTCTTAGTTTCGCATATAAATCAAAGTATTAAACCAATTTAAACACTTTCTTCATGATGGCAGATGCAAAATGACAATCAATATACACAAAACTGCCAGAAATGTACTTTCATTTCAGCGTTGAACGAGCAGATGTAACAACATCAGATGTACATCATGAAGCGAATGATGACCGACTGTCACAAAAATCACTACATTCCCACACAGCAGATACCAAAACATTAATCTTGTGTGTCTCCTCCATGTTTCCACCCACAGATCAGCCCCTGCAGCCCTGCATACATTTCCATTATATTACATATTCAGTATAATACTGGCACCGTTTCCTGTTGTTAAAATTGTGGTTTTACATCAAGACCAAAGGAAGAGAACGAGAAACAGGCTCTAATATTCTTTTAATTACAGAAGCCATTGTGTGGAGTATGATTAAAGAAAATCATTTGGTCAAATGCGCTTAAATTACAAATACAAACATGGAAATGATGAAGATGTGTGTGTCTGGGTTATGGAGATTTCTCCATTAGGATGTGAGATATTTGCTCTGAAAGAGATTTAAGTGACGATTATTGTGTTGCAGAAATAGATGATGTGTGTGGTGCCGTCATTAGACAGAGAAACAAAACAACTACAGGACAGCAACTGTTTTCATGGTTGGTTACTTGTGATTATCAATGTTAAAGCTGAGAAAAACGATGTGTTGGTGTTTAAAACTTCTGGGGAGATTTTCTTATTATATGGTGACATAGCATGCCAACAGTGGTTAATTAACATCAAACATGAAGTAGAGGTGATGCTAAATAGACAGAAAATGACCAGAAAGTGAAGCAAAATGACCAACTATGGTGGTAAAATGACAAAAAGACACAAAATTAAGAGAAACTGAAACAAAATGACTAAAAACTGAAACAAAAATGACAAAAACAGACACAAAATGTCCTTTTATAAACATACTTTCAGAGGTTAAAATATGGCAAAGACACATTGTCTGCTAGTTATTAAAAACATAAAGTATAAAAAAGATCTGTGTTACTACGGAGACTTGATGTTAAGTACTTCACGTCAGGGCCGTTTCTAGCTTTGTGGGGGCCCTATGCAAGATCATTTTGGGGGCCCCTGTTTTGAATTGATACGAGAAATTTAAACCCTTCAATGATTTGTGGCAATGCGTCACAGTAGTTTCTCAAAACTGAAATGAAAAACAACAACAAAGAAAAAAATCAAGTTGAACTAAGCAAATTCTCTATGACCATACAGGTGTAGAAGCTTACAAACCTCAGAATGGCACCTGCAAATCAAAGATTTTTAAGATACCAGGCAAAATCATGAGCAAAGATTCAAATCAGATCCATTGTGTCAAAATTTTTGTAATATGAGATTCAACATTCTTACATAATAAAGCTAATTATGTAAAAAGCAGGGGTGTCCAAACTTTTTTTTTTAAAGATGGATAGATTTGATGATGTGAAGATTCCTGTGGGCCTCTCAGAAAAAGATTTGACAGCAAAAGTTACATACAAATGCACTGTTTTAAAAACAATTTTATTATCATTGTGACAATTATCGTTTTTAAATGTCAATGAAGCTACTCAGGAATGATCAAATGGAATTTTTTTTTAAATTATATCATGGCCAAGAGTAGTCGTGTACCCAGGACTCCCACATGTCAGAGTCTTTCCTTACTAGTTGAGCTAACAAAGACGGTGTGCAGAACTGAACATGCCTGGTATAGAGTAAATCAAAGTTAATACTCTGGTGCAGCTGTTTATGCAGTGATATCAAAGACACTTCCCAATGGTTTATAGACATTTCTTTCAACATTACAGAGCAAATATAATCTGAGAGATATTTGAATTACATTTAATTCTACTAAAACATTTTGAGACTAAAGCGGTAGCTTGGGGGCCCCCTAGTGGCCGTGGGGCCCTATGCATCTACATAGTTCGCATAGCGCAAGAAACAGTTTTGCTTCATGTACTGGCAGGTGGTTAATCCATAACAATACATCAGCATTTGTTTAATTAATTATATGTCGTATTATGCAGAGTAGTAACAAAGTACTGTACTTGAGTAAATGTACTTTGAACAGAGAAACTCGTCACACTTGAGAGGGAGGAACTGCAGGGTATATTTGGCATTTGTGCTTCAAAACTGAGCAACAAAACGATTCATTGATCATCAGAATAGTTTCTGATTGATTATAATTTAATGGACTAAGCGTTTCTCAGTTATATAGACAGTTATATGCTGTTCGTGTTAAAAATGAGTCAAATTCTCAAATTTGTGAAAGAAAAAGAAAGATTAAATATTTCTTATGTTATTAAAAGTCATATCAGTTTCGTGTTCCCCATATGTGATGCTGGTAGTTTCGTATTTCACCTTTAATCTGATTGTCAGAGTGGAAATGAAGCGCACAGCCCCTGCGCGTAAAAGCGCATCCTCCGGCTCCTTTATCCGGCAGCATCAGTTCCTCCACACCTCCCTCCGCGAGCAGACGGTCTCCAGCGTCCGGACTCAAAATACAATCTGGTGGTTTAAAGAAGATCCCGAGACGCTGATGTTTCAGCTCAGATTATGTGACTTTTTATTATTGGCATCTACAAACCCGTGAGGTGTTTTGTGTACTTTCTTTAACTTAAGTTAAACGTCGATTTCTTTCCTGCCCACATCTGACCGGACCGATGATTTTACATTTGTCCTGCTCCTGAACAAGCGCTTTTTTTTTTCTCCCAGTCTGTGGACATCACATCATCCGGCGCGGACTCTCTTCCTCGATTTACTGGACACGCACTGCTGTATTACCGGATAGTTTCTAATACACTTTACACAATCCTGCAAGAAATCAAACTTTTAAAGTGCTTGGTATGGAATGACGCACTGATACTGCTGAGGTGGAGACTTACATATCCCAGTAAGTATCGATCTGAGATGATTTTAAATTTATATGGAGGATGCACAGTGAGAGATTTAGTTGATTTTTTTATTTGCTGTGGATGCTGTTGCCACCATCAAAGATTCTGGAAAAAACGTAATGTGCTTACTGTCAATCATTTTAATGCAGCCACATGTTTAGGTCGAAAACATCTGTATTTCTGCTGGTGAAATGAACATAACAGAGAAAAAAAACTGTTAAACTTTGAATAACTGGTTTACACATTACTAGCAACAGACTAAGCAGCTTATACCCTTCCAGTGAATTTTGTTGCACAAATAAAGACATGAACAGCAAATAACAAGACAGAGCTGCAGAAATGATCTTATTCTAATGACACTGTCCACCAGAGGAGCCAACACAACCCAAATCTTCCAGCTCCATCCCAACAGAAACACACAACACATGGATCCCAACATAGTGGTTGGGTCTCTCTAAAGGGTCACTAGATATGATATCTGAGAGGTCTTCAGATGATTATTGGGAGAATGAAGAAGCACTGATAAACTGATGTGTGTGAAATATTGTTTCATTTACAGGCAGTGGTGTGAAGTAATATTTACTCTTCTACTGCACTTAAGTACAATTTATAGGTACTTGAATACAACTTTATATCTTTATTCCCCTACATGTAAGAGAGAAATGTACTTTTTACTCTAGTGCACTGTTATTTTGCAGATGTAGATTATTAATACAAAATATAATCAATAAATAAATGATGACGCATTAGCACAGACGTGAACAAACACTGGTGGACTCACCTAAGTTGTTGAACCATCATGTTTAGATACAGCATTGAATAAACATGATATTTTTTCAGAAGACCTAACATCTATATTTAAATATATGAAGCAAACAATATATATCTGTGGGATTTTTCTAACTTCTGGAGCAGAAGCTGGTGGTTCAGGTTTCACTTCTGATCTTTATAGGCACTGATGCTGGACTGCATGTAGTTGCACCAATATTTAACGTGTACAATGACAAAGTTTAATCTAATCGAATATTGATAACATATTGATCTTGATGAGTGTCTTAAATGTGTCCCTTTTCTTGTAGATCTCCCTCTTGGTGTAAAGATCACATGACTTCACCTTGAGTATCCAGCTCCTCAGTCTGTCCTCTTAGTGGGGAAATCCTGTTTGTCGATGGTTTGCCAAACAAACACCCTTTTTCTTTCTCTGTAAGAGCCTCCAAAGTGCCTCCTGGTCACCTTCGCCACCATGGCAGCTGCTCCAGATGTCCCCTGCCTTTCTGAGCTCGGCGGACCCTCCAGCAGGAACATCAGCTCCATCTCTGGCACCCGACCCTGCAACCAGAGCATCGCCCGGACCTCGCCCTACACCCCACAAGCCACTGCAGCCTTCGCCATCGCCATCACCTTCATGATGGTCCTGACCATTGTTGGGAACATCCTGGTTATTATTGCCGTCTTAACATCCCGATCACTGAAGGGGGCTCAGAATCTTTTCCTGGTGTCACTGGCTGCAGCGGATATTTTAGTAGCCACGCTTATTATTCCCTTCTCGTTGGCTAATGAGCTGCAGGGCTACTGGGCATTTAGCTCCATTTGGTGTGAAATTTACCTGGCGCTGGATGTTCTTTTCTGTACCTCCTCTATTGTGCACCTGTGTGCAATCGCTCTGGATCGCTACCTGTCCATTTCTCGACCCGTGTCCTACGGCACCAAACGTACTTCCTCACGCATCAAGGCGGCCATTATCATAGTCTGGCTGATCTCTGCAGTCATCTCTTTCCCTCCTCTTCTCACCCTGGATAAGAGTGAGGGAGGTGAAGAAGTGTGTGAACTGAACAACGAGCGCTGGTATATCCTCTATTCCACCATTGGCTCATTCTTTGCCCCCTGTGTGATCATGATTCTGGTATATGTGAGGATTTATCAAATTGCTAAGCAGCACACTCGCTGTCCGCCTGGACACAAGCATAAAGCAGCAGTAGGAGGAAAAGCCAGTGTGGGAACCAGCGATCTTGCAGCAAAGTTATCTGATCAGTCAAAACACAACGGGGATCAAGGAGGTACAGCTGACAGCAAAAAAGAGAAAGTTCAGACCAAAATGCCTGTCTCTCATTCTGTCCCATCTTCACTTCAGAAGCCACCTGAGAGCACCTCGAGCGAGGACACTCAGCCTCCTCATTCAAGTACTGCTCCAGTCCAAAAATCGTCCTGCTCCTCTCCTTCAAATCCCCAACGTGACAGCCAAATCCTCTCAGCTGTTCCCCAAAAAGAGGCCCAGACATGTCTGGATGGCGGGGGAGAAGTGCTCCATGACAACACCTCCAGCTCTGGCTCTGAGCTGGAAATCGGTGAGGAAGGTGTTCTCAAAGAGGACGACAAACAGGAGGAAAACAAACCTGACAGACAAACTGTCCGATTGCCCCAAAGCAAAGGCTTCAAAGTTGACCGGCTAAACCTGCCCTGCAGATACAAAGACACTATGGCCACATCGTCCGGCACCAAACTGGCACCCGAGGGACAGCCTACAATTCAGTGGACGCCGATTTCCCGCCGTAAAGCCATGGTGAACAGGGAGAAGAGGTTCACCTTCGTTTTGGCTGTAGTGATGGGAGTGTTCGTGATCTGCTGGTTCCCCTTCTTCTTGTCTTACTCTCTGAAGGCCGTGTGCCCTGAGACTTGCAGCATCCCAGACCCCTTGTTCAAATTCTTCTTTTGGATCGGCTACTGCAACTCCTGCCTGAACCCAGTCATATACACCATCTTCAACAAGGATTTCAGGAAGGCCTTCAAGAGGATACTGTGCAGGGACACAGAGGGTACGTTCTTCTAGAAAGGACGGTGTTATTGAGTTTTGTACTGCCAGTGGAAAGAAAGACCTTTATCAAAATGACTTGTATCTTTCTGTACTGGACTTGACTTGGGATTGACCTTGTGCAGGACATAAACACCTGTACATTTCTCTTCTCCTTGTGCTTCTGTTGGCTGAGATGGATCTGCACTGACAACAAAGGAGATTTCAGAAAGTAACAGTCAAGTGGCTGAATCAGTTATCTTAATGTTATTTAACAATACAGTGTAATTGCATATTCAGTGACTAACAAAGAGTGATTTGATTATATTTTGAAACGGAAGTCATGAGGATACAGTGTCTGTGTTCAGTAAGTTAAAGGACAAACAGAACTACGATAGTGCATGTGTTTTTGTGTTTGTGTGTTTGCATGGGAGTAAAGGAGAGTCGCCTAAGGGTTTTACTGGAAGAGAACAAATATCACTAAGTGTCCTTTATCGGAGATAAAATGGGCACTCAAGAAACGCAAGATCAGGGAAAATGTGAGCATCCTCGTCTCTGTGCCTCCGCGTCTCGTTCTTTCCCTTCTCTTTTCCTGCCTCTATCTAAAGCTGTGACATGGGATGTGTACATTTTGACAGATTGAGCGGTGTATTCCCTATTCTCTGTGGACACCTCTCTCCCGTTTATTCGTTTGATGTCCAGAGGCTTTACTGCAAAAAAACTGGAGCAAGAAAATTGAAAGTCAGCTGCAAACACTACAAATGAATATGATACTTAAGGCATCATGAGCTGAGCTGAGCATTTCCCTCACTCCTTTAATCTTTCCCCCCTTTAATGCTGTTTTTTCTCCTCTAAAGATGACACAGATGTGTTTCAGGTTGCAGCTTAAGTTATGTTTTCACAGGGTTTGTGCAGGATTTCACCAAATTTAACCTAAACTTAAGTAATACTGCAGTGAATGCAATATAATGCCTTTTTTATTGTCAGCGGACAACTGAAAAACTATAGTCATACAATTATTTATTATAACTATCACAAAGAAACTCACGAAAAGTGCAGACACTTGAAATGACATGACTGCAGTGACTCATAAATGACCACAAAGACATGCAAAACCGCTATTAAGAGATGCAGAGACCTAAAATGACCACAAAACTACACAGAACCACCACAAAGAGACTGAACACAACCACAGGAACCACATAAGCCCACATAAACCATATAGGAGGGACACAAAGACACACAAAACCACAACAAAGAGACTCCAAACCACCAGAACAACATCCAAAACCACCATAAAGAGTGTAACATGTAATAACTGCAAATACAAGCAAAAACACCACCATGGGTGGGTGGGGTTAGTTCTCTATGCCCATGGACCCACTATCTCATAAAAAGCAAAAAATTAATAAGTGGATCAACCAATTAAAAATTCTGTAATTTATTAATTAAGGTTATGAGCTTCCTGGTAACTGTGTGAGAAACTGTGCAAGGAAATATAAATTAAATGTGAGACTTTTCACATTCTGCAGCTGTTTTCTGAGCGAACTGAACTCTGAAGTGTTTTGTTAGACTTGTCTAGATCTGCCTCTTTTTTCGTTGAGTCTTTGATTTATGTGCCATATTTAATGAATATGGACAGTGAGCTGCACCCTTCTCAGTGCGCTCGCTGCCAAAGCAATACAGACTGTATTTTAACTCACTGGCACTGGCCCCCGACGACGAGCTGAATCCCTGGTGAAGATGCTCACCCTCCTCACTCTGGACTGATCGGATTTTTTGTGAGTGTGACTGTGTTTGTTGTTGCATGTTTTCAAAAATGCACTTTTTATCTTTTGAAAGATATGAACGGAAATATGCTTGACTGAAGCTTCCGGTACTATAGACCCATGTAAGATAACACTGGTGTTCAGTTTTTGTACAATAATAGTTAAACCAATATTATTGCTTGTTGTTTTAAAGCCCAGCTAAAATTGAAATGCATGTTTTTGTCCTCCACTACAACATACAGATCTAACATGAATGCCAAGTTCAGATAACAACCTGGTTCGGCATTCCCAAAGCTTCCTAAAACCTTCTAAAAGAATTTCCCCTTAAAGTTAACACTAGATCCTAGTAAAGATAAAAATTATTCAGTTATTAGTTCTTAATTAGTTCTTAAAAGAGCTCCTAAGGTGAAAAACTGTTACGAGTAGGGAAGAGGTCGTTTAAGAGGCTTAAGAGTTACTTGATCAGAGGACAAAATGGGGGAAGGACAGAAAAATTCTCCAAACACTGAATAACAGTGAAATAAAGCACAGTGTAGATCATGTAGGGATAATGTTTGTGGTTGATCTCAATGCAGATGTGCTCACATCACCCACTCAGTACCACTGTAACACCTTCCCTGGTGAAATTGATGGGACACACAGCTACATCCTCACATCATCGGAGAATGAAGAAAGAAGCTGAAAGTACCAACGTTCAAATTGTTTTCAATTGTGTTGTGGACCACACGTTACCCAACACCGCTAGCAAAATAGACTGGTCAGAAGTCAGTATGACTCATGATATACTCTATAAAGATACTAAAAACCATATTAAACCATGTCTTACTATAGAAGTAAGCCTGTTGTTTTCACTGTCCATTGTATGCTCAGCATCACCAAAAGCACATTTTTATTTCTATATTGTGACAAGTGTATATGAAAATGATCAGTCAGGACATAAAGACCTCAGTTTCGTGGCTGTATAACATATATTTACATTAACTTAGAGGAATATAAATGTTGGCTGGGGGCCACTAATTGCTACAGGAAACTTCCACCATGGTGGCTAAATTAGACATAGCGTAATCCAGACACAACGTATTATAACTGTATCATGTTCACAACATACTACTGACTAAAGAACGTGAACCTACACATTCACAGTCCCGTGAGTTCTTTTACTTGTAGCACGAATCTCAAAGTCAGGGGTGGCACAAGCCCCCAAAAATCTGCACCCATTGGCTTATTACAAATTAATATAGAACCTCCAGCACAAGCAGAACTGAACTTGAGGCTGAAATTAATCTTTGTCATTATAAATAATGATAAATAATTATTAAGTTCAAGAGATTTATTATTTAATTTCAAGGTTTATTAATTTTTTTGGTGGCACAAGATGGATGCCACCTCCCTCCAACTGTTTATTACTGTTTGTTCTACTATTTGTATTTTCAAATAGTAAATACAACACACTTTAGCATGTTAGCATGCTAATATTCCCCACATTCATATCGTTTAAGATATAATTTTAAGAGGAAAAAAACTTTCATGCCAGTTTCCTAACTTGTAGTCTGACTTAACTTTAAGAAAAGACAGTCAGACAGCAGAATGGCTGCAAATCCACCAACGCTGACAGTTACATGAAGATAACAGCAGATATAACTGTAACACCATAACCCATTCAGATTATTTTATTGGAGTTATACAATTTCTGTATCTGGTTTGATTTGGTAAAGATCGGATACAAATATAAATATAACATAAGAGAAGCAGTTATTTAGACGGTTGCTTAAATAAACCTGAAAAGAAAAGCCAAAGAGGTTACAATTTGTCTCCTTTTCCCTGCTGTTTGGTGGTTTACAGTCGTCCACCTATTGTGGGGTCAGTGGTTTGATTCCCGGCTCCTCCTGTCATATGTTGAAGTGTCCTTGGGCAAGATCCAGCAAGATCAGTGCGTGATTCTGTGTGTGAATGGGTGAAGTGACGTAAAGTGTGAATAAGGTAGAAAGGCTCTATGTAAGTGCAGACTATTTACAGTGCTGCTCCATGCGCCACCACACATGTGCCTGCACAGGGCTGCTGTGTGTACGAGTGCTGTCCTGCAGTCTGACTAAATTAAAACAGGCATTAAACACCGAGCAGCAGGGAGAAGGAGATAAATTCTGACCTTTTTGACCTTTCGATTCACTAAGTCAATAAGCCATAAAAGCTTCCTTCATTTAGAACTCTCAGCACTGTTATGACAACGTGCTGCAAATTAGTGCATCAAAGCTTAAATGAGCTGTTGCTCTAATTTTGTTGGGGGTGATATGTCACAGTTTTAAATGTTCCCGTGACACAGCTTTAAAACACGATCCCCTCAGTGGCTATGGTGGCTCCACTGTCAAACACAAACATCCTAACTTAGAGGCTTGAAGGCTAACCGACCTTCCTTCCCTTCAACATTTCCATTCACTATTGCCTTGTATGTACTTTTTCTTCTTTCTCTGCTGCGGTGTGGTTTTATCCCAGTGCCATGCTTTTATTTTGAAACTGCTTCATATTAAGGGTTGAATAAAGCAAATGGTGAGTCGATATAAGCACTGATAATGCTTGTCTGCTTGTTTCAGAGGAGAGTGGGTGGGACTGACTGTGAGCACATACAGAATAAAGAATAATGGAATCAGGCAATTTACCGTCACTGCTTTCTGTCACAGTGTTTTAAGATAATTATCTTTGTCTGCTTCAGTGACTTTTGACCCAAACAAAACAAATACTGACATGGACACAGAAAAAATAAGAACATATTCCTACTTTCAGGCAGGATATCAGCATCATATTGTCACATAAACACACAGTTTCTCACAAATTACCACATATCTTAAAAATAAATAAATAAAACTATATTATTAAAGGTTATAATTAACTGAACAAGCACAGGATGTGTTGTTTATCACAGTTTATGTCTTGCAGTGAACACACACTGATGATTCAAAGGTAATGAAAGGTGTGATAATTTCGTGTAGTACTTACAAGAGATCTTATCGTCTTCTAATGAAGATGTTCTGTCTCCAGAGGCTGGGGAGGTATTTTTTAAAAATGTATTCAAGCCTGTGTTTAGTTAGGATTTTAAAGCTTCACGGTTCATGTTTGTAAGAGACATGTATCCAGTCTCAGCATGAACACTGCTGAAGTCCTAACCTGCCACGCAGTGTAGGACATGTGAGCCACACACAGACAAGAACGGTAAAATCGTTTGTGCAACAGTCAAATCTGCTCAGTTACAACAAGTTTCCTTCCAGCTTCAATCAGAAGCTTCTCTCTAAATCCAACAAATTGTAAACCTCGTCATCCCTCCACTGACCCCGGTCTCTGTTGCTGTTCTGCTCCATGATTTAACACCAATCCAGTGTTTATATATCTATCCATCCATCCATTTTCCTAACCACTTGTCCTCGCAAGGGTCACGGAGGTGCTGGAGCCTATCCCAGCTGTCATCGTGTGAGAGGCAGGGTACACCCTGGACAAGTCGCCAGTCCATCCATCGCAGGGCAGACATATAGAAACAAACAACCATTCATACTCACATTCACACCTACGCACAATTTTAGAGTCACCATTAACCTAACATGCATGTCTTTGGATGGTGGGAGAGAAAACCCACGCAGACACGGGGAGAACATGCAAACTCCACTTCTAGCTGTGAGGCGAACCACTACACCACAGTGCCGCCCTTTAGATATCTAATTTTTTGTGATAGTACTAACTTTTAGCATGAATTCTGTCAACATATTTGACAATGTACAGTGTTTACATTAGCTTTATTATTTCAGTCATGTAAGAAATAAACCAATAAACTGTATCTGTTTCTTTTTCTCATTACAAAGTGGTAAGTCATAGGTCACAAATGTGGAGCAAAAATCTGCTTAATCATTACAGTTTTTGCTTTCTGATTCATTCTGTCTAGTGCGGGTGGACTCCATCTATTAATGTCATAATGCTGGGAAAGTTATTCAGTTGGATAAAACATTTTATTTTTAGCTTAATCACACACTTTGTATGAGTTATCATTGGCTTTGCACATGAAGTTGATCTTGTGAGCACAAAATAAAAATAAATAAATAAATTGGCAGGCTTCGTAAAAACTGTACAATGTATAAAAGATTATTATTAGTGGCTCTTCTTCTATGGTTGTGTATCTCACAGCACTATTTGCTACCAAACAGACCATAAAAAAATTACATTTGTCGCAGTGTCACATTTTAAATTACATTTATCTGAAGCGGGTTTGCTATTTCAGTGACATACAGTGTAGTAAAATGTTGTGTGTTGTATTGCAAACTTTGACTTTGGCAGAAATCATCACCAAAGCTTCACATGTTCCTAAAAGGTTTAGGTTATAGGTCAGAAGGTTACTCATATCTGCACTGTGATTGACTCATTATGCTACAGACAGAGGCTAAATGACTATTTTAAATAGATTAGCATCACATAGAAATTCCACATTCTGACTGTGCACTAGATCCTCACTTCCAAAAGTTGGCAGACTGTGTAACATGTAAATAACAGATTGCAATGGTTTGCAAATCATTCAAAACCTCTATTTGACTAATGGTGCCTTCACAGATGGGCAAGATACCGATGTGTACTAATGTACCCCCAGACCATGCTGGGTTTTGAACTGTGTACTGATAACAAGTCTTTTTCCTCTTTAGCTCAGAGGACACAGCGTCCATGACGTCTCATAACTATTTGCAACTTCACCAATATCTTCCGAACCATCTTAAGAAAAGTTGCAATAAAAATCTACGTCGGATTCATGACGTATTTTTAAACACGTGTTCTTAACCTGCAGATTGTTGGTATCTTAGTTTATATACTGTTATGAATCCCACCGTCCTCACAAGGTGAAAACATGATCTAGCTGTTACTAATTAGCATAAGTAAATAAAAGGGCACGAGACTCCAGGGCCGAGTGCACACACAGGACTCTGTCAGAAATTGAAGATTATGGGTCAACAAACTCCAAGAAAACTTTGGTAGTTCTGAAGCCGTGGCACCACTGCAGGAAGTGAACTAATGTCTGCTGATATCTTGTCTTTGTTCTATTTTCAGTCAAAAGCAAGTTTTAAATTATTTGCAAATCACTGCATTCTCTTTATATTCTAATTTTTACAGCGTCCCAGTGTTTTTGGTTGGAAATGGGTTTGTTGATCGCACGCAAGAGAAAGGAAGAAGGAAGGACTTCCCAAAATGTTGAACTGTTCCTTTAAATCCACAATATCTGTGTACACATGAATTTTGCATATAAAACTAATGACATCTTGATATATAAACCTTTCAGTGTGTGCCAGGGAGAAGTTATTGAACTCTCCTCTTCAACCATGAACATGTAACACAACTCAGACATTTAATGACAGTGTCCAAACATCATAAAGTCCATTTCCATTCTCACACTGTGCTCAAGAAATTTTAAAACACCAGAATATCACGTTCATTTCTCTATATTTATAATGTTTCACAGCCGCGAGGCATTATGGAATTGGATTTTTAATGTCTTTTTTATGACACCATATTAAGCCTCTGCCACGTGACATCATTTGTTTCTGTCAGTCACGATGTACAGTGATGCTTTATAAATGTGTTAACAGTTTACTTCAGCTGGCCGTCAACGCCGACTACTGACACGTTGACAACATATTGTATAAAAACTGATGCTAATAAAATGCATCATATTTAGGTCCAGCAGTCGTATCACAATCAGAAAAATAATACAGAAACTGAGTGTTGGCTTTATTTTTTATTTCTTTCCCATACACTAGGAAATGTACATGTACTTATGTAGTGTATTCCAAATGACAGGTTCTTTGGTAGTTTTTGGACAATGCTGGAGCTCACTGGCACAGAAGAATAAATTCTTTTGATGGGACATATTGACAATGATTAATCTGCTGCAAAAATAAACAGAACACAACAGTTGCCTTCTGTTTGTTCAGTAGGAGTTTATAAAAATCTAAATATACTGTATATTTGTAAGTAGTTTTATAGTGAGAAAATATTGAGAGACAAACTAATGCCTTGTTGATTTTTGTAAGATTTGTTCACAAACAGGAAAATATATACATTTTAGTGCTGGGCAGCCATTAAAAATTTTAATCGCGATTAATCGCATTACTTTTCTGCGATTAATCGTGATTAATCACACTGTTACGGGCAAAATTGAATAATGAATTCAAAAGTAGTTTATTGCAAAAGTACTGCTCTATGAACAGAAGTGCAATAACATTTGGTTTGCACTTTAAAGAAATACAGTAGTATTCCCTTTACACAGTAGCAGTTCAATATTTCTTGTAAATCTCAACTTAAATATTAATATATAAAATTAAATAAACAAAAGCTATTTTCCATTGCCAGGGCATTAATATTTATGTAGTTTTTTATAGAAAAACTAGTTGTTCTCAGAGTCCAGATAAAGCTCCAGATCACAGCAGAAGTCATTTAACGTTACCTTCCCTATAGAACAGGTCTGTACCTTCTTTTATTAAACAATCAGCCTCATGTGTTTTATCTTATATAATTTCTGTCTCTACATGGTCACGTAACGTTTACTATTCTCCTCTGATCTCTGTATCATGCTCGGAGAAGTTCTGCCC
>JAUMHL010000004.1:1720642-1739830 GCA_032362345.1 Sandelia bainsii
AGTCTAGGAGCCAGTCACAGAGGGTGGGGTGCAGGCCAAGTGCAGACAGTTTAAGTGTGAGTTTATGGGGGATAACCATGTTAAAGGTGGAGCTGTAGTCCACAAAGAGCATCCTGATGTAGGAGTCTTTGTTCTCCAGGTGTGAGAGGGAGTAATGTAGTAAAGTAGTGCAGCCGCAATAGCATCTGAGGTGGACCTGTTGGGACGGTAGGCATACTGCAGGGGGTCCAGAGTGTCATGTCAAGCAGCAGTGAACACAACAGCCATGCATGCAGCTCACGCGTTTTTGACTGTATCCACCACCCCCTGGACAATTCATCACGGGTCTTCTCCACAGGTAAATGTCTTTCAAAATCACAGTATCATTTGTCATATTTATAAAGTGTGTTTACTGCACTGGATCAAAACTAGACCAGGGTACAGTGCGACGCTCTCTCGTTTAAAAAAAAAAAGCTGACCTGCGCTCTGTCCAATAGCCGCGCTCACACAGCTCTGGCACCACAGCATGCACAGTCTGTGATGCACGGCCCTCACCAGAGATCGACATGGACATTTACAAATAAAAACTTAGTGGTACATTCTTTTTTTCTCACATGTGAGCACACGGAGTGCAGAGAGAGCCACATGATCTTAAGCATTTTTCTGGCTCACATTTTTCTGCCCCTGCCAAATTGCTGCTCTAGGCAATTGCCTACTTTGCTTATATGGACACGTCGGCCACTACATATAGTCCATAGTTACAAATGGCCCTTTGACAGCAACCGTAATGGCGATGTAGCCCGTGATGAAATTGAGTTTGACACCCCTGGTCTAGAGCAACCAAAATCATAAAGTACTGCTCACACCCTGATACCTGTCTGTCTGCTGAACTCTAGTAGACGGTTTCTTAGCCTAATGTCCAGGATTGAGAGACTCAAAAATATTTTTTTTCTCCAGGCCATTAGGCTCCTCAATCAAGAGTCTGTATAAGCACAACCTATGGCAGTCCCTTTCTGCACATTACAGTCACCTATTGCACATGGTCACTTTACACTTCACGTCTTTTGGTTGTTTACATTTCTATACACCAGCAATGCATGATGTCCCCTTACTTTCCACAGTCCTTTCTTCTCACTTGGCTTCATATTCTTCAAGATATTGTATATATTTTCTAGATTTTATTTTATTTTAATTTTGTTTTATTCATGTCTTTGGATAGTCTCAAAGTGACTCAGGGATACATTTCACTGCCGGTTGTATAACTGTGCATGTGACAAATAAATCTCTCCTGAATCTTGAATCTTTCTTTCCATTTTCGTTGCATATGCATCATGGCTAACCAAAACACCACAGCTAAACGTAAACTAAAATTGAAAAATTATGCTCTTAGGAATTAAATCCTCTAGTAAAAACAGCACTGATCAATGCTGTCTCCAAAAATGAAGTCCTGTTTACCATTTATTCAGTATCCTTCGTATGCACACACATACCCACCTACCATTGCATTATGAGTCAGAAAGAATTAAATTATCAGGTGTGCATGAGACAAAAAGCAAGAGTTGAAAAAAAGGACAGTATAGCAGTAAGAATTACCACAATTCGCATCAGTTCGCATCATTGATGTTTACACAAAAATTTGCCTTGGGTGTCAACAGTCCAAGATTACTGCATTTAAACACATGCTGTAAATGTCTAATAAAAATACAGAACAGTGCTGCTGCAGCATGTAGTGATTTCACAGTTCAGTGAACGTTAAGAACTGTACATTGAAGTTCTGGGGAAAACTCCCAGCCCATTGTTCGCCGATACTAAATAATCTAATAGTGTTTATTGTTGGTCTTTTACTTTAAAATCTGGAGTGTTTTATATATAGACTGCTATTTAGTTATTTACCTTTTCACTTGTTCCAGTTTGGTTTTGGTAGAATCGAAGTTGTTTGTTTTCTCTTTACAGTTCTTTCCTAGCTTGTGTAACTCTCACTGGCACCATGTTTATGTCTGCTTATCAGATAATTTTCAATAAATGCAGTGACAAATGCAGAAAATCAAGCATAAAACATAATCGACCTATGCTAATATGTGTCCTATTCAGAGTCTGTGAGCAGAGGTGAGCGTGAAGCACAAGAGGGTGGGATATGGACACTGCTCAGGGCGTTGCTCTATGTCCCACAACAATTTTGTGAAGCATGCACAAGCCTGACTCAGAGTGCATCTGTGTTTTACATGTGATCTAACACTTTTTTGTCAAAAACTGGCTGCTGCTAGCTCAAACGTGGAGTTCCTAAAGTACTTTAAAAAGGAAACAGAAAGGTCGTGTCATCATGTCAGACTACGGTTTAAGCTAAAAGTGAAATACATGCAGAGTTTTTCCCTTTTTTTTGGAGTGAGTGGGTGCGATTTGAATGGAGCAGGAGGCCTGGTGCAGCTTTGATCAGCAGAGTAGGCGAACAGCTCTGTGAGCGAGGCGCGGATATTCTTACTGCTCCAATTCAATCATATGCTCTGGACCTATTTGTATAATCCTTTGTTAAATGCACATGGGGAAAGAGGAGTTTGCTTAGGGATGGGAAAGAATACGCAATGTTAAAAGGGCATAGGACACACAAACACACTTGCTGTCAGGCCGCTGGTTGAGTTTGTGTGATCATGCACACACGTCAGTATATTTTCTGGACCTGCTCTGCAGCCTGATCTACAGGTGACTATCTTCATAAACTTTATCACTACCAACATACAGTAGGTCTCCATTAAAAGGTTGATTTAGGGACAAATGTTGAGCGATCATCCAAAACTCCATAGAGCTGGAGTTAGAAGCTAATATTCCTCCTGCTATTGAGTGTGTGAAATGTGCAAATGCATGAAGAAAGAAAGCAACATGAAAAATGATCAGAAATATCCATTCATTATCGAGACTGCTGACCTAGCTAGCGGAGGCACATAGCGAAGAAAATCACTGAGGAATAGATTCAATCTCCCTTTATCTTTCTTCAGCCCCCTGCCTTTATCTTTTCTCATCTTTACTATCTATTTTTCTCCCAGCGCTTCATCTATTTGAGTTAGTAAGCATTCTTCTATGACTCATTGAA
Source organism: Sandelia bainsii (assembly GCA_032362345.1). Lineage (NCBI taxonomy): Eukaryota > Metazoa > Chordata > Actinopteri > Anabantiformes > Anabantidae > Sandelia > Sandelia bainsii. Next base: position 1,723,707 of record JAUMHL010000004.1, read on the forward strand.
AAGCTACTGTAATATAACGTTTCCTCCTCATTCCTACTGTTCCTCTCAGCCTCCCCTATTTCTGCTGAGATTGGTTAATCAACTATCATCATATTTGATTCCAGGGGTGGCACAGGCCTGCCCTAAAATTGGCCCCCTGGTTGTCCCACTCCCAGTGTCAGGAGGTGATAATTGGCTTCTTATCCGAATGTATATAAACTGACTGTTAACAGTTCCTGTCGGAAAGTCAAAACAACTATAAAGAGGTGCAAAATGACCACAAAGTGACACAAAATTAAGACACGTGACTTTTACCTGCTCCACTGTTGCATCCTAACAACTTCCCCCTACTCTCATCTTCTCCATGTTCCACCTGAGAAGTGAAAGTACCCTGACATATAGTAATCAAATCTATACAACTATACATTATATTTTAATATATGATGAGCAAAGACATTGTAACATGTATTTACACTTAGAAAACTTGATGAAATTATATAATCTTGTATCAATGGAGCCCCAAAATAAAATATATACCCTGGCCACTATAACTCGGTAATGAAATTGAGGCAGTAAAGTACTAAGAGTTTAAAGTAGCCCACTTTAATTGTCACTGTTGGTCTTCTTGACAAGCCACCAAAACACCCTCATGAATCTGAGCACAAAGTGACTTTTACCTGCTCCACTGTTACATCCTAACAACTTCCCCCTACTCTCATCTTCTCCATGTTCCACCTGAGAAGTGAAACCACCCTGGAAGATAAATTTGGGGTTTTCCTACCAGCTTTCCTCAGGCTGAAGATGCTACTTGATAGTGAAACATTTCAAAGTAACTAACAACTCCATGACCCACCTTCCACGTACGTAACCTCACCTGGATGACAGAGAATCTTCAGACACAGAATTACTATAAAAACAATCATCCCATTCTCATTTCTTGGGAGTGAAATGCTGACAGAAGTTTGAGTCCAGTGTGAGACACATGTTAAGAGCAATAATAAACTGTATTTACTTTATTTTTCTAACTTAACCCCTTAAACACTGAATATCTTGTGCCTAATTTAACCCAATTGTCAACAGATTTTTCCACAACCGTAATCGAGCATTTCTGACTGTTGTCATGACGATGACTCCGACATGCAGCTGCCGTAATTTCCTCAGAAAGTGCAGCTCCTGGAGCTTCAAATAGTGCTGTCAAAAGTCACCTTCAGCGCCAAAGGAGTTACAAGGTGTTGGTTTTTGACGCTGTGGGATGATACACAATGAGACAAAAATCATTGAGTAAGCACAGCTACAGAGATGCAAATCCACTACAACAGACAAAATGGCCACAAAGAGAAGCATAACAGCTAGAAAGGAAAAAAGAAGCACAGAGTGAACCTTTACAAAACCACACAGAGTTTGTAGCCGAGTTGCATCTAATGTTTATTAATGCCCAGAACCAACTTTTGTACTCATCTTACATATGTTTGCCCTTTTTAAAAAAACTGTACATCCCTCTGTTCATCCCGCCGCTGTAGCACAGAGCTGAAAGTAAGCTTTCCATATCGCTCTGCAGGATTGTTTGTTTTGTGATTATCTGCTGTAAATGTAAAAAGATTCCCTACATGCAGCATTCCTGTTGTTATTTATTCCCCTCACAGTTGTACAGGATGTGTGCACAATGCAAAGAATCTTTGACAATTTCCTTTTAATTACCTTGGCTTTTGAGTGAAGGGAACAAGCTGGCATTTCCGTGGCTTTCAAAGAGCACAGCGAGCAGGCTGCAGAGCTGCAACACTGCAATCATAAAGACAGCTTTATTGTGTGCTGGTGACCTGCTGGCTGCTGCCTCTCCACTTCACTGTTGTGTGTGAACTCAGATCTGTTTATGTGACAAATATATATCACTGCACTGGTTCCATGTAAATTTTTATCAGTTCGATTTTTTTTAATTAAAAATGAGAATAGACAGTGGCCTGATTGCTACGCCTGCCGGCCCCCATTTAATTACTGTTCACACCAATCAGTCTTTCACATATACAGTTTCATATACATTTTCAGCTAGGATGTTGCTGAAGGACGATGCTGTTCCTACTGGGCATAGTTCAGCCCACAAGAAGACCTCCACAAGCTGGCCAATCATTGTTACATTGTAAGATGTATTTACACTTAGAAAACTTGATGAAATTATATAATCTTGTATCAATGGAGCCCCAGAATAAAATATATACCCTGGCCACCTTAACTCGGTAATGAAATTGAGGCAGTAAAGTACTAAGAGTTTAAAGTAGCCCACTTTAATTTTCACTGTTGGTCTTCTTGACAAGCCACCAAAACACCTGCATGAATCTGAGCCCTTTTCCATACACAGAATCCACCCTTAGTTAGAAAACCTCTGGGATAACAGATTGAACCCATCGCTCAAACTGGACTGTACCCACAGGAACATGCATTCGCCAAAAGTAATTCTGATATTTAAAAAATATTTCTTCTTCTTTATAAAGCAGTATTTTTGTGCTTTAATGAATTCTCAGGGACAGAAACTTGGAGATTGACAGCATCTGTTTGCTTTTCTCAATAAAGTGCAGCATCTGAAATGAGTGAGGTTACGCAAAGTCTGGTCAGGGTGGAGGCAGCAGGTGTAGCCACAGTATCTCAGCCCGAGGCTATGATGAGGAGAAACAAAGAGATGTGTCAGATCAATACCCGCCTGCTGGACAGAGCTGTGGAGGGCCAAAAGTGAAGAATAAGAGATGTGCACATTTCAGTCTCGCCCGTGGTGGACTTGGGTGTCAGTCATCATTAGATCAGTGGTGATGGGTGAGAAGGTGAGAGAGCTGGGAGATGGAAGCTCAAAGGTTGGGGTGAGGGGAAGAACAGGAGGAAAAGTGGAAGAGTTTGAGAAATGTCAAGGAGGAGAATTTAGTTTTACCAAAAAAGTTCAACTTTCTCTCCCTGGTCAGGTGTTCAACCAAAAGTAGTTTTTAACTGAATATTGAAAAAATTGACAAGAGTGAATTCATGCAAATTTTCACCTACTACCATTATGCAAAAAATAGTAGTTTGTTCATTAACATAGACGGACAAACACCTTGGCAACCCTAGGGCAAAAATGTGTTGTCGGGCCTCTTTGTCCCCCACTCTGCATATCAGTTGCAAGTTAACCAATCATGAAATAAGCGGAAACTTTTCATTGAACTGATATGCAGTTTACTGGCAACCATTATGATAATAAATCGATTTTTGTAGTAATTTCTAAAGCAAAAATACCAAAATTCCACTGGTACCAGCTTCACACATTAATATATTTTCTATCTCCCCAGTTTAAAAAAAGTAATTTGCTTTACTTACTATTTATGGGCATTTTATCGATTAAAGAGGACAAAACAAGACAAGGTCATTGAAAGAGCTCATGTCAAAGCTCAAACGATGGAAAACATGACTAAAAGCCAGCATTTATTCTCTTTCCATCGTTGAATTTTGCTTTCATCAATACACCAACTTTTACACCTCAGCTAAACCAAACAGTTGGTTGGAAGCCCACCTTCTGCCTCCCTCCGAGCGCTTATGTATTCAGCACCAGCCCCACATTTGCATGAGTCATGACTATTGTCAACATCTGCTGGATGCCGGATGAAACGAAGGAAGGCGTGCCTGTCAGCCTGTGTGCATATTACAAATCTTGTTGGCAAACCTGGTCACCATTTTTCCCAGGCTGCCCTGGAACACATACATTACATCTATTCCATTAATTCATGACTCTTCCGTGGCCCCAGACATATGCCATGTCACCCTGAGAGATGGAGGCAAAAATCATTTTGAATCAACATGCGCAGAAGAGGAGAAGGCATATTGTGCCTTCATGCTCCCCTCACATTCAAGACGAAATAAGGAATATAAATGAAAGGACTGATACAAGGAAACGGAAACAAGCATAACCCAAACTGCCTTTTACTCTGCTGTCCTTCTGTTCTCTTTCCACAGAGACACGGTATCATTTACAAAGATGGAGCTTTCTAGGTGTGCGTGTTATCTATGTTCTCATTGAAAAAAGCTTTCTGTGAATGCCCTTGATTATGAAAAACCTCAAAGAGATTGCAAAAAATACAAACAACTTCCATTTTTTTCTGACACCAGTGTGTGAAGGCCCAACATTGGTTGTTTTTACATATTTCTCTTACTTCAGATCAAAATACATCTATGCAAGTATCCCCATGTTTATGTGATTAGCTTTAAGAGACATATCCTCTAATGCCTTCTTGTGTTTTCTACAAGGTACATTTGCATTCTGTGTATGTTGCTCTGTACACCAGTGGTTTCTTTCTTTCTCATGACATTCCAGTTTGTGGTGTTGGCTATGCCCAATGTTTGTACAGTGTCTTTAATTGTTTTTCCTTCTTTTCTCAGATTCACAATGACTTGCTTTTGCTCCAAAACACAATTGTCTGGTTTTGATTTGTTCATTTTAACAATTGCAGTCTTAAACCAAGAGTAGTTATTTAGAGCTGTTTATTGATTATTCACTATTTAAGCTCACTTAAAATCGGGGGGATCTGGTACGAAAGGCGCTATAGTCTGTGTTGTTCATTATGTATAGATGCTGAAGTTCTGAACCTTTATCTTATATTTATTTATTTTTATTTTAAACCCACATATTTTTCATTTTAGGGGTGACTGTAGCTCAGTTGGTAGGTCAGTCGTCTACAAACCCCAAGATTGGTGGTGGATTTCCGATTCCTGGCCAAGTCCCTGAACAAGACACTGAACCCCAAACAGCTGGCGCTTCAAAGGGGCCGCCTGTCCACAAGAAGGGGATTAATAAAGTATCAATTATTATTATTATTTTGATCTTAAAATGTCTTCAGTGTACAAATAAATTAGCCCTGCTGTTCCAATACGTTTAGAGTAGTAGATGATGGTGCTTCTACGGTGTTTCAGTGTCTTGTCCAGTAACACCTTGACCTGTAGCCAACTACCAACTGAGCTACTGCTGCCTACAGATTTAACTAAGATGGTGAACACGATAAACATCAGCATGTTACTATTGTGGAGTTTTCATTCTTCAGTTAATTATATTAGAGTTGGGGTTTTTCTTGGATGTCACAATGGCCACTGTGGGCTCAGACTCTGACGCTGGTCATCACTATTAGCTCTGCATTAAATGTCCTAAATGAGCTAAACTTCTCTAAGGGAGGCAGACAAAGTTCATCGTTGAATATTTCCCATTAACTCTTCTGCACGATGGGTTTAAAGGATTGGGACATAAAAACACATCACATATTCAATCCCCAGGTAACTACTGTTGAATAATTAATGTGGAGGTGAACTGAGTTTGAGCTGAGGATCTGATAAATCCCACTACTGGGACTCCAGTCACTGAACCCTCTGAATTGCTGCGTGTCCATATTCTTACTTATTCAGGGAGGTCATCACATTAAGTCTGTGTTTACAGCACCTGTCAAAAGTTTGGAAACACCTTCTCATTCTATGGTTTTTCTTAGCAAGTAAACTGCAGACATTATTATGTTGTTGTAAGGAATGTAATAACTGGAAAAATGATGTTGTGGTGCAGTATATTATTTAATGAATTAATAGCTACATTTATTAATGGAAAATAATCATAAGGAGGTGGTTGGGATAGATGGCAGGTGCACATTGTGTAGGACAGTGAGTTTGGCTCCAGAGTTCTGTGAGTGGTTAGGTTAAAAAAAGAGAAGTAAAATTGTATGTCTGGGGGAAAAATAAACTGGCTGGGAACATTTTACTGAACTCTCAACGTCTTTGCAACTTGTCCTATCCATTTATTATGTTGAAACTTAATCCAGTTGCAATAAAGTCTATGTTATGCCAACATAGAATAGAGGCTTGCTCACAAAGACTTAATGGTCTCATCAGACCGACCAGTTGCCGCTTTCTTGCACCAAGAGATTCTTTTCCTATTCAGTCCTTCATTTGTGCATAAATGTTGTAATGTTTATCTGGAGATCATATAAGGCCTCGGTCTTCCAGATCAGCCACGTTAAATGGATATCTCCCAAAGTTGTAGTCTTTTTAGTACAAAATAGTTCACTTCCATTGCAATTCAACAGGGACATTTATTCTAAAGACTAACGTTGGATGATATGCACTTGATTTAATAATCTCAGTCTACTGAAGCCTTGTAAAGCCTTTTCTCCCTTCACTCATTCTGTCTCCATTTGTGTCCCACATATTCGAAGGAAATTTACAGCGACTAAAGGAAGCACTTTCAGTTACCTCACAGGCAGATGACAGAGTACTTAGGTCGGCAATCAAACTTTCCAGAAAAAACGTGCAGAAAACCTTTATGGAACACTTTCTGTGTATTAATACTTTAAATCATCATTATGCCTTCTCATCCCATCACCTACTGCTTTCATTAACCTCATGTCATAAAGAGCTGGAAGAAGATGCAGTGGGTCTGACAAAAAGACAATACGAGAAGTCGTGATGGAGGAAAGCGGTATAAAATTCTGCTGCTGAGATATTAGAGCCAAACTTAATAAGCTCTGTTTAATATTAATATACATTCTGCAGTTCATTCACACCTACACAGCCACATCTAGGAGGACAGAAAGAGATATGCATGGGCAAATTAGATCCTTTTATCAATCCAAGGGCTTTCATCTATCATACTTTTCTCTTTATTCAGGACACAGTGTTCTTGTTTGTGTATTGGAGAGATGTACCCGAACGTTAGCATATGTCCCTTATCATAACTGCCTACTAAAAGCAAGCAGTTCTGTTTGCATGACAAGTGTGCAAACACAATAATAACTGCATGATTCATTACAGCACTGTGTGGATTGTCTGTTCTCTTTTATGTATTCACTATGTGCAAGGTTTTGATACATACTTCAGTCTGCAGCGTCTCCTCGCCTGCCAAATGACGACAGAAAATGAGCAACACATGACATTCAGCATTGATAAGGAGACACTTAACTGGTCATCATGACTCCTGGTATACAAATGGTCCGTCGTTATCTGCCTAATTTGTCAAAAAGGGATACAGAACAAAGAACTGTGTTAGAGAGATGTCTTCTGTTCTGTACTATATTTGGCAGCAAGGGCAGAATTTTGAGTCAGACGTTGGCAGAAACCTGCTGAGTCAGGAGGGTACAGTAGGTGGAACCCCAAAGGCAAAAAGTTAAGGAGGTGTGGATTAAAACTCTAAGGTCATTTTGGAGGCTTGTACTTGTACTGCGTTATACAGTACACAGGTGTTTCCAGGTTAACCTCATTCATCTAGACAGACATAACAAAATAATAATAGAATAACAAATTCTGAAAGATGCTATATAAATAAACTTACATACATAGTGAATATAGTATTGTTTTAATTGTAAGGGTAAAGGTAGTGGCACAGATACTCTAATATTATGTATTTTAAACATTTAAAGCTCCAGTATTTTTACAGTAGGGTAACATTTTGATGGTCCACTGACTTGTAATAAGGTGAACAGCATCTCTGCCTTTCCTGTTATGTGCCCAGATATGTTACTGTGCTATGTAAATTTGGAATTGCACTCCCGGTGAACTCTTGTGAGAATTTTAACACTTTACGGCATCCTGTCACACACAGCTACAACTAGCTTGGCACAACATGGTGGAGAGGGCAACACACCAGCAAAGAAAGAGCCAATTTAGTCCGATACAATGTGCCTGCTGATCACAAACAAAACTCAACATAAATTTTTTGAAACAAACCTCTCCCATCTCGTCGATGTGTTCATGTCAAGGCAGGGTTGATTAGCTCATACCTTGTGCATGTTGTTGTGTGTATGGCTGTAAAGTGCATGTAATCAGCTGCACAACAGGGGTAAAATGTAGCCACATTGGATTCAATGACCAGAGCAGGTAATATTAAAATCACTCTACAGTACTCCCTCAGTATCCACATGGGCCTTATGCCAGTCGTGTTCTCCTCCCCCTGCAGTAAGTGCAGAGATACCAGGAGGCCTCATGCACCCCACACAAGAGCTACTAAATGTCTTCTTGTGTTTTCAGTTGTCACACAGAACTAACAGAGCTCCAGCTGTTCAGTTCAAACAAGACCAGCAGTTAAGCAGTGTGATGACTTTATCTGGTTATTGTTTAGAGGTGACCAAGCCAAGGCATTACTCACCGCCTCGTGTGCTGCTCCAGCTTTATGGCCCCTATCTGTCTCTTCCCATACTTGGAATGAAGGTGTATAGAAGAAGGTGAAAAATGAACTGCAGCTCCTCTGTTCGTTGTTTGGAGAAGGTGATTAGCTTCGGCCCCAGTCTGCTTCAACGCACCAATGAAATCAGAGCTACAGGATCTGAAAAATGAAGCTTTGCAATGTGAAAGATGTGTTAAGATGATTGCAGCAGTAGAGGTTTATTTTTGTATCTAGTTTACTGTGGTATCTGATCGTGTCTGGGATGAAGGTGATCACTCAGAACAACTTCGTAATGATTTGCAGCAACCCTTCCCTCTAAGGGGACACGTGTATGATGGAGTATTTAGGTCAAGAGGAAATTTTTTTAAATTTTATTTTGTATTTTGAGAATAAAGTCAAAATGTTGAGAATAAAGTTGAAATAGTTGTGGTAATATTTGTGTCTTAGATGCCATGTTCACCTGAGGAGCACATCAAACAACTTGGTTCAGTAAGTACAATAATCGCCAGTTCTTCTACACAAGGCAACATGTAGAAGCATATGAGCTAAAGCTGGTGGTTTTATTTATTTCTCAAATGTTAGACTTTAATGTCTGAAATGTCTGAAACTAATGCACAAGCGTCAGTGTCACAGTCAGACAGTAAATGTATCAATAATGATGTTTTTCCCATAGATTTAAATGTAGATGCCACTGTTGCTAATGAAACACCAGCTAGTTAAGCAGTATTTAGCAGTTTTCACAGGGATGGTCACTGGGTAGAGTGTGCAGGAGGCATGATGTGACATAAAAAGTACTCAGCAGAAGTCATGTTTTGTTTAAAGCACTTTGAAGTACAGCCAGTTGCATGATTAGAAATGATGTGTTATGATTATATGATGTGATATACATAGCCCCAGTTTCCTGAAGGAAGGAAGGAGAGCTGTGCTAAGCAGATCGACTGAAAAAGAGGTGTTCCGGGCACACCCCACCGGGAGGATACGCTGGAGGGACTATGTCTCTTGTCCGGCCTGGGAACGCCTCGGGATCCCCCCAGAGGAGCTGGAAGAAGTGGCCGGGGAAAGGGAAGAATGGGTATCCCTGCTGAAGCTGCTGCCCCCTTAACCCGATCTTGGATAAGCTGATGATGAAGATGGATGGATGAATGGCAAAGTATGAGCAGCAGGTGCATAGGAATGAAGATGTTTGTTTGAGCCTCAGAGTCCTCTGTCCAGGTGTTCTGTACAAAGTCTGGAAAGAGGACAATTCTTTTGAGGATTTACATTTAAAGTATATTTAGTCATTTGGCAGATATCAAGTCTAATGTGACTTACAAATGAGGTACTAAGCAGGGAAATAGTCAAGTCAGGGAGAAGAAGAAGTATTAGCATTTCTTATAATTCAAGTGCAGTGTTCAAGCCAGTTTAAAAATCTCTGCAAAGTGATTTTCATGTTGTTACGGAATGAAAGGAAATAATTTGCTACCAAGAATATTTTTTTGTCATTGTTCAGTTGTATCAGTTCATTTAAAATTAAGATTTTGTCAACCACTGTGAGCTTTAAGATGATTTTCCCTCCATGATTACAGATAACATCCATGCAGTGTTCATAATGTAAATGACTACCTAGCTATATACACTACACTGACATTACACTGAGAGGCACCAATTCCTGAAATAGACACTTTGTGTGTTCATAGATTGTGTTTTATTTGTTACACAGGTCGTCATCACCTCTCTTCCTGAATCTAACGCTAAGTTTGCTTTAATCTCATTCATTTCTTCCAAGTGAGATTGATGTCATGGGAAAAGCAGATCGATATCCATGTTCCCCTGGGGAGAGAGATTAATGTGGGACGAGTTGCTGCTTGAAAGGCAGTTAAGTAGAACACTTCCCCCCCAAGGAGATTACTCACATCTTAATTAGCCACTAATGGGACAGAAAGAGACATAATATGTGCGCATTTGTGCATATGTTAGACTACGTGCATGTGTTCGTGTCATATAAGCATTTAATAAGATGGAAAATCACTGTATGAACTCTCAAGTGGGTTTCACAGAAGCGCCTGTCTCTCAGAATCATGAATTAATGATGCCTCGTTCACATCTCGGTGTTTAATGATGATGTTTGCACTCTGCGTGATCTGCCTTTAACTACACAGGCATCGCAAAATAATACCAGAGAGATGTTTAACTCACTCACATAACCCCGTGAATGCTTAGCTTGCAACTAAGTTCAGTGTCTCACAGCCAGTTCTGGTCACATTTTACTGATCAATAATCCTCCTCTTCGTCTATCACAGTCTGTTTGTTCTCCGCCTCCTCTTTTACCGAGGACAGTCTCTGGTTGTGTGCAGTCTGCACTCCTGAGTCTGAAGTTGGAAAACTGCACCTAAATCTGCCCACTAAGGCCAATGTGAAAAAACTTTCCTCAGAGCATTGATCTCTCCCTTGAAGCAGCAGCATTTATGTAGTGTTGATTCATAGATTCTAATGGATCTTTGCACATAGGCGTCATCATAATAATATCCATCTATGCATTATCTTCACTGTCAGGATTTACCGCCTCGCTGACACAGTCTGAGCCTGCATTGAGGAAGAAACCTGGGACGTTTTTTCTGTGAGGCGTGTGAGGAGTGTAACCTGCACCGCTGTGCTGCACTAACACTAACTTTGATACAGCATAAATAAAGTACCTTTTCCAGCAGAATGAGACTCATCAGTGTCTTCATAAGTCAAAATCTCATTTATATACATAAATGAATGATAATGATAAATTGAAATTATTTTATTTCGTTGTGGTGGTGGGGGCCCCCTGCACACACACACACAGGATACAGGATACATAAACTATCATCATGTCCATGCTCAAAGATGCTATTTTTACATTGTGATTCTAATTTTGCTCTAAACGTACCTGAACAACAGATTACCAAACAGGTTCCTGCTCCCTGTAGAAACGAGTGGCCCACTCACACATATACAGTACTCCATGGTATTGTCAGCAATGTGAGTCAGACGCTTATACAACACCTAGCGCTACAGAATCCCTAATGTGTAAATCTGGATGAAAAGGGACTGTCTTCCTGTCTTTGTGAGCGCATCACTGCTGCTCTCTCCTCTCTAGGCCTGAGCCTGCAGTTGCCAGGGCCAAGCATCAAAACCGACTGAGCTCTGACTGAAAGGATCGGGCTGCACAGAGAGAGTGGGAGGACACGGCATTGTTTTCAAAACTGTACTTTGTCAGACTGTGTGAGTCAGCGGCTTCTGTCATGTAATGGTTAAAGAGGAGCTTTTGTTTTTTTTCCTGCAGTGAGGCGCTGTTTATGAAGGTGATTAACACCAATTAAATCTCTGGGGAGAGGGTGAATGGCATCACACATCTCTCCGATGGAGGGCAGCTGTTTAACCAACTAGCCAATTTCATCATTACTGAGAAAATACACAGTGAGCAGCTACGCATGAGTGGAAAAAAAATGCCAATATATATAAAAAAAACAAACACTGATCTGTTGTTATGATAAGAGCTTGGCGCCAGGTCTGCACCACTGTCAATGCATATTAATCTGTGTGTGTGATTTATTTACATTAATACAAATCATTCCATTTCCCAGCTTTTACTATGTGTTTCCAGATATCCTGTGAGCACCAAAATCTGATTAAAACCAGATCAAAAGGTTAATTGTGGGTGACATCATAGCTCGCTAGAGCAAAGGAGACGTGTAATAAGATTGTCCACTGATATTTTACACCACAACTTAATCCTCGATGGTACCTCCTTATCTGTGTCCTGACCGCGAGCAGCTGTGGCTCTGAAAAGTGAACACTGATTGCTTCCTTCAGTGACGAAATGAACAATGTGATGTCAAGTGTGTCAGAGATACTTTGCCTCCGAGAAATTATGTTTAGATACTACGAAGTCACCACAGAAACTTTTGCCTGCATGTGGGTCGTTTTTCACTCGTACACTACTGATAATTATTACAGCCACAGTGATATCCTGCTTTTGAACCAGGAATGTTAAAGTGGATTTTTGAGTCATTTGTCTGTGAAGAGCAGCAGCTTCTTCTTCCTTTTCTATTTTAATCATCTCAGTGTTAACTATTGACTTTTGTGTGAAAACAGTAACTAATTTAATAACTCTTTGGGAACTGATACGATGACAAAATATTAGAGCCTGTGAAAACTCATCAAATAGTCAGTTTGTTAGTCACATAGTACAACTGTTTTCTCTTGAGCTCTATTTATTTTTAGACTTATTTGTTCACATTTAGCCAAATTAGCCCTATTAAAAGTATGTTGAATTAGCTGTTAGCTGCCTCTGTTCGCAGTGTACCCATGGACATATAGACAACTATCACTGGCTTATTATGATACTGACATAAACTTAAAAACGTGATGATTTTCAGGCAAGTTCTTAAGAGTAGAAAGTTATTTTTCTATAGTTTATGGAGGTTTCACAGAAACATTTCAACCTAACAAGATAGAAGTCCAGTTGCCATAACTCAATTTCCAGACAACTTCACCTGGACGACTGAGAATCTTCAGACATATTCTCTAACTAATGTGCATGATCTAAACCACACATGGGTTCTGAACCCTGTTCTCTGGATCTCTTGCCTCACCATGAACCAAAACCACCTCCATATGACTTGTGTACAATACAAATATGCAGCAAAATGCCTGTGAACATCCAGTAATTCAGGCAGCAATTATGTTCCCCATCACAATGTAATTTGGAGGCAAACAAGCAGTATATAAATGTAATTTCTAGGAGACAGGGTTGGCAAGAGAGATACAGTATGTGGGGGTCTTATAGTAATCACTAGACAATTTCCTTTCCTTCCTTTCAGCAAAAAAAAAAAAAGAGATGGAAAAACCCTGACTGCAAAGGAAATGAGGCAGGACAAAGACGCTGGATGGATGAAAGGATGAATAAATATGACAAAAAGTAAAGTAAAGTAAAGTAAAGTTTGCCATGAGTGTGGTGCTAGAGAAAAGGCCACAGTCATTCAACTCTCAAGGGTTTGTCTCCAAAGTGTCCCATCACAGTTTGGTGATTATGAGAACCATCACGTATGAGTCACAATTTTCATCCTCAAACTGTTCAGTAAGCCCTCGTAACCAGAATGGAAGCATCTGGATTCATTATGTTTACTCTACTAAAGGTCAAACCAGATCCAAAGTGGAAATGTTTCATGCCAGATATTTCTCACGTACAAGTGGGTGGGACTTTAGTCTGATGGTTAGATGCTCAAGGTTGGTGCTACAGGAAGTTATTTTGAAACAAACTCTTATATTCACTTTTATTTAACCAGACAGCCAATCTCCAGCTTCCCAGAGTTTGATTGATGAAATGAGCAGCTGGTTTATTTTCTGGCACATTCACAGTCTGTGCAGACACCAGTATTTGGGCTGCACGCGCGCATCCATAGAGAGTCCTTCATAACCTTCACAGACAAACATGGCCTTAATGCTCTTTCACAAAGTGAAGAGAAAGAGGCTATTTCTAAATATGTTGAACTATTCCTTTAAGTCAAAGATCTGGATACTCCTGTGGGTCAGGGTGTATTAAACTGATGGTGACTGCTCTCCTATATTTCTTACCATTGTCTTCTTTTAGAAATGAAATATGATTGGATTCACATCTGCCTGCTGCCAAATGTGCAGGCAACTGTCCTGGTTTGTCCCCCGCTTCAAATCGTCCGCGCTTGTCATGCTGTAGAGAATACTGGGGAAAAAAATATATCTGGGAAAAGTTTTAATGTCAGTGGGAAAAGAAAGAATCATCCTTTTTCTGTAAGGTGAAATACAACTTATTCACCTTTCTCATTTCAAGGTGTGGTCTTGGTTTAGAGTTCATTGTACAGCTACGGTCTCCTGATAATATACTTGTTGGTGCTGTGTAGTGTAGGGTCGTTGAATATAGCATCATGAATGTGATGATCTTTTAATCAGCTTCTGACACCATGTTGAAGCTCCTCTGTTGGTGCAGATCATTTTGTGCCAAATGGTAATTGCAGCTCCTTCAAACAGAAGCTCCTTTGTTGAGTGCCAAATCTTCATCTTGTCTTCATAATGACAATGTGATGACAACCAAGACCCCTGTGGTACCAAGTCATATTCTGGAAGTTCAGTTATTTTAGTTTGGTCCATGGATTTGGCAGCTTATCGACACTGTAAACAGTTGCAGCTGTGAGACACACTTTGAACCATTTGGTGCCATCGCTCCAAGAGTTTGAGCTTTTTAAACTGTCTGCCTTTGCTCCTTGCTTGTATTCACTGTGTGTGTATATATATATATATATATATGTATATACACACTGTCAATTAATACTATGTTTAGTATTTTATGTGGCTGTAAAGCACTTTGTAATCCTGGTTTTGGTATAAAAGTGCAAAATATACAGTAAATAGTTTTATTACTTTAACTTAAAAATTTGCATCTTTTCTCAGTCATAGCTCAGTCAAATCTAAATTAATAAATATGGTTAATTTAATTAATTAATTAATTAAATTTTTAAATTTAGTGTGAATTCAACTTTCCAGACATTATCTATAATGCTTATCTTAAATAAATGTCCATAAATTAGCTTATAAAACACACAAAATGACCCTCACAATAATTTTAGGACTTCCCTGAGAATTACAGCAATTTTAAGTTTTCTTCAGTATCAAAGCAAAGACACAATGGATGTCTGTAAATCTATTGGTCCACTACTAATATGAACTGCAAACAGCTATTTTGGCTTAATTTTAATGGTTTAAGTCACAACTGAAGTTGCAGTTTTCAGCTAACTGACTCCACAGCAACATTATATTTTTTTGGTTACATCATCTAAAGTCTCCAAATTATAACAAAGTCCAGTTGAAAGCTGATATTATCACTAAATTCACTTTTTCCTAAACCTCCTTTTACACATGTCATGGTCCACCAAAAATGTAATTCATAAATATGACTAGATTTCTAGAAGAGAAACAAGCACAACTCCTTTCATTTTAATCAATACATGGTTGGACAGACTCCCCGCCTGCTGCACCCTCTCATCTTCCATCTTGTTAATGATTGCACAGTTTGGTTTGGTTTGGAGACTCGTCACAGAAATGGATACGTAGGTTTCATCATCAGCCAAAAATGCAGTCTGTCCAAGCAATTAGTCCAGTCCCCAGAGGTTTGATCTTACTAATTGAGTTGGCAGCTAAACATTTAGGATTATTTCCAATAAGACATGCAGTCAGTACAGCAGAGCTGATAATCCAGGCAGAACTGTAATCTAGGTCTTTTCAGGTCTTTCTTTAGAGTTATTTGTTGTGCGGTATCTTTCTAAAAAGATTTCCAGTTATCTGCTTCAGGATGACACAACACTGTCTTTGTTTTTTAATGAAGGCCTGTGCCAGAACAAAAAGTCCATTTATTTATTTCCGTCTTGTGGTCTTTGTTCTGTCGTCTAAACCCACTGTTTATCAGTTCAAACTTAGCCTATAGGTTTTGTTTGAATGTCTTCTCATTAAATATTGTTTTATGGTCCAGGCATGGGCCAAAATGTTCATAAGATTTAATATCAAGTTTAGAAAGTCTCTCACCAACCTGTTAGCAACTCATTCAGATCATCCTTAAGGAGAACCACCATGTTTGGAAAAAGTCCTTCAGACCAGATCAATCGTCCGACTAGAAAACAGTGTTAGACCCGCCCACTGACTTTGATGGGCAAAGTTGACAGACAAAATAAATTCATGATGTGCAGCAACACAGACCATGAATTAATTAAAGAAATTGTGAAATAATTAATTAAATACTGAAATAATTATAAATGCTTTTTTTTTTTAATGAAATGAATATATTTGGTTACTTATATATTTAATGAATTATGTGTGCACTGTAAACCCGACGAAGTTAGCAGAACTCAAAAGTCAAATGTTTTACAAGCTTAAAAATTTGGATTAAATGGTACACATATCTTTTGATCACAGTTAAATTAAAGTTTTGATTATGTCAACTCAAAATATTTTAGTTGGAATTAAGTTA
>JAUMHL010000004.1:1770391-1816114 GCA_032362345.1 Sandelia bainsii
GGTCCTGTTTGGTGACCTCAGAATCTCATCTCTGCTTTTTGCAGATGATGTGGTTTTGTTGGCTTCATCCAGCAGTGGAGAGGAGTCAGTTGAGGTGGTTTGGGCATCTGGTCAGGATGCCACCCGGAGGTGTGTCCTCCCGAGGCTGCTGCCCCCGCGACCCGACCCCGGATAAGCGGTTGTTAAGCGGATGGATGGATGGAAATTGTAACAATAATGTAAATTGTAAACCGTAATGTCATATAGACACTTCTGCAGACAGTTTCCTGTGAGGAAGGAACCAACTCTAGACTATTATTTAAGCAAATCTATGGAGGCTCAGTTACGGGAATTTGATGCATCTGCTCAGGAAACTTTTGTGACATGAAAACTATTCCTTTCACTCCCTGTTTTCCTGCAGGTTGTATCGGACTTTCAGAGACTCCAAATATCTTTACATGCTGATGGAGGCTTGTCTTGGAGGAGAACTGTGGACACTGCTGAGAGACAGGTGCATAGTCGGATTAATCTCAAATATTTGTTGTTGTGTCTGTACGTTGTAGTTTCATTATTTCCCTGGCCACATAGAAACCAGGCAGTAGTCTGCAGTTGACCATTAACAGAAGGTTGTGTGCCAGTTATTTTAACTGAATTGTTGGTCATTTTATAAACAAAAATGTACTTGTTTCTGCTTGTTGACTTGTTTTAGATTTTAAAAACTGAATATTTGCTATTTTTTCTATGACATTAAGCTCAGCATCTTTAGGTTTTTAACTGCTGATCAGACAAAATAAGAAATATTTGATTATTAACTTGCAATTCTATACAGTGAACAATGAAATGCTAAAAAATAATCATCAGATGTATTGATAATAGAAGTAATTGCTCATATGATGGAATAAAACAAGGTTTCTGTGTGTTCATTACATGATACACAACAAATGAGCTTGTTTTTAACAAAAACACTGAAAGTTATGAAGCCATAATTTGACCTGAGGACCAATCATGAGTCCCGAGACATGAACTAAATAATGGAGAACCCATCATCTTGTACACATGATCGCTCAGTGCGTAGAACAGTTGTCTCCCAACCCAAGGGTTAGCGGTTTGATTCTCAGTCCCGGCAAGCTACATGTCGAGGTGTCCTTGGACAAGACACCGAAACCCCGTAGTAGCGCTGACACAGGTCTAGCAGCTGTCTAAACAACAATTTCCCCAAGGGGATCAATAAAGTATCTATTATCATTATAAGTGGTGCAGAAATCTGAAGGAGCAAATGTAGGGTGTCTGGGCCTCCTGGAACATCTGGGGCCTGGTTGGTGATTTGGCTTTGGACAGGTGAGTGATTATATTTCTATGTGGATCGGTGAAAGACCAGAAAAATAATCATCCTTTGTTTCATTTGATGCAGGGGTTCGTTTGATGACAGCTCCACTCGGTTTTACACGGGCTGTGTCATCGAGGCTCTGGCTTTCCTGCACTCCAGAGGAATCATCTACAGAGACCTTAAACCTGAGAACATCATACTGGACCACCGAGGATATGCCAAACTGGTGTGGAGACGTTTTATAGATTTAGCAAGTAACGTGAGTCAAACATTTCACAAAGAGAACATTAACTTTTCATGTTTGTTGTTTTCCCCAGGTGGACTTTGGATTTGCTAAGAAGGTGGGTCTGGGTAAGAAGACATGGACGTTTTGTGGGACTCCTGAGTACGTCGCCCCCGAGATCATCCTGAATAAAGGCCACGACAGCTCGGCTGATTGCTGGTCTTTGGGAATACTGGTCTTTGAGCTGCTTAGTGGAAGGTAAAGCAGAAACAGAAACAAGGTGGTGTTGTTGTAATTTAAAAGCATATTATCTGTTTAACATCCAAACTTGACATTAAATTAAACTTTGAGATTCTTGTCTCCATCGACTGTAAGACTCCTATCATTCCACCTTGTAGTGCTCCACAGACCACCTGGCACACAATGGATCTGTACAATGGTCGTAAACCAAAATCAAGCATATTTATATATCTCAGCATCCCATTAATTCCCTCATACATCTGGTTTGATCGTCCATTATTTCTGCAGTTAGGACCTAAATTTATTGTTTTGGTGCTGGTTGAATAAATGAAACAGTCTCACTCTCTGCCTTCCTCCTCAGTCCTCCGTTTTCTGGCTCTGATCCCATGATGACTTATAACATCATCCTGAGAGGCATCGACATGATCGAGTTTCCCAAGAAGATCACCAAGAGCGCCGCAAACCTCATCAAACGACTCTGCAGGTTGTTAACACCCCTTAACAGAACCGATACAGTGGCACTTGAAAGTCTGAACTGTTTAGAAGTTTCTCCCTTTTGCTTGAGTCCCAATGAAATTAACAATTCATCATTGCAGAACAGATTCAACTCAGGGATGTTGGTTGGCTTCCTTGGATGACTGAAAGTTCTGCTTTGGTCCCTTTTAGTCTAGACTGTTTTGTAATTCTTTTCCAGCCTGGTGAGCACCTACGACTCTTCTTTGTTCGAGCCATGACACACTTCTACAAACCTGTGTTGTCATGATCAGGCTTTACCAGTAGGACCTCGCAGATTCACACGTGGTCATGATCCATATGACTGAAACACTTCAGGTTTCTCCTTCAGATGAAACAATAGTCTCAGATGTTCACATACTTCTGCCACACAAAAATTTTAAATTAGATAAGTTTCCCACAATAAATGAATGACTAAATGTGGGTCAGCTGTAGGACAGTTGTCCATGAACCCCATGGTTGGTGGTTTGACTCCTGGTTCCTGATTAAATTTGTATGTATGATTCCAGTTGCAGTTACTGGTTCTACCAACCTGCCTAACGTCTTGTCTGCTGCTTGTTGTTGTTCTTCTTTCGTTGCCTGCTGTTCTTTTCTCTCTCCTCTTTCCACTCACCCCAACCGATCGAGGCAGATGACCGCCCACCCTGAGCCTGGCTCTGCTGGAGGTTTCTTTCGTTAAAGGGAGTTTTTCCTCTCCACTGAGATTTAGCGCTACATTAGTAAACTGGACTGAATTGATTCTTGCCCGCTTGTAGTGTCCCTGGATAAGACACTGAATCCCAAACCCTTGGTACCTTAAATGCAGCAGCCAATCCACTAGAATTTTGTTTTTGTTTTAAAAGAATGGGATTAATAAAGTCTCATTTATAATTATAATAATTATTATTATTATTATTTTATGTAGTTTTAGAACCTGCATGGAAATCTGATCAGGTTTTAGGTCATATTTTTCCAGAAATGGCTAATCCTAAATGGTTTGGCTAAACGTCCAGGTGTCACTGATAGAGAAAAACCAGATAGAGGCAAACATTGCACTGTTTTTGTATTTTTCTGGTGAATGTCTCTACAGTCTGTGTGTGTGTGTGTGTGCGTGTGTGTGTGTGCGGGGGTGGGTGTTTTCAGGGACAATCCTTCCGAGAGGCTGGGAAATCAGAAAAATGGAGTGAAGGACATCCAGAAACACAAGTGAGACAGTAAAGATGCATAATAAAGTGCTTTCTGTGGGAGATAACACTGTAGTCATGGCAACACATCCTTGTCCTTCAGGTGGTTTGAGGGCTTCAACTGGGACGGCCTTCGACAGGGAAACTTAGAGCCTCCTTTCACACCCACGGTGAGTTACCTTCAGTGTCTCTGTGAAGCACAGAGCAGCACAAGGACTTTGTTAACACCCTGTGTTTTTCTATCAGGTGGACGGACCACTGGACAACAGCAACTTTGACTCTTTCCCAGAGGACACCGAAGACCCTCCTCCTGACGAGGAGTCCGGTTGGGATCTTGAGTTTTAACAGCATGTGACGACTATTGGCACCTCAAGAGTTTTACAATGATTCACACACGCACCTACACTGATGAAGGTGGTGGCCTGACTCACCGGGAGCAACTTGGAGTTCAGTGTCTTGGGATCGAACCAGTGACCCACGTGATTGGAGATTTGCAGAAACAGGCTGCAAAATTATGATGTAGACAGTATTTGGGCTCATTTTAAACACCACAGTAGAAAATATCACACAATTTAAAGGATCACTAAAAATAAATCAGACGAAGTCTAAATATCTGGAGAAAAAAGTATGTTGAGAATAAAGTTTCACAACATCTTGAAAATAGTCATAATTGTAAGAAGATCTCAACAATAAGGTCATGAAATGATGAGAAACGTTTTTCTTTTGTTCACATTAAAAAGGGAACTTTTGAGTAATTTTGCACTGAGTCAATCATTTCAGCTTGGTTTCTCATTTTAGACCATTTTCTGAGTGACTGATTGTTTCTCTGCCATCTTCATCATTTATTTGTTTGTATTTTTACTTCACTGTGGAGGTTTAAATTGTATAAATTAAATTGTGTTATTTTGTCGTCAGAGCTGTCAGAATAGCGTCTCTACACTGACAGTAAGTGAATCATGTGTTTATAGTGGCTTATTTCATTTTCAGCATTGAATCAGGGAATTCATTGAAGCCTTGAAATAAATGTAATGAATTAATTCAAGCTTTAAAGTTCTATTTGACTGAGAATAAATTGATCTATCCTACTTTAACAAGCCTCAGAGTTTTTCAGGATGGTTGTTTTTCCACTGGTTTTGGTTTGGAGAGGTGAACGTGTGCTGCAGGGGGAGTTAATGAAAACTAAAGCGTGAGATGTGGGAGATGTTTATCAGCTTCTGTTGACCTTCCAGCTAATGAAGTTAGCAGAGGTTCAGTGGTTCCTGTGATAAACCAGGTCGTGATGGAAATGCAGCCGCCTCCGCTAACGACTCTCTCACAGTTTGTTGCTAACTAACTGATAAGACACACACATTTTTCCACAGTTCCATCAGTAATACGACTTTTTTCGTACCTGGTATCTACACAAGTTCTTCAGTTTTCACAATAAAAGCATAACAAATAAAACTTGATCAAAATCTTTGGCTGCGTCAGATACCAAAAATACAAAATCAAACAAAACTCAACAAAACAAAGTGAATTTCTAAAAAAAAGGTTAACGTTTTGGAAAATAATGATTGACAAATCTATTGCTTTGTTACAGTATATCTGCTTGTTTACAGTATTTAGCCTATAGTGAGTACTTAAAACTACATTAGTGTGTTATAAGTTATAAAATATTAGGTCAATTAGCTGTAATACTGTATGTTTTAAATAATGTATTGCATTGTTTTTATGTCTGGTTTTGTCAATTGCTTGGTAATGTTTTTGTACCACTTTAAGCCACTTTATTTAGCATTTATGTGCAGTGAATAAAAGTTAATAAAACACTATGTAGTTGTAAGCAGACAGTGTTTATGTGCAGTAATAGTCAGCAATTCTATGAAAACTATTATTTCATATTTTATTCTATATTGTGTTGGGTGACAGGAGGCCGTATCTGCTTACAACTATATTGTAGTGTGTTAAATGTTAAATAGGGGAACTTAAAGTGTTACTAGTGTCATAGTAATTTTGTAAAGTCTCTATGTGTGTAAACTGTTTCTTTTATAGCAGCTAAAGTTCGTATGTCTGTGATTTGTTTTCCTGTAAAATGATTCAGACCGGAGTCATTTAATTTTGTCAAGAACAACCTTTACTGTCTTAGAAAAAAAAGAAGAAATGTAATGAATCAGAGATGTGAAACTATTCTGTGTTTGATTCTCATGATCATACTGAACTTTCTTTCCCTCTGCACCTCCAGGAAGAACGTTTGTCATTGTTCATGGTGATCCAAATGAATAAATCAAGTCAAAGTTATTTATCAGACAAAAGTGCCTCAACACACTTAACAATAAAAACATCATCAAATACTAACACACAAAATTAAATAAAAAAATATTCATAATAAGATCAGATGTACCACAAAAGGACGACGAGTACCAGCAGTGATAAAGAGAAATTAAAAGATAATATTTATAATATTTGCAGTAAGAACAAGGAAGTGAAGATTCTTTAAAACCAGATGATGTTGTGATATCTACATATGTGTGAACAGAACCAACAAAATTATTTACTTCTTTAATTATTTATTTTCTATATAACTTAACATTTTACGTTTACATGTGCCTAATGCTGAAACAACTAAAGGGCAGATAATAGCCGACTTCTGTCAAAACATTAATACATTTTTATTTGCACAAGAATATTTAAATACATAAAATTTACACATTTACCGTTACATTCACAAATACATGTATACATACATCAGAATCCAGATCTCATAAACCAGTCGACTGGAACATCTGACAGAGATAATAATGAAATAAACTCAATGACATACAACTTAGTTAAAGTTTGAAATATACTGGTTTTCTCCCATTTTATGCTCGATTTCAGAAGGAAATATAATATATAATATATAATATAATACTTCTCTGTTTGAGACCTTACATGCGCTCATAAAAACACAAAGCATTGTTAAAAATTCAACCAGTACTTCAAAACATTTTAGGTTTCCAGCCTCTTACAAATAATTAGCGTCTGAAACATCTGCAAGTTTCGGATGTTTGCCTTGTTCCAAAGAAGTTTGAAGCTTAAAGAGGAAAAATCAAACAAAAAAAGTAAAAAAAGGCAAATAAAAACACATTTTTATATACTAAAGAGCTTTGTTTTCTCATCTTTAGTAATTATAAGTGTCTCACAGGCCAAAAACATTGACGTTATTGCTGCTAATTAGTCTTACTGCATGTTTTTATTTTGATTGTACAGTCTACAATGAGCTGTGTTTTTTGCAGCCATTTATCATTTTGCACTCATCGTTACTGTATATTCTGCAGTGCATTGTAGTTATGAGAAATAACATTTGTATGTTTGTCATGCATATGTGTGGAAAGACAATAAACCTAAACCTGAACGTGCCATTTAAATTCTGCACATCACAGAGAATAGGTGAATAGGTGAAATGTGCTCGAACTTTTGGTGATGGTTAATTTGTTTATGGGGGAGTACAGAAAGTAACGAGTTACATTTCTTAAACTGAATAACTGAAACTGAACATTTCTAAAGAAACCTCACGAGGCTCATCTGGAACTAATCTGGACTACACTCAGACATTCATGTTATCAACAGCATCAAGTCCAGTACACTTCAAAATACTTTGTTGATGCCCATCACTTTCTAATTGTACTCAAGCACTCAATCAAGAACATTGTCTCCATGTTGACTGTCTTCACAATGATGTGAGTAAGGACCAAACCAGACAGATTAAAATGAATCTTTCTGTGATGTAAAAACATCCCGCTGTGTCCACAATCAGCTTTTTCTCCTCCACTGAACCACCGCACAGGAAACTACAGACGTGACAGGAATAACAAAGTGACGCATCCGTTTCCCACTTGTCCTGCTATTTTTAGAAAGTTAGACATTATTATAGGGCAGATAACAACCAGCCAATGAAATATCAGGTTATGGATCATACTGAAGTCGTAGCTTATTATAATGAATTCACTCTATAGCCTGTGATTATATATTATGTCATTTGTGAAGGTTTTTCGCTTTTATTCAATTGTTAAATTACTTTTCGTTGCTCAAATATTATTTTTAATAATAATAATCATTAAAGATACTGTTATAATTTTTCGAATTTATTTGCTACATCATAATCTTACGCGCTTAAAAAACAAAAGAAACACACACACAAAGTCTAAAATTATTCCGTGAGTGCTTGTCGGAAATCCCCCCGTGTCTTGTGATATGTGTGGAAATGTCCAATTAACTCTGTGGGTTCATTACAGCCATGAATAAACCATTAACTGCGCGGTCTCTGATTGGACAGCACCAACCGGACTTCATATAAATACCAGCCGGGGCCGGTGTGTCAGGACAGACAGAACCGTCAGGAAGAAACAAACTGACCAGAACATCACCATCATCATCTTCTTCTTCTTCTTCTTCATCACGATGCCCGGCTCCGCTCTGCTCCTGCTCCTCGTCCTCAGCTCCGCCGCCTGCTTCCAGGTGCTGCCGGAGGAGCCTGCTCCTCGCCGGGCGCGGTTCTCTGCAAACAGCCCGGGTGAGTCACGGTTCTGTGTCTGTGCAGTAAAACCGTTTATTTCTTCTTTTAGTTTGGTGGTTTGCAGCATCACTTTTTGCTTTTAAAGGGTCATTGCGGTGTTTTTTTTATCATGTGCCACTTTAGGACTGAGTTTTAGTTTTTAAAGCATTATCTGAAGTTTCAGATGTTTGAACGTTATTCTTGTCAGGTGTTTCTTTGACTGTGACTAAGTCACTCAAATACTTAATGACCTACTCACACTTCATATTTCAGTTCATTTCATTATTCATTCTAATGCATATTGATTAAATCTAACATATATAGGCTACAAAATATCTAAAATTAACTTTATCTTGACCACTTTCAACAAATAGTACTTAGATATTCGTGCATGAGTAGCAAGTAATTCTGCTACATTTCAGCTTTGAATACTAATAATAGTTTTTATGCACAAGCCAATAAAACATGGTGCACTTTTCTTCTTCTTATAATATGGTAGATGTTACATACAAAAGGCATATGAGCATATGTGATGCCAAAGCATTTCCAGCTGCAGAAATATACAGAACAACTGTCAAACCAGGGGTTAAAAAGAGCAGCTGCGACAAGTAGTCATTTCAACCAACAAAATGAAGTAATGCTTCTACAGTAATTCATCAATAATGTCATAATGCAACAGTCTGAATGGGACCATTTTGCAGAAACTCTACCACTTGTGAGAATGTGTCTCTATAAGGTGACTTTATGGCTACTGTATAAATAGATGCTGGTGTAGCAGGTCAGTTGTGGACTGTAGCAATCAATGAAACCTGCATAAAACACGTGTAAAGTCTGTTAAATGTGCAATCATTTTGCAGCATGAGTTGAACTTGTGCTCTTGTGACAGTATGTTAATAGACTGAACTGTTCTTTACTTGTGCGCCTGCAGGTGATGTGGCCAGATGTTTGAACGGAGCTGTAGCTGTGGGCTGCGACTTCTTTTCCTGTCTGGAAAACTCGACCTGTGACACAGACGGGATGCATGAGATCTGTGAACTGTTCCTCCACACAGCTGCCACCTTCAACACGGAGGTCAGTCTGTCGTCCCGTCCATCTTTTTACCCGGCTGTTCACCCGTTTGTCCGACCGTCTGACCACCGTGTGTGTCTGTGTGTGTGTTGTTCTACAGGGTAAAACGTTTGTCAAGAAGAGTCTGCACTGCATCTCCCAGGGAATCTCAGAGAAAGTCGCCCACACAATCCGCCGCTGTAACATCTTCCAGAGGATGATCGCTGAGGTGTGTGAGCTAAGAGAAACTCACACGAGTCAGTGAGCCCGACACCATGTCTTTCTTCTTCTTTAATTGCTGCATGTTTTGTCTTTTTGAAAAGGTACAAGAAGAGTGTTTCACCAAATTTGACATCTGCACTGTGGCTCGTACCAACCCTGATGCCATCGGAGACGTGGTGCAGGTCCCCACTCATTTCCCCAACAGGTCAGGACTGATGACGCACACGTCTGTCACACACGCACACAGAGACACTAACAACTATGAAGACAATAGAAATATAAGAACAGTAAAAGTCTGCTGCCATGTTAGCATTTAGAAAAAGTGGTTCAAGATTGGAACATCAGCATTTGCTGTAAACATAAGTCCATCCGAGGCTGATGGGAAATATGGTTGGATTGTACAGGCCAACCGGACACCAGCACAGGGGCCTAAGAGATGAGGGGGCCCCCAGATCAGAGCCTTTGTATAAAAAGTGTTAGTATTTTGTTTGAAAGTCACAGGTCTTGCAACAAAATTATGCAAAATGACCCCAAAGATGAAAATAAGCAAAAATAGATCAAACAAATGACCTCAAAAAGATAAAACTAAGCAGAAATATGTAGAAAATGAACAAAAGGGGCACAACAACCAAAACAAAGACCAAAATATACACAAGATGATGACAAAGAGATGACAATGAGCAAAAACAGACAAAGATAACCACAAAACATGTGGCACGTTAGGTCCAGAATTACACACAACATCACAACAAGTAGGTGAAAGGAGCAAAAACAGACTAGAAAACAACCAAAAAAGACAGAAAGTGTACACAAAATAACTTATTTTGTCTCTTTCAGTCTGGAGGAGGACATATACTTTACAGATAATCCATCCATATAACTGCTGGTCACAATCAACAATCTTTAAAAATGAAATGACATGAAATGTTGACCCTATGATGATGATGATGATATCAGACAACTCAACTCATCCAGAGGGGAACATGAACTGAATTTCATCACAGTATATTCAATAATAGCAACCTGCAACTACAGAGCTGCCTTCAGAGTCACTGGATCATTCACAAATTCATTTGTGTTTATGTCTGAACATAACTCGACAAATGCCAACACTGATGTGTGGTCCAACTTCCACCAGTCCAAGCTCGTGCTTATGTGTGTTGAAGAGCATTATACAAATATTACACCTGGTCCGGCAGCAGTGCTGTGGTGCTGTCCGAGGACACTAATCTCTCCCTGTGTGTGTGTGTGTATTGTTGTCTAGATACTACACCACAATGCTGCAGACCCTGCAGACCTGCGACAAGGACACCGTGGTGGTAGTGAGGGACGGCCTTGTTGCCAGACTGGGCTCCGACATGGAGACATTCCTCCAGCTCATCCAGAACAAACCCTGCGCCGCCGACTCCGATTCCTCTGCTTACAACAACCCCTCCAGCTGGAGGAACATGCCCGTGCTGAACATCCAGCCCGGCTTCAGAGGCCGAGATCCCACCCACCTGTTTGCCAGGAAGAGATCTCTGGATGACAATGACGTTAAAGCTGAGAATTAGACAAGTGTTCACAATCACACACATTCACATGCAATCCTGAATAGTGTTTCCACACTGATGCACTTGCAGACATGCAGCTTTCTCCCCACATTACGTCTCACAATTAATTTTTGCAGCCACAAGCTTTAGATGGTGATTTGGGGGCACTAGTTAATATTACTTATATTCTTATTCTTATTATTTGCGGTGATTGCTCAGTCCATCAACTGACTACCTGATGTTACACACAAGCTTAACCGAGCAACCTGTGTTACAAACATTTTAAAAGAGGCCTATTACAGTGATTAGAATTATTTATTTTCTTAAACAAATTAATTTATGGGGCTGTTATATTTAATGTCCTGGGACGGAGTCAGAAGATGCTTTCATGCCGGTCGTGGAGCTTCTTTTGACATTTGGATGGTCTGAGCTGCTGTTGTCTGATGTTAAAACTGAGATGGACGCCGACGTGGCTAATTGTGTTAGAAATAAACTATGGGATATGACTGATTTCTGCCTGATGTGGTTTTTGTACCAACAAGATTTCTCATTAATTCAAACATTTATGATCAACAACACAAATAATAAGTAAAACACTTGACTTAAAATGCACTTACTAGTTGATTTTCTGGAGTTTTCATCCTCATTTTATGGTCTTCATCAGCAGATATGGCTGTACTTTATCACCTAAAGAGAGTTTCACAGCTACTTAGAACGAGTCTGACCATGATATGAGCTTGACAGCTTGGGAAAACTGGATCTTGAGCACTGGTGGGATGAAAAATTCTGATTCTTTACTTGAGTAAGGTGGTAATAGGGTATAAAAGTACTCCATTACAAATTCTGGATTCAGAACATTGTGTACAGTGGCTCTGCTCTTCTACAGTCTGCTAAGCTCTGTGTCGCCCTTCTGGTGTTGGTCATTATCAAATTACAACTAATAAAAAGCTGCAAAACTTCAGAAAGTTTCATGCTCATAGTTTGTAAAGCAGCCAGTGGTGGAAGTTAAGTAGTAAAGTTAAGTAGTAAAGTTAAGTAGTAAAGCCCAGTGTTAATGTACTTGTATTAATTCTAAATTTATGCTTTTTGATACATCTCACATTTTCTGCACTTTTACTCTGACAGTTATAATTAGCCCACCTCACAGATTAAAATGCTACATACAAACTTGTTTTTTATCAAATAGTTGTTACACACTACCCCAGAGTATTTAAGAATAACAGTGTCAAAGGTTGTGTGTCTGTGGTCAAAGGTTTCAGGCCCGTTTCACTTTAGTGAGAAGTTAAATCACCAGAGGTCAACACTGTATAGAGGCTCGGAAAAAAAGGGTTACAAATACGTGTTAAAATAAATGAATAACTGTAGAAATACACAAATGCAGAAATAAATAAATGTAAAAAGAAAGAAAGAAACTGAATAAATGTTTTATAAATATGTATTTGTTAACGTATTTGTTTGTTTGTTTGTTTTTTGGCCATTTCATGTTTATCAGATATATCCAGTTAAATTATTTACAATATTCACACTGAACATTAACATTACCAGAGCTCTAATGCACTGGGCAGTACAGGAACAGGATGCAGCTCTCGCAGTCCTCTATCAGGGGGTGAATTTAGACTCTGCACCCTTTATAAATGAGATGTTGTGTGTCACAGTATTCAAGCTGCTGCCTGAGGCCTTTGTCGAAGAGTCACAGTCCAGCTCAGTCCAGCTGTTCTTCACATCAGCCTTCTGTGAAGCCGACGGTGAAGCAGCTCGTCTGAGCCCCTCAGCTCGGCCTCCTCCGGGACTCCTGGTGCCGTTGCCACCGCTCCATGAAGAAGAGGAAACGGGATGAAAGGGGGATCCATGAATGGAACGGAAAGTCCCAGGACGCCTATGTGGAAGGAGCTGAATCAGAGGAGCTGATTGGAGAGTACTGGACCAGAGGAACGGCCAGGTCAAGGTACTCCTGAAGAGAGACGATCAGGGTTAGAAACAGTTAGAGGTGTGTAGGAATTTAACTGATTCAACTCCAAACAGCTTCGTCTAGTACTTCAGGACCAGCGTATCTCAGGACAGATTTCTGGAGGTTTCTCATGAACAGGATTACTGGATTTTGTGTTGAAACACAGAATTACCCTCTGATGGAATGAACATTTCAGACTGGGACCAGAATCACCTGAAGTTTCCTACAACCTGAACCTGTAGGGCCACGGTGGTTGGTTCTGTTTTGCATTTCCACTGCATTTTAAAAACTGGGAAAGACTAAATGCACGTCATTGAAAGGCAACACACTGTGGACTTATCTTATTAAAAATATGACACCAGGACAGACGTCGTCATTTGTTATATAACGGTGCTTCCGGTACTTGTTTTTTGGCCATTTTTAAATGTGTTTATTTCTAATTAATCACAGGCATTTATGTATCTACAGTATGTGTGTATGTAGGTACACATGTAAGTGTGTGTGTGTGTGTGTTCTTTTGTCCAATGTTGGTGCACAGAACATTTTATGTGTAGCTTGTATATCTGCCACCAGGTGGCGTGTGTGCACATAATATTGTAGCATTGTAAGTTTTTTAACTGCTCTAAACTTGTCTATTGTTTTAACTGGGCTCTTTAAACACTGGAGGGTAGAATGGGAAACATCAGTGACACAGCTCTGCTGTAATTTGCTCTTAGATTAGTGTTTACAAAGCAGCAGTTTCCCACCTACTGAGTCATGCAAAGACAAAAAAATGATCCAGTCTGTTTACTGAGAAAAGCCACATGACAGCAGCACTGTTGATTATTCTAAATGAAACATTCACAAATTCACCAACAATTTCCTTTGGGCCTCTTTTAACCCCTTGTTCCTCCCACTAAAACTAAATTTTGAAGCAGGATTATATAAGACAGAAATTAGATGTGTGATTGAAAATAGTCCAAGAAAATATATTTGGAAATTATGGAGCGAAGACTAAACTTTTTAAATATTTATCTCCTCAGTAGGAAACAATGAGCTTGGAGCTGAGTGACAAAGTGTTGAGAGACAGACTAACACATGGTTAAGAAAAATCTCACCCGTCTCTCTCATTCCAGTTCACATTATGCAGCATTTTCAATCTGTGCATGAAAAAAATGTAATGGAAAAATGCTGGAAATAATGTTCAGTGGCCCAGATTGGAGAATTAACTCCACCTGCTAATCAGACGTGAAGTCGAGTATTCATTCAGTTTCTTTTTCCAGTCTCTGTAACTTTGTGCTTTGCTTAGATTTTATTATTAATCTAGTCTCAGTCTTTGACACACACACAATTCTATGAAAGGTAAATAGCTTCATTACTCCCTAGTGTTTATCCAGACCTGTTGGCTAAACGTGGAAGTGTTAAGTGACACCACCATTGCTCTCACTCAGCCATCTGTCCCACAAGGTAATGGCTGACCCATAATGGCTCCTCACCTCAGTGCTATGGCCCATTAACCTCCATCAGATAGGGTGAGAAATAGCCAGTCTCCCCCTCTTTATGGCCCATGGAGGGATGTTTATCTCCAGCAGCTCAGCAGGGAGCTCTGACAGCTCTGTGAGTGGCTGATGTGTTAGGGCAGGCGGCTGCGTTAACAGCCCTCATTTCCAGGAATTAGAGCCGTTAAACTGCAGCTTCAAGAAAACACACAGTTCTGGATGTTGACGAAAGGGATCAGGATTTGTAGGGAAGGCAAACAAACTTTACTCCTGTGGTACTTTATGGAGGAGAGGTGGAATTGTGCTTTTCATGGGAAGAAAAACAACAGAGCAGAACTGAGAGTCAGGGGCAAGTCAGGTTTGTGAGTTAAATGGATAAATGTCATAAGGAGGATCACCAGAGTTACTGGAATTCATCCTGAGAGGTTGTTTCAGGTGTTTCTGCATGTGCTGACCAACAGACAAACTAATGTTTGAGAATGAGTAAAAGTCACATGAAACAAACAGGTTTTAAGATCCAGGTTAAACATGTGACAGAGGGGACTGAACTTGTAAAGGAGAAACACCTTAAAACACACCCACATCTATTAGGTAATATTTTTGTCAAAGTAAGAAAAAAGTTTCAACTCATATGTTCAACAAATCCTCCAGGTTCATGTTTGAGTCATTTTAAATGCTTCACAAACAATGAGCATCAATCAAGTCATTACTCACAGGTGGTCACCTGTGATCAGAGGCGTCCTCAGATCCACCTTTCTGCAAAACTCTGGAAAAACTCGTCATTCGATCTCATGATTTTACCACCAAAACAATAAAATCTTACGTTTGTAGAACTACAGTTTAGAATTATTATGGAAGCCCATTTCTGCCACTAGAAGAAAAAATAAAGAAGAAAAGTTTGTCACGATGAAAAATACAGTGGTAAATCAAAATTATGAGAATAAAAGATAGAACTTTAGAATTAACTTCTTATCTCATAGTTGTGACTTCATGACTCAAACGTTCTACTTTTTGTTATCTGATCATTTTGATTTACTAAGTCAAAATTGTTGAGGAGTCATCTTTATTGACAGAGATTCAACTGTTTCATTAAGTCCTTCAATCCTAATGCCCATATAGGTTTTTTTGTCTGAAACCATATGACCCTGAAAACTGCCTGCATGTTAGACTCTGGGTTCTACATGGATTTGAGATGGATTTGTAAAAATGTTATTCTAAGAGGCACATGACTGTAAAAAAAAGAAAAGCATTTGCCTACGTTGAAACTGACAGCGTGTAGTTTGTTAGGTAATATAGTCTCTAGTTTCTGTCGGAATTTGCAAAAATGGATGTTCACTGAGGATCTGCCGGAGCTTCATCTGGAAACAATTCAGATCTTTGAGAGGGAACTTGATGTTTTTACTGTACAAAACAGGAAGGAGGGAGATGAGGAGGCTCTTCATGATGCAGTCAAGTACGAGGCTGTAACAAAATACAATGAACAGCAGTTGACAGTGTCGGCCAGAGGCTACGCAGGAAATAAAACGTTAGACAGAACAACACAGATGTATGTTCTCCTGTTGTATGAAGCACAAGGTTTCCTCTCTGTGGGAAGGAAACACACAGAAAGCCAGAAAACCAGCCAGAGAAATGTGTGTGATGGATGATGCAGAGGCCCTGCCCAAGCCTCTCTTCCCACAATTCATCTCTTTCTGTCAAACAAACATATCCAACAAATGGTCTCCACTGGCAGAGAGGGGACATGTACTTCCTCTCTCTCTCCAAGACACACGTGTACTTTGTGAGGACACTCATCAATATTATGCATTCACTAGCCCTCCATGCTAACCCCCAGCCTTAACCCTAAAAGCAAGTCTTAACTCGGGATCCTGCATATCACTCTCCTCTCCAGAATCAGCAATGGTTTCAGTCTCACCTCTTCAGTCCTTATTACCTTCTCCAGTCGTCTGTTCGACCCACTTCTGCGCCTCACGCTCATCGCATCACCCTCTCACCACAGTGATCAAGACTCCATCAGTGGATATCTATACTCCACATTACCCAAAATCCCCTAAATGGACTATTCTAGACACTCATTCTTCACTTTTCCGACATTTAATCACATCACAACATCTCAAGTAAAAATGGATTTTATTACCATCAGTTAATACACACAATCAATTAAAAGCATTTCCTGCAACTGCAGGTTATAATCAGATGGAGGATAAGTGCAATATTGTACTGTAACACTGACAACATCAACAGCAACATTACATTTCTGTGGAGGAACAAACCTGATGCAAGAAATACATACAAATAAGCGCAAAAATAAATTAGTGAGTAAAAATGTACGAGGAGTAAATCTATACATTGGTAATGCATTATGGAGGCTGCAGATGGAAAAATGAATCCAAATGCAACAGTAATAAACAATATTAGTCTTCAAAACCGTTTCAGATGCATTTGAAATTCAGTTATTTACTAGTATCTATTCCTTCTTTATTTATTTCTCCATTCATTTCATGTTTATCAGATATATCCAGTTAAATTATTTACAATATTCACACTGAACATTAACATTACCAGAGCTCTAATGCACTGGGCAGTACAGGAACAGGATGCAGCTCTCGCAGTCCTCTATCAGGGGGTGAATTTAGACTCTGCACCCTTTATAAATGAGATGTTGTGTGTCACAGTATTCAAGCTGCTGCCTGAGGCCTTTGTCGAAGAGTCACAGTCCAGCTCAGTCCAGCTGTTCTTCACATCAGCCTTCTGTGAAGCCGACGGTGAAGCAGCTCGTCTGAGCCCCTCAGCTCGGCCTCCTCCGGGACTCCTGGTGCCGTTGCCACCGCTCCATGAAGAAGAGGAAACGGGATGAAAGGGGGATCCATGAATGGAACGGAAAGTCCCAGGACGCCTATGTGGAAGGAGCTGAATCAGAGGAGCTGATTGGAGAGTACTGGACCAGAGGAACGGCCAGGTCAAGGTACTCCTGAAGAGAGACGATCAGGGTTAGAAACAGTTAGAGGTGTGTAGGAATTTAACTGATTCAACTCCAAACAGCTTCGTCTAGTACTTCAGGACCAGCGTATCTCAGGACAGATTTCTGGAGGTTTCTCATGAACAGGATTACTGGATTTTGTGTTGAAACACAGAATTACCCTCTGATGGAATGAACATTTCAGACTGGGACCAGAATCACCTGAAGTTTCCTACAACCTGAACCTGTAGGGCCACGGTGGTTGGTTCTGTTTTGCATTTCCACTGCATTTTAAAAACTGGGAAAGACTAAATGCACGTCATTGAAAGGCAACACACTGTGGACTTATCTTATTAAAAATATGACACCAGGACAGACGTCGTCATTTGTCTGTTTGTTGTTTTATATAACGGTGCTTCCAGATGTAGACTTGAGGGTCAGTAAATTCCTGTAGTGATTTTTTTGACATACTTTATTAATGATGATCCCCATGATGTTGTTGGACAGCTGCACCTATGTGATGGTGCTACTACACGGTTTCTGTATCTTGTCCAAGAACATTTGGACATGGGGACATTGGGAAGAGAACTGAGTCAAAAGACTGACCCTGTGGTTCATGGACAACTGCTCTACCAACTGTTTGGGGTTTTTGGACAGTTGGTTGGACAAGAGAAATCACATTGGGGCCTGGGAATCTGTGAGTTTTCTGTCACTTTACAGACCAATTATTAATAGACTATATGAGTAACTGAGAAAAATCTGCACTGAAAATTGCAAGTTCAGCTATAAAAATATCTTATAGCACGAATAATACCCTCTTTTCAGTTGTTGCAAACTGTACAAGTTCACCAAGCACGACTCGCCCAACACATTTGTGCTGCTCATTGATTTTTCTATGGACACAGATTATGTCAGATAATAAATCTCGTCATCTAACACTGAACGTAAGATGTTAATGTTTGTGTTTGTTAGCCTTAGCCTTCAGCTAGCTAACTAGCATCAATCACATTGCAGTTGAGCAAATCTAAAAGACGATACACTGATTTTAATTTTTACAACAGAAAAGTTGGTTCCACTTTGAAACTAGTTTTCCTGGCTGAAAGTCGGTTCTTTCTGTCGAAACGCAAAGAACTGGTTCAACATTAGGCACAAGTTGCAAAGCAGCCTTTGGCTTGGTGACTGCAGCTGAAATGTCAGTTTGGATGGGTTAGCTGATGTAAAATCAGTGAAAGAAAGGGTTGGTTTATGTGCTGAAGGTATTTGAAACAGTCTCCCTCTGGGATTAATACGTTTTTTGAATCTTCAATCTTGAAAACAGAATCTCCCACTGTCCTTGAATGCGTCAAACTTTGAGCAATCTGTCCAGTTATTTCCATGGGATAAAATGCTAAATAATTCAATAAAAAGCATAAAAAGTATAAAAACCTGAATGGATTTACAGATGTTCTACATAAACGGAGAACTTCAAAGTTTCAATGGTGTCTATGTGAAATTCTTATCTGTTTAACTGAATAAAAGTCTTTATGAACCGCACATTACCTGGTTAGCCACAAGACAAAGTGTGCGGTCTAAATCTTCTACCAGCTGTTGGAAAGTCGGTCTGCAAGATGGGACAGCGTGCCAGCAGTCTCTCATCATCAGGTACCTGATAAAGCAATACGACACTGTCTACAAGGACGATCTCTGAGTGTTTAAGACTCATGATTCAGGACGGTCGAGTACTCACAGCTCCTGAGTGCATGCAGAGGGTTTTTCCATGCGGTGTCCCTCCTTTAGCAGCTTAAAGAGCTCCTCCACTGGGACTCCAGGGTAAGGAGACCCCCCAAGGGTGAAAATCTCCCACAGCAAGACTCCAAACGACCACCTGCAGCAGCAACAGCACAGAACCTTTTTCAGTCCACTTTTGGCTTCACGTAGCTCTTCGGTCGTGTTTTTGTCATTCATACAGAAAACTACAGCTTTACAGGAAACACAGGTAACTTTTGGCAGACAGGACGTTCATAATACACGCCTGTGTATTGTGACCAACGATAAAAACATTTCCCTCAGTTTCAAAAAAGCAACATCTATTTAATATTATAACTTTTCCTGTTATTATGAAATACAGTACTTTATTACAAGACACCAAATTCTTTCTTATTTTTCTTTTTTGTATCAACAAGATATCACAAAGTTCAAACTTGAAACCAACATATCATGTTAAAAAATTACTTTTTTCTTGATAAACAAACACGCACAAACAAAAACTGTGATTTACTCAAATTTCTTTTGGTGAAATATTTTACACGAAAAAACGGTAAAATTATTTAAATATAACTTATGAGTAGAGTAAATACCAGTAAAAAACTGTAGGCAGAGCTGAATAATTGCACTTAGTAGACTAATTCATAAAACTGAGTAAATATAATTTTCAAAAGGTTTAGTGTAATGTAACTTACTTAATTACTTAAGTATAAGATGAATTTCTTTTTGTTAAATAAAGTTAAATGATACTGATTATTATTCTGATATTTACAAGGCCACTGAATTATTTTTTTTGCTTAAGATGAATAAGTTGTTCAGAAATTTCTATGTTGAACTATAGATTCAAATATTGCCTTGATCAATCATAAACATGATTGATAAACATTTAACATGATCTGATGATCACTGATACTGGAAAAAAAGTGTTTTCACATTTAACATCGCTTAATATTCGGACATGAGACCATAATATTGTAACATATCAAGGTGTATATCTTAAAATATGAAATAAAACACACATACAGGAAAATGACAAACACAAGTCATTAAAATGAGACTCACACGTCACTTTGGTGTGTGTAGATACGGTCAAATAAAGCCTCTGGTGCCATCCACTTCACAGGGAGACGACCCTGCAGGAACATGAAAACATCAGCTAACGGTTCTGCAGAACATGTCTCGACAAATCATCCTTTTATCGATATTCTATTGAAGTCTGTCTTTCCTACATTAGTGGTCTTCTTGTAGTAGTCGATGTGGTGGATATCTCGGGCCAGACCGAAGTCCGCAATCTTCATCACGTTGTCTTCTGTGACCAGCACGTTTCTGGCAGCCAGGTCTCTGT
The DNA here is from genome assembly GCA_032362345.1 of Sandelia bainsii. Taxonomy (NCBI): domain Eukaryota; kingdom Metazoa; phylum Chordata; class Actinopteri; order Anabantiformes; family Anabantidae; genus Sandelia; species Sandelia bainsii. Next base: position 1,790,621 of record JAUMHL010000004.1, read on the forward strand.
GGATGCACTGATCAACAGTAATAAAGGGTTAAATACAGACCAGTCTTTAAAATTAAGTGTTTTAAAGTGCATTATTAATACTTTTTAATCACAATGAAGGGAGGGGGTGATTATGGCGCTTTCATACTCTTATTATGAATGAATATTGTATCGTATCCTGCCTTAAATTGTGACATAACAACCAACCTCTTCCGTGGATCTATAATGAATACTGTCTTTAATATATCTGACTTAACACACCACCTGAATATAATCTGCTCTGTTAATGATGAGACCTTTTATTAATAAAGGATATTTTGTGGTATTTCAGTCTTTATTCAGTGGTTGACAGTAGAGAGGCAGACAGGAAACACAGGGAGAGATGGAGTGACATGCAACAAAACATCCCCAGTTTTTAAACTTCATTTCTTTTTCTCATTGCAAAGAAAGTGGTAAAATGAAACCGACCTTCTTTGAAGCGAGGTATGCCATTCCTCTGGCCACCTGGTATGCAGCAGACACCAGCTCCCTGATCTCCAAACCGCCCAAGGAAGACTGCCTCGAGCTGCTCCAGTACTCCAACCCGACTGGTCGATGAGTGCGGAGATACTCCCTCAGATTCCCCTGTGAGGCGTACTCTACCACAACATACAGGGGGCCTGAAAAGACACACACAGGATTCAGAGTTGTTTAACAATTATTCGTCTCACATCAGCACTGACAGACTTCACGAGCTGCGCGCTCACCGTCCTGAGTGCAGGCTCCCAGCAGGTTGATGATGTTCTTGTGTTTGCCGATCATCTTCATCATCTCCATTTCAGAGATGAGGTCAGACAGGTCTTTCTCAGTGGCGTCCGCTGCGCACAACAACAAGTTTATACGACATCTGCTTCATGTTCAAACTGTCTGAGAGTCATTTAGACGACAGACTCTCTCTCTCTCTCTCACCTTTCAGCATCTTCACAGCCACCTTGGTGATACGCGTGGGCTTATTTTTGTCGATCCCGACGGCCTCAGCCAGAACCACTTGACCAAAACAGCCTTCACCCAGGGGTTTCCCCAGAGTCAGCCTGGGGAACACACACACGCAGCAGACAGCTTTATTATTATTACAAGTAGGGGAGTCCCAGTCAAGCTGGTTTTAAGACTTAACCTTTTTAAATTATGGATATGATGCATGGAAGCAGCAGCTCTGTTTTCCTTGACAATTTTAAATAGCTACTGGATGATCTGCTTCAAAACTATGACGTTTATGAACTACAACTATTGATTTGATATGTGTGAGAGAATAAGTGGGACTGACGTTATCTAGAGTGAAGATGCATCACTCTGCTGAATTTTCCGTAACTGCAGTGTCACTCAGTCGACAACATGAGGTTGTACAACAGTGTGTGCCCATCTTATTTTTCACATTCACTCTCCCAGCTGTGAAGGAGAGCAGCTGCAGGACCAGCAAGTTGGGACAAAACATTATTACATGTTAGAGTTCAGTAAAGAAGGGATCAGCTTTACTTTAGCAGATACTGATCCTTTAAAATATGCCTGGATCGGCACTGATGCTGATCATCTGGATCGGCTCAGGACATCTCTAATTTCAAGTTTTTATTACATGGTTCCCAGTACTGGGTTTCACTTTAACTGCATAGTGATACAAGCCTGCTGAATGTCTGATGACTGGTTTTAGCCTGGAAAGTCCAGTATAGTTTATCCAAAGTTCTTTATAAGATATAAAGCAAAGATAAAATGCAAACAGATGTGTTTTCAGAAGTAATTTCAAACATTCAAATTAGAAACCACTCAGTAATTTCCTAAAACAACTGGTCACTTTTTATATTTCAGAAAACAAATAGTAGGCATTTTGTTGAGGACTATTTTCAGCAGCAGATTAATCAACATTTGGTGTCCACTGATTATTTGTGGCAGTAGAACATGTACTGAGTCATGTGAGTCATTATATATTACAGAACACAGCCTGTTTATGCCAGTTATGAACAGTTGTATTACCCAGAACAGTCAGACCTGAACACCCTTACTCAACAGATGCACTTACTGTAAGTGCAAATTTGAGGTATTTTATTTGACTACTTCCATTTTATCTATTTTATACCTTTGATCCACTCTCTCTAACAATATTGCACTTTTTACTCCACTTCATTTATTTGACAATTTAACTTCTCTCTCAGGGACTGAAACATTTATTTACATATATTTTGTTTCACTTCATTCTCTGTCTCTAACAACATTTTATAATTTGACATCACTGCAATAAATATATTCAAGTAGTTGCTGTTGTGCTGAAAAACTGATATCAATTACTTGCTTGTAACTTACAGATGTCAGAATTTCCACTTCCTTTCCGGTCCCCTGCTCTTATTTTGTTATCACTTCCTGTCTCTCCGTACCCTTAGTCTCTCCCACTTCACTGAAAGGGCTTAATGAGTTCATTTCAGTAAGCAGAACTTTTCTGTATAACAGAAATGTGCTCCTTAATTAGAAGATCTGTGCTTCTTCCATCACTGGTACTAAAATGAGCAACTAAACTTTTAATCATCCCTGGTTACTCCAGTCAAAATGCAGGTTAAGTTCCTGTGGTTGAAGGGACCTTTAAGTGAAAGCAACACTTTTTTTTCTGTTTTTACACAGAGCCGTAAGGTCAAGAATGGCCACACAGATGGGAAAAAAGGGTTTCTTTGCTCAAATTAGAAGATGTTAACAACTGTTCTGTGGGTTTCTGAGGATGTAATTGCATTTTTATAGCTACTTGGTAGACAGATTTACAGTAATCTGTGCCGAGGTTACACAAGGTAACAGCACAAGACTGAACTAAATAAAGGCTGTAGCGTCAGTCTGCAAATGACTCAACTAGAAACAGAAAATGACAAATTGTGGTATGAGATATAAACAGGGATTCATTTAGTATCAAATCTAAAAGAAGCACAGGAATGCAGGTTAGAAAACTCAGAAGTCTGAAGAACTGTGAAAACGTGTTCTTGCTGCATGATGGACAGTGGGAGTGAGGCGGTGAGACAGACTGTACCGTTCTCGAGGAAGCTCCCAGACAGGATCATAGGGAAGTTCATACTCTGACACGCCAGCCAGGATGGTGGTTGTTGCACTGGAGAGACGAGACTGACGCATCAAACACGTCCCTGACTGCAGGGAGGACGAGGACTCAACAGATACCTATGGAGACAGGGTAGAAGATGTGAGGACCTTTATAACTCACAAAGGGAGGGCGGGGGACAGAAACAGAGACAGATATGTGTTACCTGTCTCTTCAGAGGAATGCTCTTGGCTAATTTCTGCACAGCTAACTGGTTGTTGAAGTCGCTCTTCTTCGGGGCACAGCACATTCTGCAGATGATTGCTGTGGCAGTGAGGAAGACGATGATGAAAGACCCAAGGCAATAGATGAAGATCTCCCAGTACGCCTGAGAGGGCATCGGGGAGGGGGGCAGATCTGACATGAGCGTAAGAGGAGACGTCACACCTTTGTGGTTACAGTAGACTGTGGGATAAACTCAAGTCCCTGAAGTTTCTGAGTGTCTTTACGTACCATCGACTACAGTGAGCCACGCAGAGTGGTGAGAGACTCCGATAGAGTTTCCTGCCAGGCAGCTGTACTCTCCAGCATCATCCAGAGTCACGTTCCTCAGAGTCAAAACCTGAATTTCTTTATCTGTTGTGTTTAAACCTGCATCCTGAGAAAGAAACAAATGTGACATGACGTAAAATGAAGAGTGAAGTATGGTATAGTACATACTCTACTCTACTGCAGTATTTAAGATGATAATTGGTATCTTTGCTTTTAAAGATCTTAGTTTAAAAAATGGAAGTATGAATGGTGGGAACCAACTTATTTAAGCTTCCACAGTGTTAGTTTTAGGGTGACTTTAGACGAACCTTTTTAAATATAAGAAGGCATCGCTCCTTCATTTTGCTAATTTACCCGTCTGCAATCTTTTGTCATGCACATATCCATTTGTAAAAAGCTAATTACAGTAGAAATTAAGGTATGCATACATTGTCACAGTTTATGGCTTTGTTTTAGTTTCAGTTCTGTGTTTCTGTTTTCCTCCTGTTTTTCCTTGTGTCTCTGTTGCCCCCTGTTCACCGTCACCTGGTCCTGACACTCACTCTCACTCACCCTGATTATCCCCAGCTGTTCCCACCTTGGCAATCAAGCTCCACTCCACAAAGCCCTTCTCACTCAGTAACCCTTTGTCAGTTCCCCTGTTGTGTCCACCTGTTTTGCTCAGTTGTAGTTTTCAGTTAATCTTAAACGTTCTCCTGTTGCATGTCTGTAGTTTTGTAGTTAGTTTCTCTTTGCCGTTTTACCTCCGTATGGAGTGGTTTTCAGTTCATCTTGATTTCTCTCCAGTACATGCCTGTAGTTTGTCTTTTGCTAAACCACAACCCCTCTATCCTTGAGTGCATTTGGGTCCACCATTTTGAAAACCCTGAAATATATATATCACATATATATCATATAGTACACAGTAGACGAACAACAAGAAAATTCTACCTGGGGAAATCCTGTACAATCTGGGTTTCTCTATTCCCCTAACCCTGATTAAAGGTTACTTGTTACATGAAAGATCCCACTGGAAAAAACAAACTGTACCTGGATTACTTAAAGCTACAGTATGTACTGTTTTCAAATACTTTTTATTAGAAATATGCTCCTAAATGTAGAGATGCTGACAAAGCATGCAGTGACCCAACCTCAATGAACAGGAGTGCAGAGATCACTCCAACCTTATCAATCACAACTGATAATTCTCAGTCATTTATTTGTGTGTTGAACATTTGGTACAGATCACATCACTCTGATACTTCTACATCACTATAATGTGTCTCACGTTGGCACCACTGACATTTATAAGCAAATAAACAACAAGATTCTGTTTATTTGTCTGTTATCTGTTTATTCTGTTAAATTTGCTCTTTTGATGCCTTACACCAGGCATTCATTGTATTCAGGCTTTCTTGTAATTTAGAAAAAAGGAACATATGGCTCTAAGCCAGACACAACAAACCACACTGACTGTCTTTCAACAAGACTCCACAATATATCACAGATGTGGTTTTACTCTGCTCAGTCAGAGAGAAATGAAACCAGTGTCATGCAAAATAACACTGCTAGTGAAACTGCTAGACAAAACACACATCTTCAAATAACACTTCTGACGTGTCTTCATCTTAACGTGATGCTGCTAAACAGTTTATACAGACTGTAGTTTACTGCACACACAGGTTTGACGTTCACATAACATTTTATTTGAAATCACGAAGTTGGTTTTGTTTCAAATACTGGACTAGTGCACAGCTTTCCTTTGTGTTCGTAGACACTTGCATTATAAGTCTGACTTGCTGAGCAGCTGATACACACACACCTACCTTGAGAATGAGGACGTACGGGTGTCCGTCTGGTGCCATTCTGCTGCCGTTGACAGTGATATGTTTGAGCCATTGGATGTGAGGTTGCGGGTCACTAAACACTCGACACACAAACTCCACATCACTACCAACCACTGCAGTTTGGTTAGCCGGCAAACCAGCCTGCAGGATTGGTCTGTGAGGAGAACGCTCTGCAACAGAAAGGTTTGGCAACATATAAGAGATCAGCAGATAAAAATAAGACAAACAACTTGGTAATTCACAAATCTAACTGCCTCTGGAAATAACCACAACAAGAAATGACATTGTCATCCAAAGTAGAATTTTTTTTAAATTTACATTTGTCTTTATAGTTATTATCTATAATTTTATTTAGTCAGTACCATCATCGTGTATTTTTTCTTTCAAAAAGATGCTAAAACACCACTGCGCTCATTAAAGTGAGCGTGATGTAATTTTCTGAGAAGAAATTACCATCCCTGGGAAACAGATAAAAGTTATACTTTTACAGGATCCTATGAGAGTACGGGTAACACCTTCAGAATTTAGGTGAGTGTTGTAAAAATGACTCTGCAGGGTTGGAAACAGTATGTATTTTTTTATGGGATATCCTAAGAGTTAGCACTGCTGTTTGGGTGTTTCAGTGGGAGCAGACATCTTTACAAAAATGACCTGGAGACACCAGTGGGGACACAGATACATGTTCATACCAACTACATCCAGCATGTAGGTGTGTTTGAGGCTCCCATGTTCATTCTTCACCACACAGGTGTAGTTCCCTCGATCAGATGGAACCACTGACTCCATTATTAGAGTCCAGACGTGGTCTCTGATCTGAAAATTTGAGGGGAGAGAAAAAAAAGTAAATAAAAGTAATTCAACAACCTGTTTGGGCCTTTTTGATTTCATACAGAAATTCACCTTAAAGCCTCCAATTCTTTGGTCTTTCCTGAACTCTTTCCCGTTCCTGTACCACCGCAGGGTGGGAACAGGGTTTCCAGTCGCTTGGCATCGAAACTTGACAGTCTTACTGGCAGGAACAGCGTGGAGTTGCTTTTCCATCTTCTCTGGCTGTACCCACTGAGGCGCCAGCACTAACGAGGAGACACAACGAGGTAAACATCATGATTACTATCATTTTGTGTTTTCACTGATTCATGTTTTCCACACAAAAGGAACAGAGAGAGAAAGAAACAACAAAAGTTTGAGGCTTACGTTGGAACTTTTCGTTGCTTGTTGACAATTCATTGGACACTTTATTTTCCTCTGAGGATGACTCATCGTCTTCTTCATCTTCAGAGGATTTTACTGCGTCAGCAAAAAAAAGGAGTTGCAGATTTAAAACATGTGCTTGTGTGGAGACGGGCTTCTTAGTGGGAGACTCAGCAGCTCCCTCCAACAGACAATCAAAACAGTTTGTGGCTTGACCTCTGACCTCTGACACCCGCTCAGTGACAAGGGTCATTGTGAATGAGGTTTTAAGTCTTCCTACTGAACACTGGGACAGACAGGAGCTGTCGCCACAGCACAGCACTACACCCAACCACTTCTGAAACTTCAGAGACCTCCTCCCTATCTGCCCGGCAATTAACAGCATACAAACAACACACACATCCCTACAGTCTATCTGCCCAGGGACTGTATGGAGTGAAGAGGAATCTGAATCAGCACCAACATTTGGAGGGAAATATTACTCCACTATATTTGACAGTCTTACATACCAGTTACTTTGCAGATGCAAAGTTTTCACAACCTTCCCCAGTATGTAGGAAGATCTTCAGCTAATTTGTTGCTTTAGGTGCTGTAGAGGAATTTTGTCCCACTCTTCTTTGCAGAATTGTTTTAATTCAGTCACTTTGAGGTTTTTTGAGCATGCACGACCTGTGTGAGGTCATGCCACAGCATCTCAATTGGATTTAAGTCCAGACTTTGACTAGGCCACTCCAAAACCTTAATTCAGTTTTTTTAGTCATTCAGATATGGACTTGATGATGTGTTTTGGATGATTGTCCTGCTGCAAAACCCAAATGCTCTTGAGCTCGTCACAAACTGATGGCCGGGCATTCTCCTTCAGGATTTTCGGGTAGAGCACAGAATTCATGGTTCCATCAATTATGACAAGTCATCCAGGTCCTGAAGCTGCAAAGCAGCCCCAGACCATCACACTACCACCACCATGTTTGACTGTTGGTATGATGTTCTGTTCACCGCTGATGCCTTGATGTGCTCTAAACAAAACAAAGTGATTTCGCTGCAGATTTTTTTGTGTCATGTCTTGCCTCCTCTATGCTCTACCCAGATGCCAATCCTCGCCTAAATCAAAGTATTCAAAGTAGGTCAGAACGCGTCTGACAATATCCTGCTCAAACATTTGCTTTTTTATTGGTACAAACTAAAGGTTCAATTGATACATAGAAGAACTGAAATTAATGTTGATTATCATTATGATGATGAAGTAAATAGTCAGAAATCTGTTTTTTTAATTCTGTCCGTGAATCTGTAATTGAATTAAACTAAAAAGCACCTGACTATTTTAGATTTCTGCAAAAACCTTATTTATGAGGCACATATGGAACAAATCTGGTGTTGTACGTTTATGTTATCAACAGCATCTAGTTCAATAGTGTTTAAAATACGTTTTGAAGATTTGTTTTATCACTAACCCAATTGAATTAATGCGCACAGAAACCACTTTCTTAGTGGTGTACAGTCACTAACTCTGAGTGTTACTGGATCTATAGTCAAACTGAAGGAGAACAGTTAACCAAAACAACCCAGTGAGACCCATGTGAAGCTGTGAATCTCTGTAAAACCTTATTTTGTGCCTCTGAAAATACAGATTCTGGAAAACGTGCAGCTAATGTTAAACACTTCAAACAGTTTATAAAAAGAGCAGTTTATGCCTGCATAGACAGGGGTGAGCAGTTTACTGCACTTACAGGAATATTCTCTGTATAACTCTGCTTATCCTCAGTCTCACAGAGCAAAGAGTTTAAGGGTGGGAAGTGATTTGATTTCAGAAAGTCTAAAACCTTCAAACATCTGAGTGAGGTGGGAAATTGAAAGCAGGCTTTGTTAATAAAAGGAGGCTGCAGCAGAGAGGTTAAATTTGATGTGTTATTGACTGAGAGAAAAACAAGAATTTACAGGCTCAAGAACAACAGTATCACATAGACTCCAGATGGTTGGAAAAAAAACTGCAAACACACGCAGATATATCCATGTACATGCACACAAGTATTCAGAGGAAGGAGCTTATATGTTTTGTGAATGGAGTTTCTTGTGTTTCTGCAGAGATGATTAAACACAGAGAATCTGAGTGGCTACAACACACTCAGACTATGTGCATCTGTTACTGTGTCTGGACAGGATATACGGACCATAACCAGCACCCTGAGAGCCAAGCCTCGGTTACACTATGAAAAATCACCCTAACCAGTTTCAGATGCTTCAAAGCCAAAAACAGCCAAACCTTGAAAAAGTCACTTTCCCATTACAGAAATTTGCTCATTGGAAAGTTTTATTACCTTTTGTATAAAACTGAGACTAAAACGCCACAACCACAGAGCTCGGATCAGACATGAAAGAGCCCTCAGACAAAAGAGAGGAAGAAAAGGCCCCACACGAGACACACCAGTTTAAAAAAGACGTAAACACACCGGCAGAAACAGTGGCTGAGAATGCCAGATCCTCTGCTGTAATGATGCCTGGTCTTTTCTCTTTTGTAATTTAAAATAAATATCTCTGAAAAAGTGTGATGGTACTTGACAACTAGTGTTTCAGCAGATTATAATTTTCCTGCATCTGCACTGCTGGTGTTAGACAAAATACAGTTTTTATGCAGTTTTCTCTGGGTGCAAGTATATTTTTGCTTCAGTTTTTCTGGTCCCAAATGAGCATGTTTGCTCCGGTGTGGGAGGAGAACCTACTCAGACCCCCTCTTATCACAGACGCAGAGGCAAGAGCAATTTTTGTGGTTTTACTTGGAAGAGGTGCACCCATGCACACACACGCACATTTCCCCCAAGCCAGTTCAAGGACTAGTTTGGAGCCAATGCTTAATATTCCAACAGCCAAAGAACCAGCTTTCAGCCAGGAAAACTGGTTCCTGAAAGGCACCAACTCTTTGCTGGTCTATGACATAGAACCAAGAACTGCTTGCGTCAGGAATGGGTGCTGGATTATGGTTTATCATTAGATTTGTTTAACTGCAGTGTGACTGACACAACATAGTAGATGCTTAGCTGATTAAAGGGGCTGCGGTGGCGCAGGGGTTAGAGCAGTTGGCAACTATCATGTCCTGGTCTTTCCCTAGTGCTGGTTCAAGGCCCAGTGAGGAAGGTTGTGTCAAATCAACACGTGGAGTGAGCAGATGAAAGAACTTACTAGTTAGCTGGCTAAAGTTAATGATAACAATTGATACTTTATTAATCCCCTTGGGGAAATTCTTTGTGGACAGGCTGCCCATATGAGGTTCAGTGTCTTGTCCAAGGACACTTTGCCATGTGGCCAGGAAGTAGGGGGGAAGCAAACTGCTAACCCGGGGTTTCGTATACTACTGCCGACTGCCCTTCCTACTGCTCCACAGTCGCTCCGAAGACTAGGACTAACTAAGTCTTGGGTCGAGTCTTAGTAAGACCAAAGATTAACATCCTTTGTTCAGTGTTAACAAGAATCGAAATATATACTGAACGTACGGTAATCGTGGTCCATAATGATGCACTGGACCAGTAGTGTTTGGAAATCAGTGTAGGCGCACAAAGTCAAGAGCAACACTGGTAAAGGGATGCTGGTGCTGTTGTTGTGCTTAGCGTTAGCATTGCTGATAAAGTGGAGACAATGATGTACAGTGATGAGCTGATGTGGGTCTACTGTGGCTCTCAAAGTTTTTCTAACTGAACCAACTCTGAATCAGCCCAGAACCAGCACCACGTTCGTGTTAGCTGATAAGAGGTTACTAAGCTGTTGAAACTCAAAACAGTTGCTGCACATTTTTTTAAATCAATTGCAAATAAATATATGCATCAAAATCCATCTTATAATTACTTTCTGTGCTGAAATGTCAGTTTGGCTCCCTAGTCTCTGGTAAACACAATGCTGACCACAAACACCTACCAGAAAACATAGTCGTGGCATCCACACTCTGCGAGGTATGTTACCTGTGTCTGTATCCTCTGCGGCTGGTCTGGACTGTGACTGAGGAAACTGGACCAGCATAACCAGCAGGATGCAGGACAGCAGCAGCAGGCAGCAGGAAGAAGACATCGTGTCCTAACACATCAGCTTAGTGAAACTTCCAGCCTGGGAACACACAATATAAATAGATGATAAAATTAGGTTGACAAAAACCCAGAGATTCCTCAAACTGCTCCACTTGAGTCGACATAACTGATAACAGACAAAAGGATTCTGATGGATATTTTAATTAACTATATTTTAATATAATTAGTGAATTAATTCAGTTACAGTTTTTGCAAAAGTATATTTAATTTTGAGCTACATTTAGATTGAAACCTGACTGAAAAGAGGAGAGAAAACAACTCTACAATGATGGGAAAACACAAAACATACATCATGGTGTGGAAATGGGTACGACGTATCAGCTCACCCACCCAACCCCAAACAGCAGCTCATGCTGTACTAACATAACTCAATTCAAGCTGCTCACACTTGTGCAGCTGCTTCTCTGAGAAGGTGAAGACATGGTGTTGTGGAGCCATAAACGTCTGACACCCTTCTTTAGTTCACCTGTAACTACTGAATATCTGTCAAGTGTCAAAGACAACACTGTGGCAGTAAATCACACATACAGACAGACCTGCACATTGCCCTAAGCAAACACAGGCAGACACCATTTGCTGCATGAGTTATGTCAACATGAAGTTGTGAAATAGTCCCCTGCTCTGGTAAATACATTATCTTAAGGAGAGAAAAATACAGTCCAACCAATGCTGGATTTGAGATTGATACTTTAAATGCAATAATCATATATCTGCAAATTAACTCTGCACATAGTCTACACACAGACTCTGCAGTTAACCTGCAAAATTACTCCCTTAATTTATTGGTTGACTACATGTTACAAAATCATGATAGATATCCATCACAAGTTCCCAAAGTCGTAGTTGACTCATTAGACACATCAGAGCAATTTTTCCTGAAAACTGATTGAAACAGCATCAGGGCTTCTAGCTGGCAGAGCGAAGGTGGCAACAGAATAAGGAAAACTATATACCCTACAATCCCAGGAACAATCAGAAGCCCAAACGTCACCTCGTCACACAGAACACGCTCTGTTCAGGTGGTGTGGGCACAAAGGCTGGTGTGAAATCCTGCCACCCCACCCTCACTGTCACAGAGACTCTGACATCTTATGCTGCCTGTGATGCACATTGGAGGTCAGAAATTTCTGAGTTGAACATTCTTAGTTCAGAGTTCAAAGCATTTAATGTTTCAGAAGCTAGTTGTCAATATGTCTGACCGCAAAAAGCACTATGTCTGTACGGCAGATGCCATGTAAATATTTGCAACGTCAGGAGATTCGTAAATATAATTAAAATATGAGAAGATAAACAACAGACAAACATAATAATTTACATCACTGTAGTCAAAATTCACACATTAGCCATTTCAAATGTCATTTTTTATTTTTCTATCATATTACTTATTGTGAGACTTTAATTTATGTAACACTGTTTGCTTTTTGCTGTGGTCGCCAACTTCCTACCTGATTCTCACTGCAGCTCTGACTTCCAATTTGTGAGGTAAATGCAACACACACATGCACATTCACCCTCCCTGGTTTGCAATTTACAATAATGTGCAATAATCTACATTTGTGCAGCATTTGACAGTGTTTTTCCTTTAAAAATAGCTATATGTCTCATGTATGTCACCATTTACAGTATTCACGAAGTCTGTTTACATTGCACTTTTTGCTTTTGCATATTTTGCTTTAACTGATACCAGCTTTACATCTCAGCCAGGCAATATTATGAATTTTATTTGAATTTTAGGCATTTTCATAGGGTTTTTCATGCAGAGATGTATCTAATGTGACATCCTTCATTGTTAGTATGAGTGTAAGCTGTGTACATTCTTACAGAAAATGAATTAAGACCAGCCGATTTGACTCTAGAGAAGATGTTACGTTCTGCTTCAGAATGACCTGAGCATTGAAAGGGCAGTGAAGCACAGTAAATGCAGGACACTCATCTTCTTATGAGGCTCTTAAACAAGAAGAACCACCACTGAGCCTGTAATCTCTGCTAGACAAGACAGAACAGAAGACAAGTGCTGCAGGCCGAGTAGCTACTGATGCATCTCATTACTGAGACTGTCCTTCATGTGTGCAGAGCATGTGCACAGGGTCGAGGGTGGAGACGGTGAGTATGATGAGCATAACAGCAGAGTGAGCCATTAATACATTACACACATATGGAGAACAGGCTCTGACATCGGGGGGTCTCTTAAATTAATCAGGCTGTTTAGAGAGTTTTATATGAGTGTGAGGCTGCTGCACATGAGAGCATCACAAACACCTTCATGTTGGCAGCTTTTTCTTGTTTTACACACTGGCTCCAATGTTTTCTTCCTTCTGGGGCATTCTGGAAAATGCAGTGCTCTCCCTCGCTCTCTCCCACACACATTGAGCATCAAAAATGACAGAGCCCTGTCTGTTGTACTGTATACTGAATTACTGTGTGCATACAGTCAATATCAAGATCAAATTTTACATATCCTTTCACAATCATCTTAAATCTTCTCTGCACCCAGCTGTGAATACAGTGTACTCCTGATCTCTGTCCATCCGTCACTTCTGCTTTCTTATGCTGTCAAATGTCAAATCTAACCAGTGACCATCATTCAGCTAATCGAGCACTGGATGCTTTTCTTTAAATATGAGTTCAATTGTTTTCCTTTCAGAGCTACTATTGCTCAACCCACCTGCTCCCCATCACCTCCATCACCTCCATGATCTCCATGATATTAGGGACACCGCCCAAGGCTGCCATCAACCACACTATGGCCCTGTTCCACCACCACCATTGTCTATATATATATATATATATATATATATATATATATATATATATCCTGTCCTATCACATGTCTTCATGTGGATTTCACCTTGTTGAACCTAATCACCAAAATTTCTCTCTGTTGTTTAACTCATGTTAATATGTGGCTGTTTTTATCCACATAGTGGCAGCACAAAACCGGGGCGAAGTTCGTTTTAATAGCAGGTAAACTCAAAATGCTGGACATTCAAGGTGCAGTGTGTAAGATTTAGATGGATCTATTAGCAGAAATTGAATATAATATCTATAAAGGTGTTGTCACTAGTGTGTAATCACCTGAAAATATCAACTGTTGTGCTTTCTTTAGCTTAGAATGAGCTTTTTATATATCTACATAGGGAGTATTTAACGGAGGCTGTCATGTTCCACCGCCGTGTTTCTACAGTAGCCCAAAATGGGCAAACCAAGCACTGGCTCTAGAGAGGGAATCGTGTTTAGAACACTGAAGCTACGGTCTATAGTTTTACATACTAAATCAGTTAATTAAATCCAGTTCTAAATAAATAATTGACCTTATCTCATCACTACATGCCGCTAAATCTTTCACATTTTACACACTGTACCTTTAAATGAATGAAAGCAAGAAATAAGCTGATGTTACCTTACAGCTTATCTGTGCATATGCTGTATCAGCAGATATGTTGCACAATAAGTAAAAAGAAACTGAGATCATTTAGAAAAAGTATCTCCATTCATATTTTAAATGTAGTCTTAAGTCAGCTCATGTATTCATATCAGATTTTTAAGCTTCCACATATCAGTATCATCCTGAACTATCCTGTATCAGACACTGACTGCTGAATAATAGTTTCTCCGAAATAGCGTCACAGTGTCAATACAGAGGTGCTTAATATTTGATTTTGTCGTCATCTTTTTCCTACAGACCTTTTATTAATCCTCTATCCATCCCCTCAGCTTTTCATAGCTCACTTCTCTCACTTGCCTCCACCCTCTCTGTTAAACTTCCTGTGCTGAAGCCCTCACCTACACACCAGATTCTGCAGCAGGCTGGCAGCTCTGAATAGTTGTCATACTTAGACACAAACTGCCGATGCCACCCATCCATCTGAGCTGGACAACAACATGCAGCAAGGGCCAAACAGGAGCAGGAACCCACTGATCTTGACTTTTCAAAATCTCCTGGCCTCAGTGCATCTGAATATTTCAAATGAAAAGGAGACTTAAATATAAAACTCTGTGGGCAGGAGCTGAGTAAAAAAAATTAAGCCAGACTCCTCATGCAGACGCCACATAGTTCAGCCCTTCAGCGTGACATGGCGAATGGTTACGATTAAACACTGCAGTCAAGCAGAGAACAGATCACTATCAAATCACTGCGACTCTCACCCTGCACTTTGAAAGTCTCGTTATAACCCAGTTGTTGCTGGGAAATAACAGAGCCAGCAGCCAAAATAAAGCACAGACAAACCAAGTCTGAGCCTCGAGTGCAACACGTAGCTGTGACATTATATTAGAAACATATTTAACTCACCTGGAGAGAATTTACAGTGGTGGAGGATTCAGATTGTTTGCTGAGGTGGACTTAAAGATCTGAATAAGATAATCATTTTTCTTCCACCTCTGGTTGCTGTTTACGTTACAAACTGAGACGTTGGCTCATAATTTAAGATGCATCACTATGCAACAGTTCAAAGTAACTCTCTCCTGATTAACTATTACAGTACTGATGCTTAATAAACTACCAGTATAACAACAGCAGTATAACTCTGACATGAGCCTTTACTTACAGTTTACTATACTGATTACTGCTTTACTTTTTATACCTTAAGAATATTTTTACTTCAGATGCATTTACACTGCAGTACTTTTACTTGCAGTGCATTATGGTATAGTGGTATACTACTGGCTACTTGTACTTCAGTAAAGGTTGTGTGATTTAACATGCAAAACATGAACAGCCTGTAGGGTACAAAAACGATGCACTCTGGACACACTAAATTAAACTACACTACTCAGCAGTACTGAATATATACAGACTTACAATAGAGTCAAACTGGAGCATGTACATTAACACTTAGGTAAAACGCTCACAACACATTTCCTTTGTTGCATTAAGCAGATTTATGCCAATAATACTCATGTTTACTCGATTTAATACTTTTACCTTAACGTTTTACATGTGCAGCAGGAAAAACACGGAGAAGCAACTTTAACAAAGACGGACCTGCAATGGTCAGCATCTGGAGAAAACTGCAGACAGTGTTACCTGTGTGAGTGAGTCCAGAGTCAGCCTGGTGAAGAATGTCCGAGGACGTGGAGCAGAAAAATCAGAGGTTTCTTATTCCGTCTGCAGCTGCGGCGCTGACTGGATTAAACTTTTCGTATTTCTTACATGAGAAGCGTCATTAAACAGAATCTCAGCTCTTTACCAGACGCGATGACGCACAGTTTCACCTGCCTGAACACATCTGTACAGAAACATATCGGTGTAGACTCCGAGAGAAAACGTGGGAAAAGTGCAGCTCATTGACGCATTTGTGTGAATATACACTGAGAGAGAAGAAACGCCTCCAGGGGGAGTTTCCTCCAACGCACCAAGTTCACCCCCCACTCGATTAATACCCCACTGACTCTGCGCCTCATTCACTCCGCTTTCCCAGTGGCGCAATCGAGCCCCTGGAAACCATTCACTGTGCGTGTGTGTGTGTGTGTGCGTGTGTGTGTGCCCCCACCTCCACTTTTTTTTCCCACTGCAGGAGCAGGAAGAGAACTGATTTCCTCTGCTTTAAATTCCTGCTGTGCACCGTCTGTCCTCAGTCTGTGATTTGTTTTCTTTTGGTTTCTCAGGTTTGGTTCGGGATTAGAAAAATAACTTTGTAACTGTTGTGGCTTTTTATGGAAGCACATTCATGCCAAAAAAAGAAGAAAAAAACAAACAGATGAAAGTCCACAAAGCAGAGAACTACTCAAACCAAAGGCTTCAGATCCCAAAGGGTCACAGAACCTCAGGTTTATACCAAATAGTTTGAGTTTGTTCTTTTTAATTAATCACAAATTTGTTTAAAAAATTGCACCACTGAAGTGATGCTCCAAGTTGTGGCCCAGTGTTAAGAGTCAAAATCTCATTTTAAGACCTGCATTTACTTTTGTTTATATTGGAATTATTTGCTGTAAAGTTGTGTTTTATCACATTGTGGGAGCTATTTGTTAGTCTGTTTATGTTTTCTCTAATTGTTACTGTGTATTTTAGTTTACTTTAGACATTTGTCGAATTTGCTTTCATTTTGTATTTTCCCTTGACTATTTTACTTGGGCAGCTATTGTACGGTACTTTGGGCACCTCAGAGATATTTGTAGGTAGACAGGTAGATAACCTGCATGCATGCCATTTATCAGCACAAGAGAGGCAGCAGGAACAATGTTTGATTGTATGTTTGCTTTGGAAAATGAAAAAAAAATCATCTGAACGCATAGTGGAGAGTGGACAATGAACTCTTTTGCCTGCATATACTACGTTTCCCACGGTGCATTAGTGGCCTTTTGATTTTACATTTGCTTTAAGATTAGGTTGAATTTTCATTGACAAATGGCCACTACACACATTTCTTAAACGCACACACATACGCACACAAAACGTAGGCAAGAAGACAGCTCTATTTATATAGCACATTTCCCACACTGAGGTCACTGAAGTCAAAGTGCTTCAAACAGGCAAAAACAAAAAGAAATAATTAAAAACAACAATAAAGTGTATGGAAGGTAAATAATGCAATAAATGACTATATTATTCCATCACAGGACAATGTTAATGGAAAATCCCATTATGTGTTAGCACCTAGCTAACAGACTTGTTATTATAGTATAATAACAGTATATTAGCTAAGTGGTACGATAAAAATTTGTAAAATAGTGGTCCTAAAGGGATGATCCAGATGTTTGGCAGAACATAAAGAAATAATTCAGTTAGTCACCCTGAGGATAACATGAGTTTCTTAAGTCAATTTTCACAGCGAAACATCTCATCAGTTTAAAAGGATAGTTTCACTGAAAACCAAACTCATGGTGGAGCTACATTAAATCTCAGAGGATCATCAGAGTCAGCAAGATTTAGCATCTGGGACCCACAAATGTCTGTACAAAAATGTTGTACCGATCCAACACATAGAAGTTGAGATGTTTCACTATGTGACAACTTACAAGCACGGATCAAAGTCTGAACTAAACTTAGTGGTCTTATGTAACACACGGTTGCTCGTAAAACAAATATTAAAGCTACACAAATGACTCGTGAAGCCCAGACCAGCCTATGACCTAAAAACCAAGAATGAGTGAGGAATGAGAGGAGAAAGTTTCCGTCTGTCGTCTCTGTATCACTTTCCTGTGATCATAATCAGCTGTTTAGACTAGTCTCGGTTACGTCACTACCCAGCACAAACGCACACACACAGACACACACACAGAATGTCCCACAGTTGGGTTTCTTTGTGAATTCATTGGCAGATTGGCACACTGTGTGTTTGAGAGTGTCAGGCTGTGAACAATGCGCCCATGTGTTTGTATCTGGCTGTTTGTGGGTGCACAGCAGAGCACAGAGACAGTATTGTGCGATACGGTCTGCCAAACAGACACACTGCATGGCTGATCTTTTATCTGAATATGTGTCACTGGTATCCTCGGCAGCTGAAATGACTGCAACAACACACATTTTAATTCTTATCCTCCCACTAACATTACATAAATCCAGCTTCATGGGCATGAAAGGCCCAGTATGAAAGTTTGGACAACAAGAGAAAGTGTTGTTTTGTGTATTGTGGGTCCTGTTGACCTTCTGACTTTATTGTCCAGAAACACTCACATTCTTAGGCAAGAAGGGTCATTGCATCTAGTCTGATTGCCAGGAATAGCTGAGAATTACCATGATTTTTCTTTCTTTTTGCCACTGTCCCATAAGGCTCCGACTGGTGAGGAGCCCAGTATGTATGTAAGGTTGGTTCTACCTGAGCTGCTGAAGCTTGAAACTCCTTCAGAGAAGTCACAGGTGTCTTGGTGCCTCCCTTACTCGTCCTCTTTTTGCATGATCATGTTTTGGAGGATGAACTGCTGTAGGCAGATTTACACATGTGCCACATTCCTCCCGTTTCTTCATGATGGATTTGACAGTACTCCAGGAAATATTTAGTGACTTTCTGAATGAATTTGCTTATATCCATCCATTTTTCGCAGTGTTGTTTTGAGCATTGTTCTGTCTTCATGGTGTAATGTTTGTCCCGGATACTGAATCCAGATACAGGTGTATTTACACTACAATCACTGCACTCAGGTGATCTGCAGTGTGTCACTTCTAAAACCAGTTGGGTGCATCAGTGATGATTTAGTTGAGTTACTTTAAAGGTAGTGAAAACTTTTTCTGTTTTGTGTCAAAAAAGACAAAAGGTGAAAACTTCCAAGGGGGAGGGTGAAAACATTTTATAAGCACTGTGTCTGTGAATCATTCTCATTGTGGCCAACAGACTTTTTACTCTGTGTCTGTCTCTGTGAGTAGCTCTTCATTAACTAGCAGTTAGACGTGAAAGAGTTGTGTTCTGTAAAGTACAAAGTCCCTTCTTGTAACAGGTGCAGGAAATTACTACATTACAACCTCTACAGCTATAAGACACTACAACCACAAAAATATATAAAAGCAGGAAAATCCATTAAAAAACAACACAGCACCTCATAACCCACAGGAATGAAACCCACATCCCCAAGCCATTTTTATACGCCAGCCTTTCACCACACATGGTTTAATAATGTCCCTGGGCATTAACAGTTGAATATAATTCAATGACAATATTTATTTTGCTTAGAATCCCTTTCTTTTCTATCATATCACCCAATTCTCTCTTGTTTTTATATTAAATAAAAGAATGTGATAGTTTGTGGCACCTTTTAAAATCTCAGAAATCACTAAGTCAGATAAAAAGTTTACCTCATTCATAACATTCAGTGAATTGTGAATCAACTCTCAAATGACACATATAAAATTGTGTATGTTTATATACAGAAACATCTGTGCTGAAGTTATTTCTCCATGTTTCAACAGAACAATTATAGAAATTATCCTCAGTGTGTCAGTCTGAAGCTTTATTCAAATGTTCTCAGCTACCGGACAGATCGACATGAAATGCATTTTGTGTCTTTACTTTTCCTCAGATGATCATTTCTAAAAAAAAAAAATCATCTGCCAGTACCAACAGGCCAAAATTTTAATTTGACCAAAACTTTGGCTTATGACCTTCAAAACTAATAACATTTCCATCCACCTTACTTTGTATAGTGCAGTTTCTGTAGAATCTTACAGGGTCGTCACTGGGAAATAACTCTCTTTACCAGCAGGTGGCAGTAATTTCTATTCATCGGTCAAAAGGGGAAAACAGAAGAAGACCTACTGTAGAACTGCAGATATGCCAACTGATAACAGTTCATTTCACTAGTCAGTAAATATTTACTTGTCATATATACAATTTTCTCTTTTGCATAAAAAGAGATTTGTAAACATCTTTCACGTTAAAATAAAAGTAAAGTAAAACCTCCATATTATGATTTTCATGTTTTGATGTTACACATGTGAAATTAGGCCCAAAGCTTGAGGTGAGTGTGTGTTTGCATGCTGGCTGGTTTTGCTTTGTTTTTTCAAAATGCTAAACCTTCTGATGTCAAGCATTGTGGAAATCTATAACCAACCAAATCATTTTGGGCTCCCTACGTTCACTGTGTATGCACACATCCTCTCACAGAAAGTGTTTTTTTAACAACAATAGATACAATTACAGGCCAGAAACAGACTTTGAGCAATTTTATCTGCAGTCTGCAGAAGGATTTTCAGCTAGGTTGTTACTGAAGGATGGTGCTGTTCCAACTGGGCATAGTTCAGCCAACAGGAAGACTTCCCCATGCTGGCCAATCAGAATAGAGTTGGATGGGAGGAAAGAGGGCCTTAAAGACACGGGAGCTCAAATAAACAATTTTAGTTTCAAATCCGGAGGAGTTGTTGCATAAAGAGTTATTATAACATGTATTTGCACTTTTTTAACTTCAACATCATATAATATTGTATCAGTGGAGCCCCAGAATAAAATATAAACCCTAAATTAAGCAGAATATGGCCACTTTAATGGAGAAAAATAAAGCAAACCTTACAAGTCTAGACTATTAAAGGGTTGACACAAACAGTTGATCATAAAACAAAGTTGATCCTGACTAAACTCTAAAACTCTATGATCAGTTCTTTGCTCCCAGCAGAGGAGAGTTAAGTACAGTGATTGTTTTGGACGTTCCCTATAAGAGCAGATGTCTCTGCCAGTTGTTGAGCCAAAGCCACAGCAGCCCTAGCCCCAGCCCAATACTAACTACTGACCCTGTTTAACCACAAAGTCAGGCCAGTCTGGTTCCACCCAGACCTGGAGCCAGAGCCAAACCCTGAACTCTGGACAGACCAGAGTAGAGCAGAGCCAGTACTTGGCAGACCAATAAAAAGCACATTCCAAGTCACCAAACTCAGCCTCAGACTTTTTCTTAACTCCACAGCTTTCGACAGCAAACACAGGTGCTCTTCTCATCAGAGTCAAGCAACTAAATGTTGTTTTTTTAAACAAAAGTCATAAAATACAAGAAGAAGAGAAAAACAACTCACAAGATAAAAGCTATAAAATCAATTGAGAGTAAAACAAATGGATTTAAGATGTCTTTTTAAAGATTTTACTGATGTCTTTTCTTTTCTCTGAAACTTTGTGGGCGGTTGTTTACAGTCGAGGAGCAAAAGCTGCGAAAGCTTCATCAGCTTTTTTTAGTTTTCAACCACAAGACCAGAGGATCATCCCGAGGTTAGAGGTCACCACCACAACGTCTCTAAATACAGGCAGGCCTGATCATCAGATAACTTACAGTATGTTGACAGTAAAATCTAACAAGCAATCCTGAAACTGACAGGGGCCAGAGGAGAGAACTGACCCACTGACTTTGGTGATCCTCTGGCCAGAAGTGGTTCTGGATGGACACATTAAAACGGGGCATGCACCAAAAAGTGAAGTAATGAAAACTGAGTAAAATCACTGTTTACACTGTGTGTGCACATACACTCATTTGTCAGTCTATCACGTACTTCAAGTGAAAACTGAGTAAGTCTAAGTCCTGCGATAAATACCCCCTTATAAATGATAATGATGTGATAATGTTCAGTTTTTGTTCAAACCACTTATAAGACCTAAGACCTATAAGACCTAAACATATTCTCATACCACTAGATTCTTAATGTAGCAGCATGACAACAGAAAGATCTGTAAGAAGCAGATGTCACAAAGTGACATCATTTCTATTTAATATTATTGTATTTAACATTCATACACAGTCAGATTATTTGATTAATTATGTGGATAATTCATAACATTGGGGTCTGAACATTTTTACAATGAGCTTATTCAAGGTTAATGTGAGATAAACACATTCGTCACTGAATCTACCTGCTGAGCCACAGCTGCAACAGTTAAATGCTATTTAGTAAAAGTTAGCATGCTAACACACTTAACTAAGACGATGAACATGGTAAACATTACATGTGAAACACATCAGCATGTTAGCTTATGCCAAAATGACCAGTTAACTCAAAGCACAGGCTGCACAGCTGCAGACCTAAAGCTCCACTTCAAGCACTGGATAAAAACACAGAGACGTTTTTCCAAATCATTGGGCTGAAGCAGGAGTCAGACTTTTACAAAGTGTCATAGTTAGAAAGAAAAAAAGTTGTACAGAAACAGTAATATGTCTATTTAATCCAATTTCACATTTAACAATTGTAACAGTTCAATCTTATTATTAATGTGAAACAGTGTCTGGGCCATTAAAATAATTTTCTGTTTTGATATAGTTCAGAACAACTGTGCTTCCTCGTCTCTCTGCCTCACTCACTCCTGGACTTTCCTCAGTGTGTTGCGGTGCAGCGTTTCCATTTTTTTCCACGTCCACTTCATCTGCGGAAAACCCAAAAAGCATTTATGCAAATAAGAGTGGAAGTTATCCATGTGGCAGAGCCACTGTGACGAGCTCTGGGTTCACTCGGAGACACACACCCTCATGTCCTCTCTGTATCTTTGTCAGTGTTGCTCAACTCAGGAACATCCTGAAGGCTTTCTGAGGTTCAGCAAGGAAAGTGTGTAATTTCAGCAAGATGTTCATCATCACTGAGCTCCACTCTAATGACAGCGTTCACATGCAGGGCTGGGTTGGTATGATAATGCACACTAATGCTGCATGTGAGTGAATGATGGTACGCATTTACAGAACTACCTTCAATCACGTAGAGAGAGTTTTACAGTTTACTCCTCAGTGTGATAACGTCCTGTGTGGTCTTTTACTGCCTATAATACGGTTGTGAGCATGTGTGTGCACGCGTGCACGTGATTGTGTGTGTGTGGTTCTTTCTAGGACTTTGGCTGAGAGCATCCTCCATGAAGTCATGGACGCTGTGACCACAGGGAGAGTGTTGTGGAGCTGGTTGGAGCTTTTGTGGTGCCTGGGTGGGACCGAGATGCAGAGACTCCATCTAAATGTTTCCATCCTGAATGTCACACTGACACTGACAGACAGTGGTGGAAGAATTCATCAGCGTCATGTAGTTAAAGTAACAGCAGTAAGAGTACACAACTATTCTCAGCTTCATGTAGTACTGGCAATAAAAGTACAGAAGTATTATCAGCATCATAGTTAAAGTATTAATAATAGAATTACAGAAGAATCGTTATTAAAAGGTCACAAGTGTTATCAGCTTAATGTACATAAAGTATCAGAAAGAGTATTACACAATCTCACCTTCATTTAGCTAGAGTGTGAACAGTAAAAGTAGACAATTATTCTATGCTTCATGTATTACTGGGGGTAAAATTACACAATTGTTACTAGCTTCATATAGTTAAAGGATCAATAATAAAAATACACAAGTTCAAGTATCAGTAGCAAAAGGATATGAGCATTCTGAGGTTAATGTAGGCTACTTAAAGTACTGGAAGTAATAGTACACAATCTCAGCTTCATGTAGGTAAAGTATCAGCAGTAAAAGTGCTACATGAAGCTTATCAGCTTCATGTAGTTAAACAACTTAAAGTATCAGTAGTAAAAAGACACAAGCATTGCCAGATTAATCTACGTATGGTTTACAATCTCAGTATCAACAGCGGTATCAGCATAAAGGTACGAACTACTGGAAGTAATAACTTACAAGTTATTACCGGCAGTAAAAGTACACACAAGTATTATCAGCTTCATATAAAGTATTATCAGCAGTATTTTACTGTTGGAGCTGCTTGAAGGAGCTAGTTTTTACCACTTGATGTAAAGTATAGTAAAAGTACTGTATAAGGAAGCATAAACTTAAAATACTTAAGTAAGTACCTCAAATCTGTAGTTAAGTACAGTAAGTTACTTTAGTAAATGTGCATAGTTACTTTCCACCACTGCTCTCCGGCCACTCACACTTTCTAAGTTAGGATTAGTTTCTTTTTTCTTCAACGCTGTAAGAAGCTTATCCAAGTGGTGACTTGTGGTTTTGATGCAGCAGTTGAGTCTAATACAGAGGGAGGGATTCACGTGTTAATACTGAGAAAAAGAGGCAGAGAAAAAACATCGAGAAGATGGAGGATGTGTTATGGAAATGAATGATTGCAGCAGAGAGGTGAAATTTAGAAATGTTGCTCTTGAAGATGGAGGAATTAGGGATTTCCAAATTGTGCACTGTAAGCCCAAAAGAGTTCAACGAGAAACTGGATTTGATTCTGTTTTTCTACAGGGTTCTATTTATCATCAAACAATGATGAGACAATTATTTTTTTCTGCAGGTATGCCAGTATACCTGTGATGAACAATAAAATAAAGAAGCACTAATACATTTTGTCAACTATACACACACGCAAAGTTCATATGACATCAGACACAACCCAAATCTGACCCTGCCCCATTTTGTTTTTGCAGCCAGAAGCTCACACACAGAATTTGGCTTTGAATGCATGAATAAATTAATAACTTTCTTGCAAAACTGTTAAGTATTTTAAATCCAGACGTTTACTGTGATGTTTACTGTAAGAATATTAATAATGCATTACTGTGTTTTTAGCACATTACTGCCACCTATAGTTCAGTGGAGTGATGTAAAACCATTGGTGGGACTGTGTTTCCATCCCATGTGTGCTATGTGTGCTCATGACAACAATCAAAACATGAAATCACTGCAACACTGTTCTTTAGCACTAGTGGTAACAAAACACAAGGTACCCCTACCGCACAAGATGGTTTTGTTTTTCTATGAATACGAAGAGACTGAAGAGAGTTTTTCAAAAATGAACTTGAAACAGCATAAACTTCTGTTTTGACTGAAAAATATCCATTCAACCTTTATATCTAGAGAGAGGTTTGCATGTTTTCAAAGGTTGGTTGTATCTTTTGCATTTATAAATGTATCTAATAGGGGATATACAAGTGAAGGGTCATCAGACACCTCAGATACCCCGATAACTGCTTCAGATCTCTGATATTTGAAGTTTGAGTTCAAATGCAGTAGAGGGGAGAAGGCATCTTCTTGATGTATGTTTTGCTGCAGTTAGCAAAAAGTATGTGAAACACAGTGTCAGTCCTGTGCAGATCTTCAAAAGTCTGTTTCTCAGGAAACACACAAACACATGCAACCTCCTCCCTCCATAAAAGAAGCAGAGAGAGAGACATACACGCCACAAACTCTGGAATGTAGAGTTTACATGGACAGCTTTATTTGGCCCAAAGAACATTTTCCCTTCATTGAGCTCAGAAAGCCACATCCCTCTCACTCACACACACACACACACACACACGCACACACGCACTCCCACCCATATACAAAATCAGGGGCGGTTTGTCCATAAGGGCGGTCGGGCGACGCACCACCAAAAAATTGTATTATAAGCACATTAATGTAGCTGTCACTGTTATAGGCAGTTACCTACCATGCTGCCTTTTCATCCATCCCCAGGAAAATCAGGCCCAATTCACACCTCCACCAGGTTGGCCACACTTA
>JAUMHL010000004.1:1823025-1835346 GCA_032362345.1 Sandelia bainsii
CTACAAAAACAGAATCATAACCGAGATAAGTAGTGAAAGTACGGTGGCCGAGACGTTTCAATCCAGAAAGTGAATGACGGTTTGATGTGCGTCAACCTCCCCCCCCCCCCCCCCCCCCCCAACGCTGTAAACCTAGGGGAAACACTGCATACGTTACAATAAATTAATCATAATGTTACAATAAAAAGGTCCCTGCTGTTGAACTATTTTCAATCCTGTATTAAATTCTGCCTGTTTCTCAGGTGATAGAAACTCAGCACAGCTCACATCGAGACACGCCATAGACAGGTCCGCTCTCTCCAGGTTTGCCCCACTAAGGTTTGTGTGGGTCAGGTTGGTTCCTCTCAGGTTGGCCATTTTAAAGTTGATGTAACGCAGATCCAGACGAGACAGGTCGGCACCGTTAAAGTTCAGACCCTGACAAAAAACAACAACACAGTACTGTCATGTACGGTATAGATTTCACTCTAAAGATCACCTACTTAAAGCAGGCAAGTGTAATGTAGTTTCTTGGCAACAAATACCATATACACATACCATAACTCAGAGAAAATTTGATTTGAGAGCATTTATTCATATCTTGCACTGCTCATAAACCTTTATTGAAGTAAACATGCATTAACAAATAGACTTCCTCTGCCTTATCTGTAAGGACTTTTGTGCGTGTGTGTGGGTTTATTTCTGTCTACCTGACACCGCAGCTCTGACTTGGTTGTCGTGGCCAACAGGAATCTAATAAACTCCTTGCGGCTCAGAGGAGAATGATCTTCAGGAGGCTGAGAGGACTGAAAAAGGAGAAACGCGTTTGGAGGTCAGAGTACCGGCACTGAATATACACTTTATTCTAAATCTATGTGTTCTTTGCACACACTCACACACCTTTATGAGGGTCTCCAACTGCTCAGCAAGCTGTTCGATACCAAAGAAACGAGCCTCTTCCAGAACACCTGCAGTGGAAATAACACACATTAGAAAGCAGTGTAATCTAGAACTTGTTGTGTAGATGTTTGAGAGTGTGTCTGCTGTACCCAGAGGGTTGATCCCTTCGTTGATGATGAGCTGTCCATGTCTCAGATAATTCAGAATGGGTTCAAAGTAGTCTGGACTGCGATCTATGAGGTACGCCCCCTGAGAATCCTGCTTGTTTCTCCAAACGTCTGAAACACATACAAGCAGAAACAGACAAACATAAAGTAAAATAAAGAGATAAATTACTTCTTAAAGTTTAAAACTACTGGGTTTAATGTGCAACATCACCTTTCCCTCTGAACATGTGGGCCAACATGCTCTCTGGCTCTTTACTGACCAGCGTGCTCCTGAGGACAAAACACAATAGAGTTTAACACCAGTTATTTCCAAATGTAACTGAATAAGAAATTTCTCATTCTCTCTTATAAATAAACAATGTCCCCTTGGCAGCGGGATGAGAGATGTTCTTTTTGCTCACGTAGCTGACCAGAGGAGAACTGCAAACGTTTATCAGCTGCTGTTGCAGGATTGCGGATAATTTTTTTCTATAATTTTGTCTTTGATGAAGAAATGACAAAAAAAAAAAAAAAAATGGCCTCAGTTTTGGATCAGAAATACCAAAATGATAACAGCTAAAAATGGCTGCAATACAGGCCTGACAGAGCATCAACAGAGAAGATACCTAACAACAGGTGAGCAGAAGGTAAACATGACATAAACATGACTTACATAAATAGTATAGTATTTAAACAACGTAAGGCTGCAGTTGATTATCACCAACCTGCAGACAAACAGGCCTCGGTGGCACACGGTTGACCATCATATTCCAGTTATTATAAACTGGAATGGAACTACGCACCTTGTTGTGGTAAAGCAGCGTCCGCCTACGTTGAGCGTCAACCAGTCAGTGTGAGTCTGACCCTTCTCAGCACCTCTGAAGTCTTCCTGAGGATCTACAGACAGGCGGTTAGTGTAAGTAACTGAGGGAAAAACGAAAGGCATGAAAGGCTTTGACCACTGACTGAGTTTAACTAGAAATATGTTTAGTTTTTGTCACTTAGGCGAAGTGCAAACAAGTGACCACACATCATCTTCACAGAGCTGTGAAATTGATATCAGACAGTTACAGAGAAACATCATCACACTTACTTGTACTTCATTACTTTTATTCTGAGTTATTCGTCTTACCTTCAAATGAATCTCCCTCTGAGATGTACAGCACGTCATCGTCTCTGCGGGCACAGATTCACCTCATTACTCTTCACGGCATCA
Source organism: Sandelia bainsii (assembly GCA_032362345.1). Classification (NCBI taxonomy): domain Eukaryota; kingdom Metazoa; phylum Chordata; class Actinopteri; order Anabantiformes; family Anabantidae; genus Sandelia; species Sandelia bainsii. Next base: position 1,825,267 of record JAUMHL010000004.1, read on the forward strand.
CCACACGCCGCACGTTTTGCATGCGGGATGCTGCAGTTTGCGTGGCTCGGGACTCACCTGATCAATGCGATGTCGTCTACGAGGCCGCCGTTCCCGTTGTAAACACTAGAGGCTCTTATTCCCAGTTTCGAACTGGCCACGGACAGTAAATCCTCCAGAGAACCGTACACGGCCACCACCTGTTTGATAACACGCAACAGCTCACTTACGGCACCGCACGTCACACCGACTGTCTGACACTAGCTTGTAACATTAGCTAACATGAGGTAAATGAGCCATTTTGTTTCAGTCTCTGGAGGCTCGCCAACGCACCTATTTCCTTGTTTCACAGCTTACCTTTCCATTCGTGGAGGTTCCGTTGACAAACAGTGTGACTCTCCTCATGACAGAATAAGGTCAACTAAACTATCAAATAATTGAGTTTTCCCCCGAAATACATGATATTTTTTAGGCAACAAACACTTATTCTTTTCCCGTTCTTCTTTCCTGATTCTGCTCAAACGCCCTGTGCAGCAGAATCAGCCAATCGCCCGTTGAGGTTGAAACGCAACAGCCAATCACTAAACAGAGTAGGCGGGACTTTCACGTCTTTGCAAAGGATCAGTAAATAAATTTTTTTGTTTGAGTATTTTTACTTTTCAGTCACTTCAGTGCAGCCTACAACTCAAACCCCAAAGTTTAACAATTAATTTAAACTGTAACAGAGCAATATACACTCAGTTACTGAAAAAGAAGCAGATCTAATAATTTAAATAATTTTCTCTGATGTACAAACAGTGACCAGAGGCATTAAGATTCTCTTCAGACATGTTTTAAGACACACAAAACTTTTGGTTAATAATTTCTGTCCATTAGTTTTTTCTACTAAAATTAATTATGTTAAAACATTTTATTAATAATTAATCTTAAAATGTGCAAATTCTTAATCTTTAACGGCTGGTCATTAGATGTCTATGGAGGATCAATTTAACCTTGAAATAAAATTTAAATTTAAGAATGAAAAATGCAAATAAAACACTGTTTTATAACTTGGGATAATAAACCCATACCCAAATGTTGTAAAAAAATAAATAAAAAATGGAAACTGAAAAAGAAATTACAACTGTAAAAATGGCAATTTGGCAACTTAATACCCTAACCTTAAAGAGAAAAAGAGAATAACTTAAAATACATACTACTAATACATCTACAATTAAATTCTAGAAACGAACTGAAAAATAATTTCTTAAATTGAAAACTCTAAAATGAGCATTTGTAATAGAGAAAATAAAGATAAAAAATATATATGAAAAGTGGAGTGAGAACATTGTAAGATGCTGTAAGGTCATTTGTATCTGGTAAATTCAGCCTGTATATGTCCAAACAAACTTTCAGATAAAACAGTGCAAATCAGTTCACAAAGGTGACAGAAGAATTATTATTATAATGCTGTTATAAGCACAGTCATGGTCACAGATTTATTAAAATTTCTACTTAAGTGAAAGTGTCTTACTAACATAAAAATACAGTAATGCTGTAGCTGGTGCTAATTGTTACAACTCAGCTTTATATGAATAAAATTGAATTAGAAAGTTGCCTCCAAATGTGATGGAGTATAGGTATAAAGTAATACACAAGTAAAGTACATGTTTTTAAAAGATGCTGAGTAAATGTCCTTATTTCCACCACTTACTGAAATACAGTAAGTCTGGAGCTTTCAGGGGCCCCTGGAGTTCTGGGTGATGAAGAATAAAACATGACAAATTTGTTTTACAAAGAGATTAAACAACTTCATCACCTTGACATAAATTAAAGAGCTCCTATCATTCACATATATTAAGTTTATGGAAATTGTGAAATTTAAGTCCCAGATCCTGAAAGGCTCTTCTCATATTACTCAGGAACTCTTTATTTGTTTCTGATCCCAATAATCACAAACGAAGGATACATTAGATTTTATTTGTTTTATTTTCAGGCGCAATAAAAGATCAATATAATAAATATCAACCAAATCTTTATTAGACTACTGATACAAATCTAAACACATCAGTGTTTTAAATCTCTTCTGACCCCTTCTGCATATCAAATGAGCACAAATGGGGTCCCAACCCTGAGGTTGAGCAACTCTGCTTTAGCTGTGCTGCAAGAGGAAGTGCAATTGAAAACAATCGCACAATAACCACATTCAACCTAACACGTGCAATAAAACTATGAAATGCTTTGATTGGCATGAGTCCATGTTCGACTGGCTGTATCACTATGGCACCATATACTGTACAGTCCGCATCCAGGGGGTCAGGTTCAAACTACACACACACGCACAGAGCAAACACTCATGTTAAACAGAAGATCAACTGATTTTCTTTGTGTGTGTCAGTATTAAAAGTTACTGAAGTCAGTTACTTCAGTCAAATGACAAATTAATACAGCTGCAAACAGCGGCACCGCCCTGTTACTGAGCAGGAACGACTCTGCTGAAAGACAGTATCCATCCACTCATTTAAACATGTCTGAAAAAGTAGTTAAGTCGCTTTAAAGCTGGAGAATGTCAGCAGGTAGACAAATAATGACATGAGCCTGGTAGGTAGTTGACTCGAGCCCAGGTTCAGCCTGGATTCATGTTTCTAATGGAGGTGGAACAGAGGCTCATTGTTATTACAGAGCTGAACACGGGTTAATTACCACAGAGCACAGTGAACATTTCACTACCCACCTCATGCTGTGATGTTCAAACACAAGTCTGAACGGGGCTTTTGTAAAAGTCGTCACTACGAAAGTGCTTTGAATAAGACACATAAAAAAAGACGTTAATATGCACTGGGCTAAAGCTTAACGAGTGACAGTGATGAAAAATGAACATCAGTCTGTGACTATTCACACACAGTGAACAGTGACTTTACAAGCACTTGAAAAACCTGGTTTATCAGAGAAAATCAGTTTACACAGGTAATCAGAATACATGCACGAATCTGGTTACTGGATATTTAAGAATATAGAAGAGGATTTTAACTTTTTGCTGGTCATAAATGCTGCTTCCTGTACTGATAGTGTAGTTATTAGCACAGCACACTGTTTTCTTATATTCAGAGGTAGAAAAAAACTTCTACAGGACACTGTCAGTTTCAGTTTTCGTTTGACTTTAGATGGAATTTATCAGGTTAGGCTAGTGAAAACTTTGTCAGCCTGACACAGGAGCCGTGGAATAAACCCTGCTTCGTGAAGCTCTAGAGCGGTGTTTATTTAACTGTGTGATCTTTATGGAGGCTGTAGTTGTAGTTATATTCCACTGTTGTACGTGTTACCCTGCAGTTTTAACTTGGGGCAGCTAATAAACCACCAAATGAGTGCACCTATACATGTTGAGATAACGATTGCGTTTCCTTTCATCCCGACATCATCTGAACTGACTTCTATCTATAATTTTTTATTTGGGCACCAGGTTAAAAGATAAGGCAACAAATAGTGTTTTATAAACATCTTCAAGTGTCTTTTTTTACTGAGACAGTGAGATTTTATCATCTAGGACTGGGTCACCTACAAATGGGTGACACAGATAGTCAAGAATTTAAATGACAAAGTAAAAGGTTCAGTGATAGTGTTCTGGTTATTGGTAACTCCACTTAAGCTTGATCAAGTGAACTCATTTTTAACAAACATAACTCCTCCTAATCCTTCTTCTCATCCGCAGCAGCATTCACCTTAGTCCTGCACTGAGCTTTATGGTAAAATATACATTATCTGGGATTTATTTTCTAGTCTCTGCTCAAGTTAGTAAAACTATTCATTTCCACTGTCCTCCGTGTCGTCCTCTCCACCTTCATTCTGTCCGTCTCCGTTTCTCTCTGGGTAGTTGAGGATTTGTCTGTTGGCCTGCATGAGGTACTGCTGCTGTTTGAAATACACCTTCATCGCTCCTTTGATTAGCACAAACGCAATGCCACCCTGTGGGTAAAGAAGAAGACAGACGAGTGTGAGCTGCAATCAAAGATACTGAAACCAAGTTACTTATACTCTAAATAAAAAAAAAACAACAAAACTAATTTAATTGTACATGGTGGTGATCTTGTTATACTACAAATGTGAAATGGTAGCATGTGGGGATCTCCACTTGCTATTTTAGTTCCCATATGTGCAGCAGTGCAAAGTGCAAAAGAGATCAGTGAAGTGAAATATTGATCGACAGCAACAGATCGACAAAGTGAAGAAACCCAGACAGGAGGCATAGGAGAACTGTATTTTGCGCACTCGGGCAAAAACATGCCACTTTGTATATTTATGGAGGCAAAGGTGCAAAATGCACAGCGTGCACTATTTGAAAGACGCAGTCCTCAGTGTGCACCCTTAGTAGATTAGCTTGTGCCATTTTTTTGCAGGTTTTATCAAGTTTGCACGTGATTTGGTACATGCAGACTTTTAGTGAATCAAAAAAAAAAAAGGTCAAAAAGAAGGAGCAGTACTGAGCACTATTTCATTTTGTATGGCAAAAGACGGCTCAGAACGGTGGAAAAATAGACGTTTTAAAAGCTAATGAAAGCGGTCGACTCTCAGTCACATCATATCGACCAGGAGAAGAGAATGATGAAAAATCACCTTTTCATTTCTTGATCAAAATATCTGGTGAACTGCTTGTGCTTGTGTAGCAATGACATAGTGGTTATGCAGTATATTAGATATATTAATATATATATATATATACCAGAATCGTGCGCTGCAGATTAGAGGGCACCCGCTGAAACAGCAGCCTTCCCACCAAATTGGCGATGGAGGGGAAGATGAGAGCTCCACACAGAGTCCGGGACACAGAGATATGATCTCCTGCACTGGGCCCGTCGATAGGGACACGGGGCAGATAACGATGGGTTCCTGAGGTAAAACAGGCAGCGTGGTTATGATTTAGATTTTATTTGCTCAAAAACTAGTCTGTGTAATATTAAACAAATACTGTAACCTTTTTTTTTTTTTATTGACCTTATGTGCAACAAGGAACTGCTCCGAAACCATTGTTTCGTCTTCCAACTTCCTGTCTGCATGTGTCACATTGTGTAAATTGACATCTACTGATCTAAAAATGAGATAATAGTTTTATAATCCAGCAGACAGTGTGATGGACCACCGCAGCTGTAAGAACATGAGAGAGTCTAACAAACACCAACCGCTATTTGCATAGTGGCGTTAACTACACCACTTACAGTCCACACAGCAGCAGGATCAGATGCTCAGTAGGTGATCATGTGTTTCCAAACCAGTAAAGCTAAATTTACCTTGTTTATTCATCACTGTTGTTAACGCCACATAATATTAATATTAGTAACTAAGAAAGTCCTAAATAATAAACTTTACCCTACTTCAGCTTCAGTTCTTGCTGCTGTAACACAGTAACTTGAGGTTAGCAGCAGGCTAGTTACTGCTGAATGTAACTTTACTCCAACATCATCTTATTTTAATCTGATACTTGTGGTAGATGAGAGGGTGTCAGGTCATATGATCTCCCCATAAAGGTGGATGTGAGTTCACATCTTTGACAACTTAAAATCTGCATTAGAACCAATGTGGATCAATAGTTCAACAGGAAGCCAGAAGACAAAAAAATAAAATACGAAAAATCCCAAAAGAGGAGTTGCACATCACGTCAACACGGTGGCAAGAAGAAGTATGTGAACCCTTTAGAATTGATATTTAATCTGATTTGCATCCAAGTCACAAGTATAGACACAACACAGTGTAATTAAACTAATAACACACAAACTATTGTAATCTTTCATGTCCTTACTGGACGCACCCACTAAGGATTTTAGGGCTGGTGGACAAAGAAAGTGTTTTAATAACTGGTTGAACCACCTTTGGCAGCAGTAACCTCAAACAACCTTTATGTAGCTGTGGATTAAACCTGCACAATTTATAGGAGAAACTTATATACTTAAATAATTCTTCCTCACAAAACTGCTCCAACGCAGACATATTCTTACGACATCTGATGTGTACACTAACGTGTCACCATTATTTTGCTTCGTATAGAAGTATGTGATACAGGACATGGTGTTTATTTACCTGATGGGAGATTACGTTTGTAGGAGTATCTCTGCCACAGCCTCACGATATAATCCTCCCAGCGGATCATCTTTCCCAGGACCAACACCACGGGGATGGTGGGGAGACCCATCAACAGAAACATGGGGTCGGCTCGCTCCATCACATACAGCCCCTTCTTATGTCCCACCACCTGCATGTGACCATGTAAAGAGATGAAGATCCTACATGCAGTAACACTCTATGATTGTACATTTTCTCTGTGTAACGTTATGTTAGCTCCGTGGACCTGCATGACAGTCACAGCTCCGTATGTGACGGCTGACCAGTAGACAGTCCCGACCACCACCCCGACAGCAGTGAAGGGACTGGCCCGCGACAGAGCTTTGTCTACCTGCTGCAGGAAATACACCAAGGGGCCTGAGGAAAGACAAAAAACACCCAAGTCACCTAACGGATAAGTCCAGTCATGTTTTTTTTAAGTGACATAGAGCTCCACTGTTGTCCAAAAACTTTTAAAACACATTAGTGAGTCACATTGTTTCCCTGGTTACTGACAGACAGACTAACACACTGTTGAGTTTGGGCCTTCGGTTATCGGTTCAATATGGAGACAACTTATAAGTATTTATTATTATTATTTTCATAAGTAACAATTTCCCCAAGGGGATCAATAAAGTATTCATTATTATTATTATTTTTCATTATTGGGTAATCTTTATAAAATGTAAAAAAAAAATAATAAAACACAAAGCTAGAATCAGTGAATCTTTGACATTTTTGCTTTAAAAATGTTTCAAATAATTATTAATTAACTAAGCAGCAGACAGTCAATTTAAGAACTGATAAGTTGACAAATCTTTTCAGCTCTGGTTTAAGCTTCAGCACAACAATGACACTCGTGTCAAATATGCTGCAACAGCTTGCAGTATTTTCTTTCTTTGCTATGAGACCATTAAAATTTGGGTACTTTTTAATGGGTGGCCCAGCAAACAAATGCTGCAGTTTCATAAAACTACTGAGTAACAAAGCTTTATGACACTTGCTATCCTGCTGGGTTTGAAAAATGAATCAAAGAACAAACGTGATGAAATCTTCGCGAGCAAGAGGTTTAGTCAGAGCTCAATAGTATCAACTGTAGATTTGAATTGTATGAGGCTATACTATTACTACTACTACTACTACTGCTAATAATAATAATTTGATCATTTGTTTTGATATTTTCTTCTGCAGAGTCACAGAAGTGTGAAGTTTCTCATACCCATCTTGGGGAAGATGATGTGGTATTCAGTGCCACATTGTGGACAGCTGACTGCTCCCCCACTGTTTCCTTTCTGCTTCTCATCAAGCCAACGCTGCAGACACGACTGGTGGATCCACTTAGTGCAGCCTTTACACCTGCAGGGGCTCACCCACTCTGCACCGTGGTCGTCTCTCTCAGTTGCAAAACACACCCAACAGTGTCTGGAAAGCACACACACGTGTCAATGGCAACACTGTTCATGTACTTCTCTTTGTACTTTTTGTGTATCTGGAGAATTAAAAAGAAAATCCACTAGGAGGCAGATGGGGGCCTGGATAAAAACAGAATCTCTTCCTCATTAACTTCTGCTTTAGCAGAACCAACAGTCCAAATCAAAGCAGGGTACGCAAGGTAACCATGAGCATATGAATGTGTAGTTACAAGCAAGTATGTTGCTGGATTAACTGCCTACGAAGCACACGTCATTTACACAATGAAACAGTTACAGTACAAAGTACAACAATTACTGACAGTCTTACTATAATCTACACAGTTATCACTTTACAGTATATACAAAGTGCATACAACACTAAATCACATGTTCAGTCCTCAGAATACAAACACGTCATATCAGTACAAGTTCAAATGCTTATCACTAAACATACAGATCCCTGAATCAATGCAACACACATTTGCAAGTCCTTAATAGTGTACATTCTGGTTTAATGTTAAGTACAACAGTAGCTTAATGTACTTTAATCAATTAATATTACAAGTGGTGTAAGAATTATAATGTCTTCATCTGAATTAAACCATATTTTAGTAGTAAAATGTACTAAAATAAAAACCATGAAAGTACAAAATGGCACACTGAGCGTAATGCAGTCTTACTTTTCAGGCTGCTCCTCAGCAAGAGCCATGATCGTACTGAAGACACTCTGCTCTCTTAGCTGTTATCTTGAACCCATCAGACTGCAGCAACAACCTGTGAAGAGACACACAGGCGCAAACACTTTATGATAGCTTACTTTGGGGGTGGGGGCGATATGATAGTATTTTTTGTCCAAAAGTCAAAAATAAACCAATTAAGTAGACAAATTAATAGGATACCAATGAAGCATTTCCTTGTGGTCAATTTTTTCCCTCATTTCCCTAAATCCCTCCTTGTCAACGTGACTGACATTATGTGTCCTGGCTCAGCTTTTTACGCTGCTTCTTCTGCTTGAAGGCTCATGTGAGATGCCCACATTATGGCACATATACGAACACAATATCACACAACTGTATGGTCAACATGCCATGATACTGATGGCTAAATAATTATCATGAAATATTATCACGACATACTGTGGACGACACAATATGGTACAGCCTATATCAAGACTTCATTACAAGCAAAAACAAGCTCAGCAAACATAATTATTCAGAGTAGATGTATTAATTATGCAAAAGCACTTAATGTGTTATATTAATAATATCATAAATTATTGGATATTATTATTCAGTGCTGTAGCCAAGTTTAGATACTTAATGTAGCACTGGTTAGTGAAATAGCAAAACACTGCATAGTGTTTGCCTCTGAAATGCAGCAAAAGTATAAAGTAAAATGGAAAGACCTGAGTAAAGTACCACAAAACTGCACTAAAGTACAATTATTGAGTAAAAGTACTTCTGTACTTTCCACCACTTCTTCCAATAAACTGAAACCAAAAGTATTTTTGTTTCGTACTTGCAAATAACTGAAAAAACTGAATAGCCATCCTCTTAAAGTCCTCGTATCTTAATCTGATCGATTTTTTAGCTCGTTTATCATCAGTACAAACCTTCTTTAAACTAATATCTCCTGCTCCAGACTCAAAAACAAAACACCCATGCTAACGGGAGTTAGCTAGTTAACTTTTACACTGAGCTAGTTAGTAAGACAACAAAGCTACGTTACCCAGTAATATAGCTGCCCTCATATCATGTCAGCTTAGGAAACAGCTGCGTGATAGAAATGTGAAAACAGTACCTACCAGTGAGCTAAGAAGAAATCCCAATATTTTACGTTTTTACTGTTCAAATTGTGTTTTTCAATTCCAACTTTGGTGCTATGTTTAGCTCATACGGTTTCAGTTCTTGTCAAAAGATGACCCGCATGGTTCGGCTTTAATCAGCTTTGTGGTTGGTCAGCAGCTTTTAGTGGCTTTGTGATTGGTCAGCGGCTTTTAATGGCTTTGTGATTGGTCAGCGGCTTTTAGTGGCTTTGTGATTGGTCAGCGGCTTTTAGTGGCTTTGTGATTGGTCAGCGGCTTTGTGCAATTTTCTGATTGGTCTGTAGCAGTGAAGTTGCTTGCTGCGTTCATGGCAACTTGAAAAAGTGGAAAGTTTGAACTTCGAGGAGAACATTGGAGCCAGAGTCAGAACCTGAGTCAGATTTAGGCGTTTTCGCTATCTAGTAAAAAGGAGGAATCCAGTGAGGTCCAGATGTGAACAGAAAACAGAACATAATAGTGTCAAAAAGGGGGCATTAGATGTACATATCTCTGTACATCTTGTACAAAACATTGGTTGCTTCATGTATATAGGTTTATTTTGTGTATAGATAATTAACTTACCTGTTCTTCTTTTATATTCCTTCTGTTATAGAGCTCTGTAACTCTTAAATTTCTCATTCGTGGGATAATAAAGGTTTATTCTATTCTATTCTATTTTAAAGAATCTCTATTGTGAGAGTCAGTAAGTCAATCTTATCTATCAGATAGATCCCAATTAGTTTATGTTGATGATAGGTCCTCCATGCACACAAAAGTAAGTTATGGAGTTCCACAGGGTTCTGTGCTTGGACCAAT
>JAUMHL010000004.1:1835446-1853420 GCA_032362345.1 Sandelia bainsii
TGTGTAAACATATATATATATATATTTTGTGTAAGGTCTTAAACCTTACACTGTAAAGTGCCTTGAGATGACTTATGAGATGACACTCTATTGATGAATTATTAACATTTATACCTGCAGACAGGTAGTAACAGTCACTAGTTTGTAACTAAAAATCATTTTAAGCACAAGGTCTACTGTTATTAGAGATATTAGATCTGTATATAAAATGTTTCTAAGTAATTTTAAACAGGCATAACTGTTAATAAATCATTATTAACTGCATACTGGTGATTAAACTCTTCCTCTTCATCATACTCTGTGAGAAACTAGGAGAGGTGTTTTTCAGTTTTCTGATTTTTTATAAATTAATTGTATAATCAAGGCAATAATCGATAATGAAAATAATCATGTTTCAACTGACAGCAATCGAGTATACAACGCATGGTCATTCTGCTCAACACCGTGTTTGGTTATTCCTGATGACAGTCAAAATAGACTTCAACGTGATTGGCTGATTCGCATGTCAGTCTAACCAACGCCACGGTGATGCGGAAGGGAGGCGGTCCGACCCTACGCGGCAGCAGCACAGAGGAGCGGCGGCGTCGCGACTGCACAGTGCGGAGTGACGGGGCGTTATTTTTTTACATGATTAAAACACTAAACGGGGACGAGTACACACACGGATCGATAAAAACACATCTTAAACACCCAGTCCGTCATGGAGTCCTATGACATTTTAGCTAACCAGCCGGTTGTGATTGATAATGTAAGTATGATGATGTCATACATCCACACCCAAACCGAGGCCGCTGGCTGGGACCGTTGGCTAACTGTTAGCTCCGTTAACTATTGTGTTACATCTAACAGTGTCGCCGGTCACAAACTCAGCCGTTCTCATTAAATGTGCTGTAGCTACCCGCAGTGCTTTACAGAGATCCCCCTAAAGTGCTATTAGCTCCAGTTGCTATTAACTGTGGCGGCGCCTCTTGCTGCATCCAGCAGTCCGAGCAGACGCTAGCCAAACCAGCTAGCTAACCTAAGCTTCTGTTTGTCAGATCTTGAGCGTTAGCTGTCCGTGGTGCTGTAACCGTATGATGTGTTGGTAACTCTAAATCAGAATAGCATGCATGATGTGTCAACAGGAATGAGAGAGTCATTCTTGGCTATCGGCTTTACAGAGTAACGTTATATTTTAGTGTTTTTATGCAGCGCAAACATTAGCTGTGCTTTGTGCACCGGTGCGATGGCCACACGGATGTTAGCATTGTTATCAAAGGGAGGAATACAGACATTGTCGCCAAGGCAAATGTTGTATTTTCCCTTTAAGTAGAATTCACTACACGTTAAAACTGTTTTCCAGTTACCTCCGCCGTGGCTGTGGTTGCACTCAAGCTTGAGATCAGGGGCTGTTTTCATTTTCAGTTAACCCGTGTATAATTTTAAATTAACTGATTGTTCCCCCCAGTCATAGTTTTAACGCAGTATTCGCATTTTTCATAAAAGTCCATTTCATTTGTTAAAAATTCTCAGTAATACTTGACCTCTTTCTCTTCTCATTGAAAATATCTGGAAGTTTAACTGCTCAAAACAAGACGAAACGTCACTAAGATGCACATTCTCTTTGTTTGTTTGCTGAAAGGTATAATCGCATTGCTTTATGTTGCTTATTAGGCTGGGATCAGCCTCCCAAACATTTGTTATATCAAAAATCTTACCTGTATATGGCATAGAGACATTTTACACTGTCAAACTCTGCACATACATTGACACAGTCAAGTAAAACATAAATTGCTTCATATTGCATCACCACAGTTTCCCACTGTCAAAGTTGACATTTTTAAATGTCCCAAGTAATCAATGTATTAAGTGTAAGACAAGAAACCATCAAATATTTTAGAATTTTTGATTGAACGGTGACATATTGTGTAGAAAAACTACATTGCAAGTATCAATTACAAAGATTTCAGCATCAAAATATATGTAAAATGCAAAAGGTAAAGGTTTCCATTACGTAGAATGAGAATTTGCAGCAGAATTTCTATTATTCTATTAGATTCTAACTGCTGGTGTGTAAGCATCACTTCAGTGATGCAGCTTGTAAAGCTGGAGCTAATTCCAGCTTCTTTTTATGTCTTAAGTCTTATCTCAACCTGGAATCAGACTTTTATTTGTTGATGTACATTATGAATTTGAAAAGTAACATGTAACAAGTTGTCAGATAAATGCAGTGCAGTAAAATGAACAATATTTAAATCTGTGTAGTAGACTAGAAGCATAAAGTACAAGTACATCAGAATTGTACTTGTACCAGACAGTGACTACATCCTCCACTGTTAAGAACTTCAGACATATCAACAAACTGTTGGCAGGGTTTAGGTTGTGGTTTGGCATTGTAGAGATTATTAGTGGAAGTTAGCGGAAGCAGAAACACAAATGATTGGTACAGAAAGACTTTAAGCACCAGTTGTTATAATTTAGTTCCAGCCTTACTAGTGGAGACAGTACAGAACAAAGTAGCTGTTGAAACAGAGGGGATGTAGGGCACAGTGTTTCTGTTGGCTGCTGGGTGTGAGTGTGACTGCTGGTGGCCTGCAGCCGTGTCTTATGACCTCCTTGTTTCTCAGACACACTGCACAAAGATTAAAGTGCTACAGCTCATAGTTCAGTCATATCTCTATGATGATGAGCTCTAATGTCATCTCTCTTTTTTTCTTCAGGGTTCGGGGGTAATCAAGGCTGGTTTCGCAGGTGACCAGATCCCCAAATACTGCTTCCCTAACTAGTGAGTATTCCTTGATGTTTTCTCACAGCAGTCACATAACATAGGTCGTATTCAATGTAAAGCTGCAGCAAATATTTCATCATTAGCTTGATTAATTGCATGTATTTTTGTCTTTTAAAATGTTTACTGTATATGGTCTGACTGGCTGTTTCTGTTGTGCTACAGTGTGGGGCGTCCCAAGCATGTGCGCGTGATGGCTGGAGCCCTGGAGGGAGACCTCTTCATCGGACCCAAGGCAGAGGTAACTCTCCACTTCTGTTCGAGCTTCTTTTTATCCTGTGAACAACTGTAATCAAACACTAATAATTCATTCAAGCAGGAGCTGAATGGTAAAGGCAAAAGCCACGTAACCACAGCATCATACTACTACTACTAATCAATACTCAATAAGTTCACTACTTAATTTGTCTTTTTTATGACTAAATATAAGTGTTCTTTTTTTGTTTTTGTTATTTACAGCTACTATGTTTTAAAACAGAATAAATGTATAAATTTAGAACCAGACTATAATTATTTTATATTTCAAATGTGATAAAATATTATTTACAGAGAAGCAATAATATCTGATGAAACTACTTTACTGAATTTTTAAATCGTCAAACTCACACATTTATCAGTCTGTCAGGTAAACGTAGCTCAAACTTAGTCAGTAATAAATCTTATTTCATGAAGGTTACAACAGTCTGCTTCATACATGCTGAATCATTGTTATGGTCATTTTGGAGGCTGCAGTCTTTGATACTGATGAATTCTGTTTTATTACACTAACAAGAATTTATATTAATAAATTTAGGACAAAAACAGAAACACATCTGTGTATAATACAGTTCAACAGCAGCATCTTCCACAATGATCATACAGCTGAATCAATACACAGCTTAAAACACAACTAACACCTTCATGTACAGTAGGAGGATTTATTGTAGGACTGTTGGGATTAGACTGAATTTTAGCTGTAGGTGTCCCTAATAAACTGAGGGGGGGCAGCGGACATTAATATTTTTAGTTTAAGTATGTTTAAGGTGTGCTTTAATATATTATTCTTGGTGGATTTTTACTGACTGAGCTTTTCTTGAGTGAACACACCATCACCTGCCGTCCGCTCTGCGTGGAGCAGCCGAGCCCCATCCTCACAGAAAGACACAGAGGATCCAGCTCAAACTATTTACTGTAACCATGACATTTAATACCTGTTGCTTCCAAAGAATTAAAAGAACATTGGACATCACTAACAGAAAATCCCACCATTTACCAGCAGTTAAAACACTTTTCATACTTCTGTGTCCTTTGAATGAGCTGTGCAGCAGTTGTGCAAATTGTTCAGATGACAACAATATATCATTTGACACTTTCCCATTGTTTTAGATCATACTGATGTGGACAAATATTTGTATCAGCTGTGACCTGCATCCTTCTGCAGACAACATATAAAGATATCTTCTTATTCGACTAATCTGCTGATTTTTTTTTTAATCAACAGAAAATAGAAAGATATGCTGCATACAGTATCCCGGTGTATTCTGATGTTTTGTTTTGTCTGACCTACAATCTAAAATAGATTAATTTTACTTATGACAAAGAAAGGAAGGAAATTCTTGCATTTGAGAAGTGGGAACCAGGAAATATATGGCTTCTAAAAAATGATTGAATCAAATCATTTGTCATCAAAATGGTTGCAGATTAGTTAGCAGACTGTTTCAGGTCTATTTTATATTTGGTGTTTTATGGAGAACAAGTATGTTGTTGTTGACGTTCACGTGCAGATTTGCCTCTAGGATTTTTCGAGTACCTTTTGTTCACCCACCCTGTACATTTCTGCAGAGCATTGTTAGTGAATTGTCCTGTGTAAAAAAAAAAAAAAAAAAAAGAGTGTTTAGTGAAACTACCACAGACTGAGACAAAGTTCTTGTTGCAGGACAGTAGTACTGACTTAACTGACAGCTTTAGATGTGTCAGTAGGCAGTTTTTGTCCTGAAGCAGCGTAACAGGTGAATCTATTAGGGTGCAGTGTTTGCATTTCCATACTACCATCCTTTTAGGACTGTACCGTATCTTAAAAGCTAAATTTCCATCAGATAACACAGCGTCCTTTGTGCGTCTCCCATGGGCCTTTAGGCAAACACTAGTCTGGATGTCTCACAGTCATGAGTGAGTTTACTGCTGCAGTGCTTTTCTTGTGCCATAAAACAGGTGATAAACCCATCTGTTGGTAGTGTTGTTGATTTTGTGTCACCGCCTTTCTGTTGACCAGGAGCACAGGGGCTTGTTGTCTGTGAGGTATCCGATGGAACACGGGATAGTGAAGGACTGGAACGACATGGAGAGGATCTGGCAGTACGTTTATTCCAAGGAGCAGCTGCAGACTTTCTCTGAGGAGGTAAGCACCTCTCTTGTTGCAGTGCAGTAAAGTCACACATTTCACTGATGGGATATTGGAGCGTTCGTTGTCTTGTTGTACATGTGTCTTTTGTGTTTTCTGTCTTTTGCAGCATCCTGTACTGCTGACTGAGGCTCCTCTCAACCCCAGTAAGAACAGGGAAAAGGCTGCAGAGGTTTTCTTTGAGACCTTCAACGTCCCTGCTCTCTTTATCTCCATGCAGGCTGTGCTGAGCTTGTAAGAACTTCCTGCTATATCTGCATCACCTTGTTTGATGAACAAAAATATTTTTTGATGTATAGGAGTTTGGAATTGATCTCATGTCTATATATGTCTCCTCAGTTATATCATGTTTCCAGTGTTTTACTGGTTAGACTAGAACTAGAATAGACTTTTGGTAACAACATACAAGTACTACACGGTAGTTACTTACTCTTCAGTCTAACTGCACATTAACCAAATGAAAATGGAACGATAATTGTAGAACAAAAACATTCTGTTTCAATTTGTTTGAAATAATATTTAATATACTATTAAAGGAAAGCAGACGTAGGAAAGTGATGATAACAAGCTATACAGAAACTTAAGAACATATTTTTTGCACAGAATGAGGACTTTTTTCTCCTTTCACTTAACTGGGTAGGACATGGCGAAAGTGTCTTTTAATGATAAGTAAGAACAGGTGAAACGAGCAAAACCTGTTTCATCGTTCACACTGGGACCCGACTGTCGCTTTAAGACAGACTTATGAAGTTATCCTTTAATAGTACTTCAGAGACGTATAGTAAATGGGAGAATATGTATATTTCCTGATACAGTTATAAACACTGATCCTGTGTAAATATCCTGTTGCTTCATCTTTACCAAATGTGGTTTGGCCATTAATTTGAAAAGTGCCCATAAGATACGGTTTTCAAATTATGTCCAGAATTATTCACTGTACATCAGATGGACAGTCTGCAGTAGAAGTGTGCACGCGTTGCTATACAGCATGAAGATATGTAGCTAGCCTAAGACAAAGATGCACATTTCAAAATAACACAAACATTTTGTTACTGTTTACTGGGATTTTGGAGAGGTCTCAGTTGCTCTTTTTTTAATGTCTTTTTAAGTCTACATTTTAACAGTTATGCATCATTTGCATCGCCTAATCACCAAAAAGTCAAATTGTTTTCATACAGATAGAGAACTTCCAGACATGTGTGGTTAGTCTGTTCTCAGTTTGACCTGATTGGACGGTTTCATGCAGGTACGCCACAGGCCGTACCACCGGTGTAGTGTTGGATTCAGGGGACGGTGTGACTCACGTCGTGCCCATCTACGAGGGCTTTGCCATCCCTCACTCCATCATGCGCGTGGACATCGCTGGACGAGACGTCTCTCGGTACCTGCGCCTGCTGCTGCGCAAGGAAGGCTACAACTTCAACACCTCAGCGGAGTTTGAGGTGGTTCGCACCATCAAAGAGGTAAAGTGACACATAGGAGGTGATTTTTTAAATATGAAACGTATTTAACTTTTCCTTTGTCTAATCGAATGTGTCTAACTTTTCAGAGAGCCTGTTATTTATCTCTCAACCCCCAAAAAGACGAGACTTTAGAAACGGAGAAGGCTCAGTATGTTCTCCCTGATGGAAGCACTTTAAATGTGAGTTGAACAAACACAGATCAGACATATTTTGGAAAGATGCTGAATATTTTAACTCCTCTTCATCCTAACCACATCCCTTAAACCTTATTTTCAGATTGGACCGGCCAGGTTCCGCGCTCCAGAGCTGCTTTTCAGACCCGACCTGATCGGAGACGAAAGTTCGGGGATCCACGAAGTCTTGGCTTACGCTATCCAGAAGTCTGATATGGACCTCAGACGCACACTGTTCTCCACCATAGTACTGTGTGGAGGATCGACACTGATCAAAGGTTTGTGTGATGATCTCTCTGTGAAAGTGGATAGTGTTTAACAGTGTGTTTTACTCTTTACTCATACACATACTCACTGAATGCAATTTCTTTACTGTAGGTTTTGGGGAGAGGCTATTAACTGAAGTAAAGAAGCTTGCACCCAAAGATGTAAAGATCAAGGTAGGTTGAGACTGATATGTGCCACCATGTCCAGTGGCTAAGGGTGTGTGTGTGTGTGTGTGTCTTTATTGGAATGGCCAACACTGCATATTGTTCTCTGATCTGAAAAGATGTGTGTGTAACCTGTAATTGTATTTTTTTTCCTGTCCAGATTTCTGCTCCACAAGAGAGGCTGTATTCCACATGGATCGGGTAAGAATTCAGACCTACGTTCTGTGAACGCCTCCAAACCACACCCTGAACCACTGCTTACACTACATGAGTCAAACTGTGCTAATGTTAATGTGCTTTTATTAGTTTTATCTGTAGAATTTTAACATTTTTTTGTTTGTAATTTACTCATTTTTAAAAGGTTTCATTTATTTGTATTTATTCAAGTTGGGTTGTGTTTGTGTATTGGAAGATGACAGACTTGTGAGCACCATGGTTAATTTATGTTAATCTGTCATTTACATTGACATTTTCAAACGCAGCTGTGAGGCCTGATTTACAGTTTTCTGATCTCTGCCGTCTTTGTCTCGTGACAGTGGCTCCATCCTGGCGTCGTTGGACACGTTTAAAAAGATGTGGGTGTCGAAGCGGGAATATGAAGAAGACAGAGCACGTGCCATCCACAGGAAGACCTTCTAGTAGGGGACGGCGTCCTGCGAATGCCCCCAGAACTGCCCTCAGATACCCCCCCACCCCACCCCCCCATCATACTGTCGGAGACTCTCATACTCTTGCACCTGTCATCTCCGGGTACCTCTGCATCATCCTTTATAAACTCAGCCGCTTCTAAACTACTGTCAGCCTACGCTTTACCCCCACACCCCCACCCAGAGAAACTCACGCGTTCATGTGTGGTCGTTTCCTTTCCCCTCCTTCCCCCTGCTCTTCCTGCTGTTGGGCACAGTCCAAACACTCACTCAGAGGGCCGTCAGGGTATCTCAGAGGGCAAAGGTTCGCACTGTGGACTCTTACTACAGGCCCTGCTTATACTATTATTTTGTCCACATTGAAGTATTGGTATTGCTCTCTTGCCTACAAAGCCCTGCAAGGTGTAGAATATCATGAAATGTTAATAAACCTGAATGTTTTGTTTTTCTTTATTTTGCTACTGCTCAAACTTCCATTCCAAACCGAAGATTTAGGTTTATATTTGATGTCCATTTTGTAATTTTTTTTTTTTATGTTTCTGACATGGATTAGCTGAAGCAGAACAAAAGTACTATAGTTACATATAGTGCCAGTAAGGTAAAGATAACCACTGTATCATATATCTGGTCTGAACTGCACAGTTCTGTTAAAGTTAAAGCGGTTAATTTATCATCCAACTGACTGACCTGAACTCATCTCTTATTCTATATCTTCTCTGTCGTTATTACAAGTGGAAAAAAATGTTTCTATGTAAGCATGACCATTTGTCAGCTGACACGATTAAAACAAGTAGGAAATGCCTTTTTCTTTTTAAATCCATCATTGAGTTACACGATGGCCCACTTAAAGGAGGAATCCGGTGTTTTCCACCATTGGTCTTATTCTCATGTTATCGTGGCTGTTCACACTGGCTCCTGATGACTCACACCTACCCTGTAGAGTTTTGATAAATGTGACTCTGTCAAAATATAAGACATTTAACCTCTCGACGCTTTCAAAATAAACTTACAGAAGTTGTTTCTAGCACTTGTTAGTAAGTCAACAGAATTAGCCTCTTGCATTAGCTTGTGTAGCTAACATAGTTACACAGAATAACACAAATCTAAAGTAGAAGTTTTAAGCTGTACTTCTATGATTCAGGACACAATTCAAGTACAACAAACTGTTACTGAAGCAGAGCTGCACAAGACTCCAAGATAAACCTCAGTTTTATTGTCACTGAAATGAACCCAAACACAAATGTCTGTGATAGTTTACAGGTCAACGTTCAGGTTAACCAAAGACTAACCTGTTCACTTTTCACCTGTTCACTTGTTTGAGTTTCAGTGTAACATTCAGCTGATGTGATTTAGAAAAAAAGAAAAGAGTAGTTCGAGTTCCCTGACTTGTCTCTGAAGCTCTTTGCTTTACTCAGTTGCACGTTGTTAATCGTGCACATTTACAGATCTGCACATCAATCAGCCACAGAGACACGAGGCTGAAGAGACCAACGTGGCTGATTCGTTTTGTATTATCCTCCTCGCCCCCTCCCTTTTCCACTCCGTGTAGTCTGGGTCTTATGATTTCCCTGCGTCTCAGCCGCAGTGAAGGGGTCGTGTGCACACCTGAGTCCGCCTTACTCCGCCTGTGCCAGCGCCGGAGCGTCCACGTCATCTGCTTCTGGGTGTTTTTAATAAGAAATAAAAACCAAACAAAGGTTGTAAAATGTCATCAGCCTCGTGAACAGTGGAAGCTTTTCAACAACAACAACCTCCACAAAAACCACAGGAGAACAGACGAAAAATGTACAATACTGTTTATTCAAGTGTTTGCTTTTACTTTTCGTAAATTCAGTATAATAAATCAGTTAATGGCTGCTGCTTGGATTTGTCATCACTGATTCATCAGGTGTTTTAGTTTAGTTAGTAGATGAAGTACTGTGTGTACACAAAGACAGTACAATCACATACAGAGTAGTTTTAATGTCATTTCAGACCCTTTGTTGCACATTAAAAAAAAAAAGTTCTTCCATCTTTATATAATTGATAATTTAATGAATATTTTAAAATAGTGTAAAACGAACATTAACGTAACCAAGACAATCGTTCTACATTCTGTCTGCTTTTATCAGTGGCTAAATTTATAATAATAGTGGGAACTTATGTATCATATATGTCAACAACTGTGAATAACAGCCGTGTTTTCATGATGGAGGCTTTGTGTTCAGGAATTAGTCGCATCCGGGGGGTTTCATGCCTCTTTATGTCAGGTAACCACCAGATGTCAGTCTAACAGCATCAGTGGCTCAGGAACGTACAACAGGTTTATTGAGATGTAAAATAATTCCGTTTCATTACCATTTTGGATGATGTAGTTTGTGATACTGTTGTGTTTTGGTTCTCCTTTGGGGTTTACAGTCATGGTTACAGTTTTTATCTACTGTATTTATCACCCGTATTATTTGAGAATAAAACCACAAAGTGAACTGATGTGAGCTGCTAACTGCCTTTTTCTTAGACTCTGTAGAACTAATCCAGGATCAGTTTGAGAGTAAGAAGAACAAATTCCACATTAACTCTCTGAGCCTTTACACAGTGATTTCCCATGTGGAACCATGTTCAGTATCTCGGTGGGTATTCAGACCCATGCTGTCACTTATTCATACTAGTAAAATATCAGACAAATCAGAAGCATATTGTAAATATATCAGTAATATATATAAATGCTGAAAATGTTAAGTTGTATAACAAATAAAATAATTTAATAAAATGCTTTTAAAATATTAAATTAAAGTGTAAATTGTTAAATTAACAATTAAAAATAATTTAAAACATCTATAACATATTAAAAAATGTTAATAAAATTATACACAAATTATGAAAATGAAATCACTGTCAACATTCATGCCTGTGTCTTTGGTTTATTTTTGGTTTCTTTGTGTCTCTGTTTCCTCCTGTCTTTCCTGTCTCTGTCCTTTCCTGCATCCACCCAGATACACATGCCCACCTGGCCACGCCCCTGTTCAGCCGTGCTCCTGACACACACACACACTCGCCCACACTCACCCCAATTACCCCCAGCTGCAGCCACTTTGGTGATTGACGGCCACAGTATATTTTCCTCTTGTCCTCAGTCCCCCTACTTCGTCAGTCCTCTGTGGTTCCTCTTGAGTCCCTGTGCTCTCTTTGTGGATTTGCCTGCACCTTTTTGATTGTGAGTTTGGTTTTTGGTCTGAATTTCGCATTTTGGTTTGTTCTTGTTTCTTGTTCTAGTTTCTTGCCCCTGCCCCTAACATGTCCATTTAGCTCATGTTTGCCCCACGGCTATGTCTCGTTCCCCCTGTTCAGTTATTTCGTTTCTTAACTTTACGGAGAAATATATAAAATGTTTATAATACTATATTCCCAGTGTTTGAAGAAACTAGTTTTAAAGGCAGAAGCTTCCTTTCCTAATAAAATATAAAGAATGGCATATTACCCCCATATAGTTATGGAGAAAAAAAACATGAATTATGGATTAGGGATCAGATAAAAATCAGCATCCACGAGAAATGATAATTAGGGACAACAAACTCCAGAGGAGGACTTGTGAAGTAAAGATCTGAGAGTGGAAGTCAGCAGGTGGGAAGGCTGCCGAAGGCATTTAATCACTCTTTTCTGTTTCTACTTCATCACTGTGAAACACTGAAAAAACAGATATTTTAACAGTCTGCTGACATGACCCTGGAGATGTGTTTGGCACAGTGATGTGCTTTATCTATGCTCTGTTATCTTCTCTCTCTGGATGTACTGTTGAAATCCAGCAGCACTGTGGGAAAGAGTGTGAGCAGTTCTTCCTTCTGCTGAGCCCAGAGTCTCTGTGGGACTTTAAACCTCTAGTATGGATGCATTTCCAACCAGGTCCAAGGGGTCAATGTTAATATTTCGTGTTTGAAACTCATATAGCTCATTCCAGAGACACAAAATGACCACAGAAGAGACAAAAATAACCAGTAGGAGACACATGGCAATCAGAAATAGACAAAATGACCAAAAAAGACACATGACGACAAAACATGACACATAAGCACCAGAAAAAGATCTTCTAAAAGGCTTTGGTATGTTCCAAATGTGCCTATGAGTATGTGCCTGCGTCCCTCCATTAAAACATTTCTACTGTTTCCCTGTGTCCCTGTTTTCATGCGTTTTGGTTGTTTTGAGAATAACTGACTTTGGACTCAAATTGGATCTGGTCCATATTATATTAGTAAATTCCACTCAGCTTCTGTTGCTTCTGTATCTACCGTCCTACGTGCCTCTCAATCCAGGATCTCAGCCAAACCCCCACCCCCTCCTTTTTTGACCTTTTTAGCACAAATGATGATGCCTTTAGACAGTATGAGCTGTTGGTCATCATCCATGTTTGTTCTGGTACGAGAACAGCTGGTGTTCTCTGTGGATTTGTGAGGCTGTCTACCTCCAGAGCTCCTGCAGTTACTAAGAAGTGACCCAGTGTGTTGTGTGGTCTGCTTTGGTCAGTTGCGACTGTGTGCATAATGTGTCGTCTTTAGCTTTGTCTAAAGGTTTGTTATCATTTCTCAAAATAGAAATGTTTTAACATAAACTCTTTAGCACCTTCAACTTCGAGCTTATTGAACACATTTTCATCTTTCCTAATCAAAGTGTTTCAAATTGTTCTGCAGGATGTACACTGATTACAGCCTCATTTCAGGATGAAGCCTGTTGGAGGTCTTGTTGTTTTCCATTAGCCGAATATTACCGCCTTCTAAGTAGCTCGTCTGTATGTGTGTGTGTGCATGACATATCATGAGTCAGTGCAGGTGCATGAGAATAATCTTGCTCAGCTCACTGACTTGTGCTGTCAAATGAATCCCAGTGTCTGGATGCAAACTTGCTTCCTGTTCTGCCATCACACACTGATTGAATTACCTGCCACCCTAATGAACTCTGCCGCACCACTGCTGAGTCCCCTTCCCCTGAAGTATTTCACTCTTTGTATTCCTGAGCACATGTTCACTGCAGTAAAACACTGCAGGCCACCAAACCACAATAGCATTCGTACAGTGAATCAGTGGAGGTACACAAATTATAAACATTTTAATCACCTCCATCATGTAAATCACATGTAAAACAAGGTTTTCTTTTGCTAACCCATGAGTCTCCTTGGGGGGAGGAGATAAAAATGTCAAAGACATTTTCTTAGAAGACAACAATGAGACCACACACCAGAGATGGGTGCTCTAGTTGAACACTAATAAACGAGTTACATTGTGCTTCTGCGAACTGTAGCATTCAGATACAGAGATATCACAAGATAAGACACCTGTGTGCCTCATCCAACCTCATAAGGGAGTTGAAATGTCAGGCATATAGGTCAGTTTTCTAAACCTACATTTAATATTTTGTGGTGCATACACTACAAAATATCTTATTGTGGAGAAGTGCTGTCGACATCAGACTAAGAAAATACAACTGGCAGTGGTGCAGAGTGTAGAGAGTGATGTCTGGACAATATTGCTGAACCTTATCACTCATAAGTGGTAAGACATTGGATGGATGGGTAAATTGTTGTCTCATATCATAGGATTGCAAAAAAAGAGACACATCTAAAAGGTATCTGTATTTTTATTTAGTTTCTATATTTATCTGCATATTCCCAGAATTCAACAAGGGACAAGTTTGAAAGGCTGTGGCAGGTCAAATGAATTATTAACCCACTACAAACACAAAATTCACAAGTATAAATAAAGAAAAAAGGATAAACATATTGGAAATATTTGAGACTTTTGATGTGGCTCACACATGGATTTTGCAAATCATCTCAGCCTCAAACATTGAATCTCTACAACAGAGGTGGGGAATGCAAATTTATGATGACCCAAACCCCTCCTTCCAGGAACTGTCGATGTTGCAATCACAACAATTAATGCAAATTAAAACAATCCCCATGAATTCTTAACAACAACTTGCAATTTTGTCCAATCACGCCACTTTTCTGCAAATCTGACCTACACTCTGTACTGTCCCTAAACGCCTCGCACATATGGTGCAGCAGAGCTGTTAATGAGTGCTTGCTGAGTGTAACGTTAGTAGCAAAGCGATGGAGGTATGCTTGCCTGTACGTGTGCATGTGCTTGTGTGTTACTTACGGCACCCATATTTTATAAAAAATAGACATGAAATCGGACATTTCAGTCCACAACAATCTCCCAAAAAGTCCTGGAAGGAGGCAAAATCCTGGAGGGTCTTGAAACTTTTAAAATAAAGTTGAAAATTGTTATGTAGACTTGGATATTTCATCTCACATGACAGTTATATCATCGATTTAACAAATTAATTTAATTTTGCCACATCCAGAAATAATACATGAAGCTCAGCTGCTTGTGAAACAATAATGACATATTCAGAGCTTAACGTCAAGGCTGAGTAGCTGTGATATCAAATAAAAAATATAGCACAGCATCAAGCAACAGATCCAGCAGCCAGCCGTCTAACATCTACACACATAGTCGACTGGATAGAAAAATTATGGTTGTATCAAGGCCTCGGTCTGATTTCCCACAGGGGAAGTGGAGCCCAAATGTCTCCTGTCCAGCAATGACCAAGCTCATCTTCCCTCCCCTTATCCCTCCAAACCTAAATTATAGAGACTTAGTGTGTCAGCAGATTCTCTTCTGAGGAAATGCTGCCACTGCAACCAGGCATCTTTACAGGAATTCCCAGAGAATGCGACTGTTTCTGTCTGATGAGGAGACACTTTGAGTGATGATTTGTCTTATTTTAAGCTGTGGTTTGTGTACTGTGATTCAACGTGACAAGTGCACCGAGGTAAGATAAGATTTTCTCACCTACTGCTGTGGAGGCAGCATCGCATAATACAGAAACAGGCTATTTGACACTGGTTGGATCAGCTTGCATGGAAAACACAGCAGCCCTGAAGTGCAGAGGGATTTGCTGGGCTTTCACTTGGGTGAGTCACTTTGCATACATTAGCATTAGTTTGATTTATAAAAAGACTAAACAGGGAGATGAACAGAGGGAATTTAACAGGAGAAGCTCATTGGGGGATTTGATTTTAGAAGAGAAGAATCAGACAAAAAAGCTCAGCTGAAGTTAGAAACTGATGCTGCCTGTGAGGAGAACAAGCACGAGGAGATTTAGCTTCTTTTTCGCTCTCTGCTTGTGGCCCAATGGAAAGACTGGAAGCACTGCAGTCCCCCCCGTCTCCCCCATCCCCTGTTTCCTTGGTTACCTGTGATTGCACACACACACACACACACACACACACAGTCACTGTTTGTGAAAGTGACACACACCCACACCCCCACTGAGTGAAGGAGCATTTCACCAGGCCGCCATGAAATGTGATGGGCCAAGTTTTGAAAAATCCGTCCTTTAAACACCAGATGTAACAATTAGACTGTCACACACACGGTTATGTTCTCATCACTTTAGAGGACATTAGGATTTTTTTTATCCAAGGTGACTCTGTAAACACACACACACACACACACACACAGTACCAACACACATTTCCATCCACCTGTTTTAGATCCACTGATTACTTTCTCTTTTATGTTTCAGTAAGAACTGTTTATTTAAAAGGTAAAGTGGGACAGTTAGGCCTAATCATGTTTACATGTATAATAATAATAATAATTGATACTTTATTGATCCCCTTGGGGAAATTGTGGAGAGTAGACGCTAGTATGGGGGGTTTTGGTGTCTTGTGCAAGGACACCTTGACATGAAGCCTGCCGGGGCAGGGACTTGAACCACTCACCCTCGGGTTTGATCCTAAGAAAGTTTGAGCTATAAAAATAGGTTCGTTGGTATGACACCACTTCCAGGAGCATGGAAGACAGAATTCAACACGCTACCGTAGCAGTGAACCAGTGGTGGTCAGTACAATGGCATAGCGTTTTGAAAAGGTTAGAAAAATAAAAACCCTAATCTTCTTTTTTGAGGCAATTTGGACACTGTCCCAATTTACCAATACATCACTAGTGTGATAATAATATTTCAGAATCCAGTGGCAGAAATGTAAATGTAATTTAATTTTAAATACACGTGGACATTTGAAATGCGATAATTGTTGTTTATATTATTGTATTGTTTTTTTAATTTAAAAACTCAATGCATTTTAAGGCTTCTGGTTTACCAATGAAGGTGTCCTACTTTGGCAATAATGCCTAAGAGAGAGAGAGTAACAGTAAGTTGCTGACTTTAAGACCAAACAGTCAACTAAAAGATACCAGAGACACAGGTAGTTCATTGTGGATTCATTGCCAAGATCAAGCCCTTTTACAATACACATTTCAGACATTGTTCTATAAATTATGCATTGATGCACTTTGATAGGAAACATTTGATTTGATTATTTGTAGCCTGTTATTGGCAACTATCCCATTGATGAATGCCACCAGGCAAACATTCTTTTATCATTAGCTTCATAAAGAATCCTGGAGGAGAAATCTTTGTGGGTCTTCTCTCCTCCAGCCTCTCCAGCTCTGACTCCTGTCTGCATACTATCAGTTGTCTGAGCAGGAAGAAATGAGCTGTTTGGATACAAATTTATCCTCAGCCTGACGTCAGCACTCAGCAGAGGGTGAGGCAGAGCAGAGTCAACACTACTTTTGTTCACTCAGGCATCACTGGTCATGTTTCCTGCAGTCAGCGGGGCCTCCAATTGAACCAGTTTGTCACCTGCAAATTTCAAATCTGGCCCCTGTTGATTCACATCAAACTGCTCAACAGGCAGGAGGACAGATTTCTCTGTCCTCTTGTGTGCTGCTCTCCTCACCAGCTGCTGACAGAACGGACAAACTAAACAATCTGACATGTTTTTTCATTTGCTTTAAAACACGTCTGATGAACTGAGATAGACTGTAGATTTACATAACCTGAATTTGCATTTCTGGATAGGAAAATTAACATCTCCTGTTTTGTTTTTTTTCCTGCCAGAAATTGGCTTCTGTATCTTTTTTCTCTAAATGTGTGCATTTAAATTAGATCTGAGAAACAGCAGCTGTTCCATCAAGGTCTTCATTAAGACATCACAGTCATGCTTCATACAGAAATATTGGTGCAGCAGCAACTGAATGATCTTTTTTGACATTTTTAAGCAGAAAAATAAGAAGCCCCAAGTGTCCTGCTGGTGCAGAGAGATGTCTTTGTGAACCAGATTTAAACTTGATGCCAGGCTAAGTCTAGTCTCTGGTCCAGGTTAAGTAGGGTTCTCCTCATTAAGCCATTAAAATGCCTGATTATTTGCAAAATAAAGTTAATTAATACAGACTCATTAAGTTAATGAAAAATTCTGTGGATTTATTAGGAGTTTAATTTGTGTTGTCACCTTTATTCTGTTAAGGAACTATCCAGGACGATGATGTCCCTAAACAGGGGTTAATTTACTGGTGAATCAGTATGTTGGTCTGAAAGGACACCACAAAGACAAAAAAAGACACTTCATGTCAGTTTTACTTAATTTGTTGCCTGTATATTTATTATCTGTATCTACTATCAAACAATATTTAATCTGTTTCATGCTACCAACAAATTGCACTAGAGTTCAGCTGGAAGCAGAATGAGGCACTTATTTTCAGTTGGTCTTGGTTATTTTGATCAGGATTTATTTTAATGTTAATGAGTCTGAAACTAAATGCACTGACTGTGTGAACACATCAAGATTTGTTTTAACCCAATGAATCAGGTTGTCCTTATAAACTGGATAACATCACTGCTTCTTTTTAAAATATGCATTTACAAAACTATCTAACTAAAGTTGAACCTAAAGGTTAATCTCAAGGTCCACTTACTTTTTGGGGGCTTTTAACTATATTTCACAAACTTCATCAGCAAATGCAGCTTTTTCAGTTGTTCTGTTGACGGTTCACTTATTATCAAATGATCTATTTCACATTATGACTACTGAATCACATCCATAGTAATTCCATTTGTCATTGAAAACTGCTTTTAAGTCAACTGTGAGAAGGTTACTTTCTTCCCTTTTCAATGGACCCAATTCCCTTACATTTATATTGTTTTGTTCATTAAATAGAATTGTCCTGTATTTTCTTTATCTATGGAATTATGTTTTGTATTGTGGGTGTGTGTGCTTGTTTAGTTGTTTGGGTT
>JAUMHL010000004.1:1855525-1867387 GCA_032362345.1 Sandelia bainsii
GACAGAGAGGGAGAGACAGAGGGAGACAGAGAAGCCATAGCTAACAGTTCAAAAACAAGCTAGCGGAGCTAAGAAAAGAAAGTAATACACAGTTAGCAGGAGTTTTAAAACAAGTGCTTGAGTTATACAAGCGTCTGTTTTAACTCTTAAACAATCTGTGTCTAACAATCAGTAAATAAGTGATCTTAGAGTTTAGTTTAGTTTAGTGACTTTAAAGTCCTGATGTTGCTCTCAATATCTCATTAAGCATCAGTCTTTCTGAAAAAGTGAAGTGTTTCAGGGGTTTACCATTCATATAGATACATTAGTCCGATCTGACACTTATTTTTACCTAAATATTGATCAAATATGTGTCTGACTATCAGTATGACTACTGATGTGATTTAACTGGGAGCTGATATATGACCAGCCAGAAGGAAGACTTCCCACACACACAATGCCTACTGAGAGTGCTTTAATAATAAGGCAAGTTACCAAGTCAGTTAAAGAACTAGCATTGATTAGCAACAAATGCATACTGCACTGCATAGCTGTGATAAAGGAAAGCAACAGTGCAACACATAGGATACTGAGCTTGGATCATCCTCAGTACTGTGGTGTGCTGCAATTCTTTAGCTTTAATCTACTTACACTGTCTGGTCCTCTCTGTTCTGCTGTTTGAACTCAACAACTTTCTTAAGTTAATTTAATAAAATAACATAATTATAAGATCTGAAAGAACAGTTTTTTGGTTGAAACTCCATACACTGTAACCCAGAACTAATCTGCCGTTTACAGCTCAAACCATAGTTTGTTTAATTTTAAAATTCCTGATGTAGGACACTAAATGACTCCCTCATTATTCTCATTCTCATGTAACACGCTTCCAAATTAATGTTGTTTTTAAATAAAAACAAGTGTGTAGCCTACAAGGCTTCAACATCAAAGTAAGTTTTAAAATTCATTGGTCGTCCAGGCTATGAGAAAATTGGCAGCTCTTTGTCTTCACCTTTTAACTCACTCCTTCCCAGAGGTGACACAGCTTCCTCTGGATCAGGTGAAATATGAGTGAGTGTGAGTACTGTGGCCTTTTCTGTAATAGCCTTTGAAATTAAGCTAAACAGAACATTTACATAGAGTATGTAGGAATGCCAACAAAATCAGGACAGGTGAAGCCAACACTGTAATGTATTCCACGTCTACAGGGCTACACATGAATGTTGTAATAAGAGTCATCTGAAGTCAGTAGTTTTTCCAATTAAAAGTCAGTTGTCCCACAGCATCCGAATGCACCCCATTTACGCAGTCAAAGAGGAGTCAGCCGCTAAACGTTTCCAATCAGGTGCAGCAACGTGTAAAAACACCAGCATCCTCCTTGTATACTGTAGGAGGAAGAGGAGTGACGAAGAGGAAACAATGAATTATTTTTCAGCTTAGTGCTCCGGAGCACCAGAGGCATTAAGTTTCAAATCAAGTGGATAATGCACTAAAACATGTAATTACCATATACACCCCTGCTCATCTGACTTCATAGTGTTTGTACAGTAAAACGATATTCATACAGCATAATCATTTATTTATTATTTAGCATTAATCATTATCTAGTTGCTCTGTTAATGCTTAAGGACTATTAACCTGTTTTATCGCTGTGCATTTATATGAGCCACTCTGGGTATAAGAGCATTTGAAATTGTGAATTAAGCTATGCTGATATTTACCCAAACATCACAATGCTCTCCAAGAAGAACAACAATAGATAAAACAAACAATAAATTTAATTTCACTTTGAAACTGGGTGCAAATGCAAATGCAAACTGACCTCCCAGTGCGGGCGCAAGATAAGCCAGAAGCAATATAGAAGAGAAGAGGTCAGCTGCATTTTGTGTCAGGTCTTATTACTTTTTTTAGATCAGGTTCGACTTTGCCTTTCAGATTAGGTCTCTATCCGAACAGGGCACTATAGTGGTAGACGGGACACAAGGAAACAGGTGGATAAAGATGTGCAATTCAGGTCCTTGTCTGAAATTGAACTGTGGATGTTGAGGTTATGTGGTGTGGATTTTAACCTTTAGACTCTTGCCCAGGGTCTGTTTTTAATTTATATTAATTTATGCATGCTAGACTCAGGTCAGTTTTCAATTAACTCTGGACCTGTGAAGACTTATAATCTGTGCACATGAGCTTCTAATAAACTAAAGCTCAGTTAAATTGCCCTGTGTGCAATAAGCTATGGTCTGAACAGGAAGAAATGCACAATTTCATTGCAAAATGAGCCCCAAAATTGCACTGCTCCTAATCCTCATGGACACCTCGCACTTAAAGGTTAAAAGGTTTGTGCCTGGAAATTAGCAAACAGATGCAGGAAAATTAGGTACCGAGGACTGTGTCTACACTACTACTGACTTTATGCAATCAGGCAATCATCCCGTAGTCTTTGTGTCGCTGTGGGGGAATTTGCATCTGCTAATGTCTTACCGTTGATTTTGTATGTGATCAGACCATCTCTACAAATCACCTCTTTCTGTCTGAACACACAGTGAGGCCAAAGTCAAGTATAATTGTGAATATTTTCTTCTAGGAGCTTGCTAATGTACATACAGTCTGTCACAGTAGTGCTCTGAGGTTCTTTTTACTTTAACTGTACAGACCCTTTTCTATCCCCTGACATTTTGGTGAACTACTGAAAAAGCCTACTGGGTACAGACCCAGGCCCCTGCAAGGTCAGGGGAATTCTGACCTGGTGTCAGAGGCTCTATACATGTGACAAGCTGTAGAGCTAGTAAAAAGTTTAGAGATGCAAAATGATTGCAAAGAGAAGAAAAACAACCAAATGGAGACACAAAACAACCAACAATTATGCAAAATAACCTGAAGGTGCACAAAACAGATGCAAAATGACCAAAATGGAGGCATGAAGCAACCAAAAGCAGACACACAGAGACCCAAAAAAGATGGAAAACAATAAAAATACATAACTATGAAAAACAAAAGTGGCCAAAAAATCCAAAATTGACCAAAAAGTGACAAAAATTTTCAGTTTCTGTGGCCAGGCCTTATCCTGATGTTATGATAATGTTTGTGTCCCAGATATGCCGTCTCACCTGAAGGGGTTGGCAGGCAGGCTGATGTTTTGGAATGGGTCATTAGTGAGGATGTTGAAGGAGAGGAAGGGCAGAGAGATGAAGCAGGCGACCAGCCACGTCAGCCCTACAGCCAGGTAGGAGTGGCCGGCAGCGGGGGACCATCCGGTGGGGTGGAGGATCAGCTGGTGACGCTCCAGAGCAATCAGCACCAGGGAGAAGACGGAAACTGTCACTGACATGCACTGAATGAAAGGAGTCACCTGGACAGGTAAAAACAAGCACACTTTAACTAGATTTGGATATTTTCAGTAGAAATTAAGTATTTTAACTCTGTGTGTGTGTGTGTGTGTGTGTGTGTGTGGTCCACTAACCTTACACAGGGCCTCTCCCAGCACCCAGCGGTCCATTAGTGTGTATATGACGGTAACAGGCAGACACACCACGCACATCAGGATGTCAGAGCACGACAAATTGGCGATCAGGATGTTAGTGACATTGCGCAACTCCTGTTGCCGGGCGATGATGAACACCAGGCCTGCGTTTCCAAGCAACCCAATCGCTATGACAGCACTGTACGCCACAATCAAGAAAGTTGCCCCACCTACCGAGGGTGGGCACTGAGATGTGCCTGCCCAATCAGATGCCTCCCACACGCTGGGGAGGGTGCTTTCGTTGGACATGGCAGGGTGAGGAGTCAGAAGTGGAGGGGTGATGTGAGGGGGAGACGGTTCCACAGGGGTCAGAGTTTAACAGGATCAGAGCCCTGAGGCTGCTACTGAACTTCTCCAACAAATAAATATGTTCTGCCAGATCAATGCATAGATGACAGGATGAGGGAAACACAGCGGAGAGCAGGTGATTTATAGTATTCAGTTTTTTGTGGTGAGACCTTTACTAAGCAAGTTGTAGAAGATGAGTTTTGTGACTGAGGAGAGATTCAAATATAGATGTCGTCCTCTTTTTCCTTCACTGTCAGCATCCCGGTGGATCAGCTCAGCACCAACGTTTTCCTGCAAAGAACAGAAAAATCAAGAATAATGAATGAGGTGAAGGACTCTCAGCGGACAACTGCAGCAGTCAGAGGTGAAGACACTGAAAGAAGCTGAAGAGAGGCTGTGACAGAAAAGTGGAACCAAAACACTTCCCTGTCTTTTCCTTTCTACAGTTTTTAGTCCAGTTCACCAGAGACAGACTCAGAATTAGTCGTGATGTTAAGACTGAGATTGTCTGTTGAATTCATCGCAGGACGAGTGCTTTATTTTCAGTAGAAAACCTGAAACACTGAGTGAGCGGCTGCTTACTTCAAAGTCACTGAACAGTCATGTTCTCTGATGCACAGACAGAAAAGCTCAACGACTGAAGGCAGCAAAGACACATTGAAATCTGTGCACAAAGAAATGCAACCACACTTTTCAAAGGCCCATATAGAGAGCTGGATTGAAATTGGGACTTTAAGGTTCTGTTGCAGAAAACCTTGTGCAAAATCCCACTGACACTAGTGACTAACCTGATAACTAAAAATCCAGCCTTGAAACTGAGCTCTCAACTCTCAGTCTTGAAAAACAATCTAGTATCACTGTTTGTTCAATATTTGTTTAACTCAGTATGAATTGCTCATAAGTCCTAAATGTTTGTGGCTCCACAGATGCCATGAAGGAGTCGATGAATGGGGTTTAAAGCTTTAGAATAAAATGCTATGTGCCTATGCATGACACATACTTTATGCACCTGTGATATTACACTTGTAGTTTGTTCATGGGAGCTGTAGTTTTTTCTGTCCTGTTTATATCTTAATTGGAAGCGGGTCCACTATGATGCGCCGCCGTGTTTCTACAGTAACCTAGGACAGACTGAACTAAACGCTGGCTCTAGGAAGCTTGCATTTTCACACTGAGGATGCAACATGAATTTGGTGGCACCTTGGCACCGCTTAGAGGATGAAGAAGAACAATCAGCATTGTGAGAAGCTTGACACTTGACGGACACTGTGGAGTGGCATGGGATGTATTCAGCTGCAATCTGCAACCTCACCACCAGATATCACTAAATTTTACACACCTTTATTCTCACATAGAACAGTTGGGTGAGTATTTATTTGTGGATTGTCACTGCTAATGGCACTTTGCTTTACCACTACTAAATTGACTTCTTAGTATATTTAAAAACTCCAATTACTCTAAGAAACATTAGTATTAATTAAAAGCAAACTCATGTAAACACAGACGAATACAGAATGTCATAACTCTCAAAAGTTACCATGTAGATAGAGACGTAATTAAAAATCCCTCTTTCTTTAACACTCCTCTCTAACACTGCAACATGCTTTCTCCCTGAGGTAAAGTAACTTTTGGCTCTGAGAGAACTGTTTAATTAAGAAACATCACAGCATCTTATCCTGCTGGCACAATGCTCACCCACTGATTACAACGTTCATCAAATCCTCACTCGCATTAGCATATACATACATACAGATGGATGCAATTGGTTGACTGGTGCTCATTCGGCTCACTCTGCCAGCCTCCCTCTCTGGAGATCTGTATTTGTCTCTCCCACTCTGAATGTCTTTCTTCTCCAACAGCCTTTATGGGCCCCGAGGGACCAGGCAGCCAAAGAATGGCACACACTTGCAGGTGTTACTGCACAGACACACTGAGTCATTTGTACCATCTGCCTGCTTGTGGTAACACTCATCAAAAAGCTCGCTGGCTCCCTGCTCTGTCTCTCTTGTACCAGCAAGCGCACACACACACACACATGCCAGTTTATTATGTCTGTTTACCTGAATGGGCAGGACTGGACAGATGTCAGACAGGACAATAATCCTGCAGGCGTTTAAAAAAATCGCATTCGCACAAAAACTGTCCACACACCAACCAAAAAGTAAAAAAAAAAAAAATTATTTACTATGCAGAAGGTCACTGAACAGTCACTTCAAAGAACCATTGTCAGCACAATTTACAGCCCTGAAGTTTTAGAGACTTCAGCACACTGTAAATTATGACTATAAATTAAAGTACAGGACATTTACTGGCTACTAGTTGCATTACTTCACAGTACATTACTGACATTTTCACATTAAATTACAGAATCATGATGAACTGATTAGTTTCTGGTGACCAAAGGTCAAAGGTCGTAGTGACCCCACCTTTTTCCAATCCTTGTGAACTCATATGTCATGAATCCGCTGAATGATTTTTTTCTTTTTAACTGTCTACTAGGACTCCGTGATGAACTGCTTAGATTTTAGTGGCCAAATGTCAAGGTCACAGTCAGCTCATGTTTATCCAATTCTTGTTATGAATGTGATGCGTTAAGGGAATTTCTTCCAATTTGGCACAAATAGTCACTTAGGGTCAACTGATTAGATTTTGGTGGTCAAAGAGTCAAAGGTCAAGTTCACTGTCCCATTCTCATCAATTCTGTATCTCAGAAACACCTGGAGGAAAGGAATTTCAATACATCAGGCACAAACATCCACTCATGCATAAACTTATTGCAGTTTCGTTTCCCAAAAAAAAACATATTTCTGACTGCAGTTTCATTTGTAGGAACATAATTTTTAGGCGTCAGGGTTTCGACAGGAGAGTTAAGAAGCAAAAGGTGATGTTTTTTATATGTATGCAACTTTAAATCTTTTGCTTTATCGAAATTTGTCTCTATTCTTCATTCTAAAATTCCATGTAATGGCATTATGTGAACTTTATAGCAGAAGTGTGGCTTTTAAGTTTTTTTTATTTATGCAGGCAAAGGTGCAAAATCCACAGTGCGTGCTGTTATGCCTATTTCAAAGACACAGTCCTCAGTGTGCACCTTTAGTAGATCAGCTCGTGCTGTTTTTTCGCAGGTGTTATCAAGTTTGCACGTCATATAGTACATGAAGAAATTTAGTAAATTAGGGCCATAGTTTTTAATGTTGTCATCACCTTTATAGGCACTGAAGACAGTAAAATGAAGGTGTTGTAATAATGTTTTCTGGTAAGTGTGAGTGATGCGGCTGCAGAAATATAAATAACTTCACTGTTTTCTGAGTGTGGAACTGGGGCAGCCTGCTACTAGTGTTACTTAATCCGTTTTGGATTAAATTACATCTTGCTTACTCTAAGACGAAAAAGACAAGAACTGCAAAGTCATTGAGGAAACAGTGATATTTTTATGTTTTGAATGATTTCTCAGATTCTAAGGTGAGAAGGCTCCAGCTGATCCTTTTAGTTATATGAGTGATCTTGGTTTTGACTTTGTGTCTTTGACTTACAGTATGTAGACAACACTGCCTGTGGACTTGCAGCATCTTCTTCGTCTTTGCCAAGTTGCAGGACAGAGATTGTCAAAATGACCGGTTGTACAGCGTGGGTGAAATGATCCTTGAGGTTTAATGTCTGTTAGGATTTAAAGTGTCTTTGCAGCTGGTGGGAGAATAACTTGAACACAATGAATACGGAGCTGGGAGGGGTAAGAGAGAGAGGCTCCAGCAAAGAATAGACTGAAAGGACGAAGTCAAGGACATAATGGCACAAAGAACAGGAAAATCTCTGCTCATGTGCTTGTCACATTGATGCAGATGGCATATTCACACTTCCTCTGACTGAATTTGACTGTCACTTTCCATCACACTGGACAGACTGTTATGTTCCTGAATCACAGAATGAGTACAGATCTGTACCTTCGCATGAATTACTGAACCAGATTTTGATATATAAGTCAAGCTTTTGTACAATTATAAATTTGTAAATGAAAAGAATTTTGGTGAAAAATTAGATATGAAATTACATTTTTTTTATATGAAAGGAAATTTGCACAAGTTGAAAACACTAATTTCATAGTCCTTTAGCATCTCCTTCAGTCACTTGTGATTGCAATATTTATGCCATGCAAAAACCGTGGGAGTATATACACAGCCTAATTTCTTTAACAAACAGCACAGCAATGATCCTGCACACACACACAAACACACATTATCTTATGCAATCCAACACATCAGAAGACAGGCTGCCGGAGATCAAACAAGATACTCGTCAACACCCGCATCCTCTCTGGCTACAACAATCCCCACCTCCTCTGATGCTACTTCAAAGTTTCCAGAGTCACAGTCTTATCTAAATAAGGTCTGCTGGCAGCCTGATCTGGTTTTAAAACGAGTCTCTGATGTTAATCCGTCGAAAAATTTCTTATTATTCAGCTTATCTCGATCTTACCACTGATTTCACATCCAGTCTGAAAACTCAGATTTGTGCTCTGGTGACAAAATAATTTCAAGTACTGAAGCCACTGAATCTAATTGCTTTAATGCTTTTATTATAAAAACGTTTACTTTGGCATGTCTGCAAATTAAGCAAAAAATAAGACTGCTTTAATACTCATTCATGTAATTATTGTTTTGTTGTGGGTGAAAGAAGATTGTCAGGGTGTTTGTTACATCGCTAAAGGCAGCTGCAAGGTGCTAATCTGTGCTCAATCTACCAACAGCTGGGAGATAAACAGAAGTAACATGCAAATAGATGTGGAAGTGTAATGTTTCCTTTTTTAGTGGAAACAGGAATCTCTTTGATTGTGTCTGCACCCCTCTGAGAACACATATTTCATGTTGGACGTTGTGTTCATTTCTGCAAAGTTTTGTAAGTCTGATCAGTTTCTAATGTTCATCTCTGTTGCCATGACGGCACAATAAACAAGGACCACTGTCCTCCTGATTACACACCGAGGGCTCAAGATGATTAATAATGTTTCTATCAAATGCAACGCCACGTTCCAACAGCTTGTAACATGTTATCAGCCTGCACACAGGGGCCTCACGGTGCGGTAATAGATCTGTTCTTCACATCAGGTTTTATCCTCAAGGTGTAAGCCCTTGGAAATCTTCGGCAGATCTTCTAAAGCCCGACAAGGGGAGTGTGTTAATGCCAGCTGGGCAGAGACAGGGACAATCTGCTCAGCCATTCATCCAGCAGATGGCAGGTCGGTCGTGGACTAAAGCCACGCAGATTTTGGCCAGTGCTGCCAAGGGGGCTAGCCGCCCTGGTAGCTCGTGCCCCTTGCTGCCTGTCATAATCTGATTCTCACCATAACTGTATCACAACATATAAAGGAAGACACCTGTCTTCCTTTATATGTTGTGATACAGTTAGAGGAAGAAGAGAGATAAAGTAGGACCATAAAGTAATCTTCTTTAAGACTTTGATACGGTCTCTGGCCCTCATCTCAAGAGTTAATTCAGAGGGTATTATGTCAGAGCTGCAAGTAAATAGAGTCTGAGTATATGTGAAAGGCAGACAGGGGAAAACAGAAACACACACGCACACATACACACAGATCTGATGTAACTGTTGCTGTTCCATATTCATAACACATGTTTATTGATGAGCTGCCCCCCAGAAGACCAGAAAGAGATGGTCTGAGGAAGGATGTGAGGCTACATTTATTTACTATAGTGTACAAGCACCATCCAGCCGTGTGTTAAGACTCCGACTGGTGCTCGGCCTTGACACTTTTCACCTTAACGTCATTCACTGTCACATCCATCCTTTTCCTTATAAATAGATTGGAAATGACTAGAAGAATAAGCTGAACAATCCTCCCACACTGTCGATTATTAACGGGAAGCGTGATGAGCCTTTCACAAATGCTCATGTCAGCGATCAATCTGCAAAATGAAGATATGCTGCGAGTATTGAGTCACTTTTCTATTTCATGTGTGATTGCATGTTGCAGAGAAAAAACCTGCCTTCCGCATCACTTCGAGTTTAGCTTTACCCATCCATTTTCTCACCACAGCATCCCAAGATTTACGTCCACATTGGGTGACTTTGCACCTCACAATTCACATCGCATGCCAAATTTCAATGTCAGTGCAGCAAACTGTTGTCCTTTATATAAAAAGGCAGAGAGAGAGAAATAGTGAGGAGGTCGAGGTGGATGGACATGTGGTGCATTCAAATAACATTTGCCTTTTTTTATTAGCAGTTACCATGATCTGTTCCTAATCTTAAAGTAAATCCACGTTCTAGTTGCTAACCTTGACTCTACCCCAACTATAGTTTGACATAAACATGATCTCTTTCTGAACTTAACAACACTGTAGACAGGCGCAGTTGGTAGCTACCCATTGACTCTAGGGTCTGTGGTTTGTGATTCCTTGTGATTAAATTTTTTTTGGAGAGCCTGTAGTCATGATTAAACAAGATTTACTAACGTCTTTGTGAGACTGTACTGCCGATCTTTGTCCACCTTTGATTATCTTTGATGCAACGTCAGTATAGGATTCATCATCTGGGGACCATGAATGTCTGTTCAAAGGTTTGTGCCAGTCCATGCCGTGGATTAAAAACTTTGGCCACGTGGTACATGTCAATTTCTCCAACAGTTGTATTTGTTTGAACTAAAGTGTAAGACAAAGTGCCACTGCTACACTAGTGCCACGCTGGTAGCTTGGTTAAAAATATTGATAAGTGTAGCTATAAATGCTGAGTGAATCAACCATTGCTGTAATTTTTTCCAGTGAGGAAGTTTCCAGCATGCATTGGGCAAAAGGCGCAGGGTAAATCCTGGACAGATGGTCAGTTTGCTGCAGACAGATACACTGAAATTAAATCTCTGGGGAGTTTAAACTTTCTAATTCATGTGCTTAAGAGTGTGGGAGGCAACCGGAGTCAGACGGCAAACATTGAGCAGGACTGAGTCAAATTAGCACCTAGCAGATCATAAATTAACAGATTAGATGCATGTTTTTCTTTTGTATCACACACCGATCAGCTACAATTAAACAGACATATTGGTGACAAGTCAGACTGAGCAGAAATTAATCTGAGGTGACAGACTAGACTACCTCCTTTATTTGCAGAGTGCATTCACCATTGTTCAGCTCTGGCATACATCTCTCTGAGACACTTTCATGGTCTCTACACATTTTGTGATACTCACTGTATAACAGATTCTTTCTTTATATCAGAACATGTTGATTCCTGTCTGAAGAGCACTGTTCCTCTGCTGATGTAGTTGTCTTCATATAATATTTGCTTGTTCATCACTTTAATTTAATTAAGAATTTCTGGAATGGGGAGAATTCAGAGCTCTGATTACAAATATTGATTCCTCTCTCACAACTTTAATGTTATATTGTTCTCTTTAGGCTCAATTTAAAAACCTTCCACTTGTCAGTCTGCATCAAACTGGTACAGCCTTGACACAAACCTAAACAGGCTGGACAAACTAATCAGGAGGGCTGGTTCTGCTCTGGGTGTGGAGCTGGACTCTCTACATCCTGTAGCTGAGAGGAGGATGCTGTACAAACACAATCACAATCACAAAGGACACATGCTGGACATTGTCTTATCATCTGGCTTGGACTTATCTGTGATTGACATTTCTAACATAGGCATATCGGATCACTTTACTGTTTTATTTTCCGCTAAGTTTCCCCACTGTCAAGTGAAACCGTGCACCCTGGTGCGCTGCGTGCGCACTATTAACCCGCTGACAGCTGTGCATTTCACTGCATTTCACACTCGAGATAACTACTGTGGTCTCAGTGCTGGTGAGTTTTTAAATTTGTTTAATTTTATATGTACAGATCTATTGGACTCTGTAGCTCCTCTGAGGACTAAATGCTGTAAACACGTTTCGGATCCATGGCTAAATGAGACCACTCGTGCTCTCAGACGCGCCTGCAGACGTGCTGAAAGAAAATGGAGAAAGGACCATCTTTAGAGCTCACTGGACATCTTTAAAGACAGTCTTCTAGAATACCAGAGAGCTGTTAAAAATGCAAAATCACAGTATTTATCAAACCTGGTGTCAAACAACAGCC
>JAUMHL010000004.1:1867487-1882289 GCA_032362345.1 Sandelia bainsii
GTAAAGGTTATAGTGCATTTTAGGTTCATCCTGAAATTTCACCCGAATATCCCTAACTTTTTGTGAGTAGTGTATTTTGGACCTATTAATCAACCTGACTCAGCCACGTCTCCCTCTACCCGTTTCCATGTGGCCAATAAGCGTCCTCAGTGTATCTACCAGCCAGATCGTCTGCCAAGAATCCGTTTGAAGCAGCTTCCCGGCCTGTTTTCCAGGTTGTTATATGTTTTTGCCATCTGATTCTGTCTCCTGCCTGATCTCTTTTTTTGGACTGTTTGCTGCAGTCTTGGCTTGTTTTACTAGACTCTGCTTCTTTGTTTGCCCCGCCCGACTATGCATGCATTTGGTAACGAACTGTGCTCTAAACTTCGTCTCTGACGTTCCCTGCTGTGTTTATTTGGTTACCTGAAATTCCTGCATGCCTGTTTTGCTTATATTAAATAGTTTTATCTGTCAGCCTGTCTTACATTTAGGCACTCTCTCACTGGCCAGTGCAAAAACCCAGCTAATGCTCTTTTAAATCATGCAAAGACCCCACTTAATTTCTGATCAGACATTTTGAGCAAAGTGAAATGTATGTGTACTATACACTGTCACATCATTCAAACATTAAATATAATATACCAGCCTGCAATGAAACCTGATACCTATAGATCTGGTTTCTTTTTTATTTCTGTACCTTCTATCTCACCAACTAACACACCCGAACAGGAACATTATTTATTATTACTTAGATATTTTTTCTCATTGTAAAGTTTCAGTTTTTATTATAAAAGCCTTTAAGACCAGCAAAAGTGCCCACACACACACACGAGAAACTGCATCCTCTTTTAACATATCTTCATTAGCTGCTGTTATTGTTGTCTTTACTCTTTCATCCAAATTAAAGGCCCTGTCATTATCCCAGTACAATGAGTAATATCATTACACCTTTAAACCTTGTAACTTCTGTTAGCAGAATGCCTCTGAGGAGTGGAGGCTCATCAGAGGCAGTGCCATTAAAATAACGTTTATTATACCTCTTCACCACTTGACATGTAGTGATCAGTTTGAATAATATGTCCTCTTATAAAAAAAAAGGTGAGTACGTACACTGAAGCATTATGCACTCTTTGTAGAGCCACATTCAATTACGCACTTCATGAAGATGAATGAGGATTTGCAGAGGATATAGTCTTTAATTAAAACAGACCTGGATCTTGTCTGCACAGACAAGACAACAGACTTCATGCAAGAACATTTTAGTTTTGTTTTTTTAAGCTAAACTTCCTTCTGTCAGTTTTGCCAATTTGCATTCAGTGCAAAAACCATTTTAAACTAATGTCCATCTGGTGATTATCAAACTAACTTCAAGCTGTCCTGAAGTGCAGTGTTGAGGATTTTTCTCACACATCCCAACTTGTGAAAACTTTTCTCAGCATCACAATGTTTTGTCCTGGGGCCTGTTACACAAAAGTGCACAAAAGATGGTGCCAGCTTCCTGTTTCATCAAAGATTATCAATCACAAATTGCAGATAACTTGGAGATTCCTGCAGAACTCTAGAATCCTAATGCATGGGTCACATAATATGATGCTGAGAAACAAGTCCATGCATTTGTTACTTATAGATTAGACTATTTTTTTGTCTTTTGTTGTGATTGGCGCTATATAAACAAAGTTGAATTGAATTGAATTAATAATTTAGTTTTGTTTTGATGAGTTACGTGTGTCAAAATCAACTCTCTTGGTTGTTTCAAATTACAGGCTGCATCTTGCAAATTTAGTGAAGCAGTTCCCCGATTACTGCTCAGTAAACAAATGACAGATCGATGCATTTGACCTTCTCATCAATGTGGTTTCTAGAAGGCTGTTTGGTCTCCTCACTCATTAAATAAATGGCCTTTGCTGTACTTATGGAGCTCCACTGCTCATTTTCTCTGAAGCTTAATGAGCCCAATATCATATCTTATATCTTATTTCTCCTGAAATTCATGGAAGCACTTTGTATTTAAGGTGAAGCTGTAAGCCAAAATGGAACAATACAAGCAGTTTTAATGCTCCAGATGAATTTTAAACCTTCTTCCAAGAGCCTAAAATGTCAGAATGTCATGTCAAACTTATTATTTTAATCTGGATACCACATGTGGGGAGAATGGGAAGAAATGCAAAACTCTCAAAACGCATGGACATGGCAATAGTGGATCTTCAGCTTACATTCAGACCGACAGCAGTGAGCTGGACCTTACATCTCATCTCTGCTATTTTCTACAAAGATCATTGAATCTCTCGGATGCGAAGACGACACGTGATAAAGGACAAGCTGTTAGCCCTGCAGGCAAAGTTCAAATTAGTGAACCATAAACTAAAAAAGATGTGGAGAACCCAGTCACACTTGACAGATCTGCCATCTGTTTAACTCCCACCAGACAACTTCTGCTCTGCTCTGTTAACCAAGATGAGTGTATTAACATTTCAGTCAATTCTGTGTTAAATCTCTGCAGAAGAATCTGTGGACCAATGCAACATATTTAAATGCATCCAGAACTGAATAATCTCACGGTTTTGCCTGCTGTGATCATACAGCCTGTTAATACAGGCCTTTAGATCTTTCAAGAAGACAGTATAAGGGTCCAACTTTCCAGAGTAGCCACTTTAAACTGATATATTTAAATTTGCAGACATTTCAGTACATAAATATCTTTTTTTTGGTAATTTCCAATCACTGTCCAGGGAAACTAAAGGCCGGCACACACTTAATGACTGCAGAGCCAATTGTGAATGTGATTTGGTCTTTGGACAGTTGACAGAGAAAATTGTGGTGTGTAAAGATTTTGGTCTTTAGTCTTAAGAACCAGTTGCAATTATTCTAATAAAGATTTGATATTTATGGCTACGTCACAGACGAGGGAGATTTACAGTAACTATAGTATACAGTAATTTTTACTGAAAGGATTACAGCGAAAAGAACCTCTCTCAGTGTTTATGGGCCCTGACATGACTGTGGACAAAAAGTTTCCAGTTTACATGTTGGTGAATGAACAAAATCCTTTCTCTGGAAAAAAGGAGAAAAGATTCAGAAACATCTGTTTGTTTCTTGTGAGAACACACGTGTTAAAATTCTCACACACAAGCTGACTCGAATTGATCATTAATAAGAGCTGCAGCAAAATAGCAGTGTAGCATAAATTATTAGAACTCATTAAAAACCACTACAGCAGTGGAAAGCAAACAGCGGCCTGGGGGCCCAATCCAGCCTTTGAACAAATCTATTTGGCTGCTAGACAAAAGCTCGAGTTTTTCTCTTTAGTGTTGCATCAAAGCATTTACAGGAGTTTTCATAAACTTACTCTACATAATCATGCAATATACAGTAAATTCATGTGATGGACAGTACAGTTGCTCAGGTTAGTGTATTTTTTTCATCTTATACTGCTTTAAACTTTCACCACCACATCTCAGCTGTCGTAATAACAAGTTAATTTCAATCAATTAATCCCAGAAAAAACAACGCATAAAAAAAAAAAATTAACGCTGATTAATCGCATACTGTGGTGCCCTTTGACCCTTTGATACGGCAAATTCTGGACAGTTTAATTCTGGACATTTTCTGTATCTATTGTATCATTTTCTGTATCGTCACTATGTCAGGTACAGGTCCCGACTTATGGTCAGAACTGGGGGTGGTGTTGCACGATCCATCAATTGGTGACCTCTGGTCCATCACCTCAA
Organism: Sandelia bainsii; assembly: GCA_032362345.1. NCBI lineage: Eukaryota > Metazoa > Chordata > Actinopteri > Anabantiformes > Anabantidae > Sandelia > Sandelia bainsii. The sequence goes on from JAUMHL010000004.1 coordinate 1,871,198, forward strand.
TGCAAAGCAATTTAACAGCGAACTGGGAGGTCTAAGCTAAAAGAGATGTTTTAGCTTTATGTCAGTTATTCACTGAGTCACTCATCTGCCAAAATTCATTTGAACTGAAATATTTTTAAATTCTTTCACAGTAAAAATTGATGTATGCGATTAATTAGATGTAATAATAGAGCATGTAATTAATCACTCGACAGCCCTAATATATATTTATATATATAACTAAATTACTTTTCAGGTTACGATGATGCATGAAAAACATTTGAGAAGCTTGTTTTATTATTAAATTAACCAGTAATGTGCACAATATTAAATACAAGACGAAAGAGACGATTATTTTTCATGTCAGCAGAACAAGAGCTTCTGCTGGAGGCCTTTGAAAAGTTAAAAAATTGAAATGGTCTGTACTTAGCATTTTTCTGCTCTATCTTATGAATACAGAGTATTGCCCCCTGCTGGTGTAGTTATGTAGATATTAAGTCGCCTCTAATATCCTCTTCTCTAATATCAGCTTGGTGTGTCGCGGCCCTAAAGCAATTAGCTTCCTATTTGTTAAGAAAGAAAACAGCAAAGGCCAGTAGGGCCAGACAACAAAACCGTTATCGGCCCATTGTGAAGACACCGAAGGGCGTCCACATCCTTTGAGCTACCGTCAGGAGGCAACATGGAGCCTCCCACACAAATATATGTGGCTAACAGCATGTCACTGCAGTTCAATGGGCGTCTAAAATGTTAACATGATCACAACATGAATCTGGAAGAACCAGCAGATCTGGGATCATGTCAAATCATCAATGATATTATCAACCTAACATAATCCACGTATAAAAAGCAAGAGCCAGTTGTTGGGAGAGAAGCTAAAGGAACAAGAGTAATTAATCAACAGTAATTAAATTTCCCCACCTGTAGCTCTAACCTGAAAATAAGCTGAGCAGCAGAAGATCTGAGATTGTGACTGACTGATATTGATCATAATGACATTTCCTGTTATGACAATACTCAGGACTAATGATTCTTTTGACTACAGACTAATTTGATGGCTGTTGACTGATTTGTTTCTTGATTAATATGTTGCTGAAAACTTTAGAAACTTCATCTTCTCCCTCAGTGAAGTTCTTATTTCTATTGAATAACACAAAGAACAGAAGCAGATGAGAAGCCGACATTTTTGCTGGACTTAAACATTGAACCAATTACCTACATAGTATGAGAATAGTAATATAATTAATCAATTAATCACTTAATTATTTCAACTCTGCAGGTGGGAAAGTGTCAAATCAGGCTAATACAGAACATATCTAATATCATGTAGATTTAATTCAACATCATGAGCTCCTGAAAGTATGGGTGAACATTTCCCATATTGAAATTCTACACTAAATGCTGAATTTTACAAAATAAAAATGAATAATCTCAAATAACCTCAAATCAACATCATACAAATCTTGTTTTTACATGTGGATTGTGAAGCATGGATCTGTTAGAACTTATGATATTGAATTCTTATGACCAAACATTCACTTTTCCGGATGCAAATCAGACAAAAAAATATAAGATTTGCATGTAAACACTTAACTATATGTAAGAATACATTTTTTTCGTGACCTTGAGAATCAGTGAAACATAAATATTCAGATTTTAGTGAAAGTAACATCCACCACGGATTCAGGGAACTTTCAAGCTGTCTGCACAGGGACCATCCAGCAATTACAGCAACGACCAATTAAACAACAATTAGGCAAATCAATTAAATCCTCTCCACTCATTTGCAGCCGTTTTATCCATTGTTCACGAAGCTGAAGATGTAGTAAATGTGTATGTGTAAGTGTGGGTGTTTTGTGGTTATTATTTTTACACAGCTGAATAATCGTAACAAGTTTTGATCCAAACGCGCTCGGAGCATCTTAACCAACCTCTGTCAGCTGCCATCCGCTGTATTCCTGCCTCGGTAAGTTGCTGCAACATCTGTCGCCTCCCTGAAACAGCTGTAAAAATCCATCTGCTCGTGAATCGTTTTTTGTGCTGGAAAAGATTAAAAAAACCCAAAAAACCAAAAAAACAAACAAGAAGCGGTTCCCGAGAGAGAAGGCAGAGCGCTGCACTCACCTGTCCGAGCTGTCTGTGATGCGTCTGCGTCCGGAGACGGCGGTTGTGTCTGATGATGGTGATCACAGCTCTGCACGGTGAGGCGCACATGCACATGTGTGTGTGTGTGTGCAGGAAACGCAGCGCTGTGTGGCTACGAGTGCAGCGTTGTGCAGGTCTGTGCAGTTTGTTTTCTGGAGGAGGAGAAACTGCGCAGTGAAATCCGCTGTGGAGGCAGCAGAGAAGGTTTTATTTCCGAGCTTTATTATTTAGAACTATGAGTCCCTGTGGGAACCGGTCTGCGGAGTACAGAAGCGCCACATTCAGGGTTCAGGCTCGTAGGGCTGTGTAAGCAGAATAAGACATTGTATTTAATTTGTTGACAGTACTGCATGTTCCTATAGGAGAAGAACAACCTAGAAAAGTTCTGTATTCAAATGTTTACTACAGTATAAATGCATGAACGTCAGCATCAAATCATTATTCAAGATTCAAGATTGAAAAAACTTCCCAGATCGAAATTGTTTTTTTTGCCTTGTTACAGCTGCTCTCAGTTAAAAAAAACTACAACCAGAAAAGATCCACAGCACACAAGACCCCCCCCCCCCCTTTACAGAGGGGGAGGAGTTGTACAGTTTGATGGTCACTGGCAGAAAGGATCTCCTGTGGAGCACTTGACATTGATGAACGTGCTCCTCTGTCCAGCCAGGACACTGGGCGGGAGGGATTTTCCAGGATTAAAGGTGGAGCTCAGTTTAATTAACCCTCCCTTACATCATAACTAATTTGTGGATTATATTTTGTGTTGTTAATGTGAATCTGCAAAGGAAGTAAGTTCTCATATTAATGTAGTGGAGTATGAGTATGCACTGCAGGAATATTTCATTAAAAATACAGACTGTGTTCAGTGCTCAAATTAAACGATGAAAGGACCTTAGAAACAATAAAGAAAAAAACAGAGAGAAAGCTTGGTTCATAAGAGTCAGCACCTTTATTTTAAGAGCTAATACCAGTAGGACAATTGACCCTAACCCTAACCTGGCATACAGTGTCACTTCTCAGGCCTTCAGCCAATTTTTCCTAGTGGCCACATGTGGTACTGTGCACATAAAGCATTTTCTCCGTTTATCATAATGTTTTACTCTTTCTAAAAGAATATTGTCAAACAAAACAAAACCTAATTGTGATTAGAAAATAAAGTTTTAGATGGAAAACAAATACACAAGTAGCATCAACAAGTCCTCCGACCTAAACGTAGACGTCATTTACCCTCTACTCTCACATATTACCCATAGGAACGTTTCTTTAAATAGCTTCCCTGTGGCAGCTGTTGTTCCAGACGTTCGTCATCAACGAAAAAAACAAACACGCAGCTACTGTATGATTATGGACTCATCAGAGTTTTGAGAGAGAGAGCAGCAGCAGGCAGCCAGCTGTCAGTCACACCTGCCAATCAACACCCACACAACAGACATCACAGCTTCTATAAGCCCTAAAATCTTACTAATGGAGCAATAACATCCACAATTACACTGCAAGATATTCCAGCTAATATTCAACTGGATCTAACAAGTAACAAGCTACAACAGTGGTTCTAGCTGAGCAACATGACCAACAACATCTTGTACACTTGCTAATACACAGTATAATGTCATGGAAACACATACTGACTTAGGATCTCTAGAGAGATGTTTTTTTGAATGGCAGTCAATCGGAGACAGGATTGTTTGGAGCCAGCATCTAGAGGCTGTCAGTAACACTGAAAATTGAAAATCAAGATTCTTCTGCATTGGATAAACTTGACAAAATGTACCACATAAAACAGAGACCAAATCTAAACACTGACAATTCCAGAATTACAGCTGTATGAACCAATTATTACACAGAAAATATATCCACATTTACTTAGTTAAATCTACAGTGTGAAACATTTTTCAAATATTTCTTTAATAGAAACGTGCATCAATCCTAATGTGGAGACGAACTGTCACATGACACAGGCTCACAGAACAGCCCGTCAGCGGTGTGGAGATATTAGCTTCTAAAGGTTTTGAGCGAGGCGCTCTCTTTCGAACCAATCAGAGAAGAGCAGCGATTTCTGCTTGATTAGTACATTTTGTAGCTTATTAGCTTCTTATTTATAGTCATGTTGTTTCATAAAACAATGATCTGAAGGGCTGTGCAGAGCATCGTGTAGCACAAACGGTCCGAATCACTTGATGTGTTCGTAAACTTGTAGCAATTTCCCCCTGGTTCTGTTTTTTTTTCACGCAGAGAAAAATCCAAGCATACTAGTGTTGTGTGAACACTGTCCTGGGCAGAGACAAAATCACCCGAGCACCCATGAAACTGTTGGGTTGATTGTCAGACGTTCATATGCACCGCAAGAAATAAAAAGCAGCCAGCATCATGTTCCCAGCACATCCTGTGCACAAACACCAAGGTGCCTTTATAAATGCCTGCTGGTGAACTTGGTTAAAACAGGTATAAAGTCAACCTGTTTTCTGGCTCATCTCCTGGTCATTTGTTTGTTTGCATGGATGGAGGTGAGCCTGTTTACTTGAATAAATCCACCTTTTACTGCATCTTGCCAGCCTGTTTGGTGTCTGCATTCCTGTTCTCTCACAGCCTCATGTTTTTACTGTATTTGTGACATAGTCTCTTTTTGCATGTCTTTTTGCTCTCAGAGCCAGCATCTCTCCTGTCTTTTCTTCTCCTCATCTGTGGTACATCAGTGTTGCGTCTTGGTCATTTTTATTTATTGAGGAGGGATTGTCAGAGTATTTTGTGCTCCTGCTCTCTAATTGGCCGAAAATCCAAAAATCAAATCTAAAAAATGGTAAAAAGTAAATCTTCTTCAGAATTTAATTCAAAAAGTGAAAATGCCGTATTCTAGATGCATTAGAGGGAAAGTGAAATATTTATGCCTTTTTTAAGCTTATGAAAATCAAAAAAAAAAATTGAGCAAATTACTTTTGATACTCTTTGTCTGGTTCAGTTCACGCAACCACAATCTTGTTAAACTGCTGACTTGACAGTTGTTCAGGCTGGCTGACTTAAAAAATACCACTTTATATTCTCCCGTAGGTTAAAGCGTACATCCAGCTGTTCCAATAAGCTTCACAAATAAGATGGAGTGACTGAGTCAGAAGGAGAAAATACTTGAGAGGACTCCAACGGTGCGCCACTTGTGAGTGACTACAATTTGCTGCAGTAATGAGCTCAAAATCTCGGAGATGGACTGAAAGAGAGAGGAGGAAAATGAGACAACTGAAGGTAGAGGCAGAATAATGGGACACGAAAATTGTACATTGTGTTTGTGTGAGAGTGTGAGAGTTTGCTCAGGTTCTCTTCTGTACAATAATGAAATGTTACTTGGGCTCTGACCCTGGGAATGTGTTCAGGAGCGTAACATCAATAGGTGTCTGACTCTTAAGCCAAACAAGGACAGATGAAAGGTACACTGCGAGAGACAGTCCAATCTTGACACAGTAATTGCTCTCACACACACACTACACCAGCCTCTGTTAGTCCTGTCTGTATCCTACATCCTTCTTCCTCTAAGGTTTCTGTTTAGTTATGTGCATTTATCTGCATGTGCAGGTGTTGTCATTTAACAAGCAGTCAGATCAGTTTTTAAATCTCTAATCTAAATTCAATACGGCGATATCAGTGACCAGCAGGCAGCTGATTTTGTGGTACTGAAGGACACAAAAATTGGTTGTGTCCTGCAGGGAAAAGCAGCCTGTATTAGCCATCTTGATAAAAGGTGTAATAGGACGGACTCTGTAGCTCTCTTATCAAGGCTGTGCACAGCCGTGCACAGAATTTTTTTGTAAGAAACCCAATTGTTTGTTGACTTTAGCCTTTAAGACAATGTCTCCTTATTTTATTTGTAAAACTGCATTAAGTCTTGTTAAGTATCTGAACCATAACTTCTCACAGTGCCGGTTACTGCAGGAGGCAACTGCAGCTGCTTTTCAGAGAAAAAGCTCTAAAAAGCCACAGTCCACTACCTGCTCAGCAACATATATACTGGAGCGTTTAGCAGCTAGTCAAATATTGTATTTCCTTCAGTTGGTAGAGACCAAAAACAGAGCTAAAATAGACAAAATATTGACTTTAGATTCACTTGGTGGACACAAACACCACCGCACATGAATGACAGTGAAACATTTGCTAACAAATTCAACATATCAATTTAAATGCTGCTCATAAGTCAGTGTTGTTTGTGCTGTAAACAACAGCAACCGATTCTGCAGGTATAAGGTTAGCGACAGGTGAAATTAAGGTTTGTTTGGGTATTTAAAACACTTGATTAAGGTGCAAAACAAAAATATTAAATGCTTCCAAGGGATTCTGGACTGAAAATGTGCAACCCCGTCTCTAAAATGTATGGTTCTATGCAATCATGTAATAATCATGTTCTGATGCAACATATTTTTTTGAATGAATGGAGTGCTGCATTTATTCATTTTGATTTATTAAAGCGAGGAATTGAGGGTGTATAATGCACGGGAGTGTCAAACTGCAGACCCAGGTTTGACTCCAGAGTGTGGTTAGGTCAGGCAACAAAAGCCCTTGTTGCAACTTCCAACTTTTAGGAATCAACCTAGCTGTAGCATGACACCAGTCATCAGTCCACCCAACACATCAAATACTGACACTGTGTCAAAATCATACATCAGTGGTCAAAGCCTGTGGTGTCTCACAGTTACACGCAAGGCACCTTTTCACCTCGGCTTGTGACATGCAGCGTTTGAACTTCTCGTGAGTCGCCTCGCTCAAAATCCTTAAGTAAGGAGTATTTCGAAGGCTTTCAAAGCACCACACCACATTAAGTTCTGGAGCATATACCTCTATTAAAAATATTTGAAAACAAGTTACACCCTGTAGCTAGATTGTGATAAATGTTTCATGTCAGATGTGTAGTGAGACATTGTCATTACATGATGACTGAGATGGGAAGCGATAGAGTCACACGGACATGAGCAAGAAAAGCTTCCTCTTGAGAAGGACTGTGAGGGGAGAGGTAATCTGTTCTTCTCTCTAATCATCTTGTCCTTTCCACTTGCTGCTGCTTCTTCCCACTTTAAAATGGATTTGCCACAAAGATAGAAAGAAAAGGGATGAAATTAATTTGCCCTCAGCCCCTTCCTTCACCCAGACCACCTCTTTATTTCACTGTCTCCTTAAGTCTTTGTGTTGGTCCCTAAGATCTCATTAGAAATGATGTGATTCAAACCACAAGAAGCTTTTACTGTTTGTCATTTGATCAACTGTTTGGCATTATTCAATTGAATCCCTCTAAGGCTTCAGTCAGGAGGAGTCTGCTGGCAGATAAGTCAGGTTTTTTGCTGTTCTGTATTTTGAAATGAGAGCAACATCATTTTTAGAGGTCGACTGGGACCTGATGTGATGAAAATAAACTTAGTGAGTCATCAAAGACACATTGCGGTTATGAACAGCACTGCAGTAACTAATAAAAGATGGTTTTTAATTAAATGGAGGGTGCAAAAGCCTCTTGGCTTGCATTATGTTTGGATTTATGGGCACTGGGATAATATTAACTTGGCTGTGAGTTTAGGATGCTCACTGGAGACGTTAGGGATGAATTAGGCCTTCAAGCACAAGATGATTGCAGCACTTTGGAGGCCTGGAACTATAGGCAGCACATAGCCATGCTGGTTTAAATCCTGTTGTGCTGTGTGAGGGAGCCCACTCTTATGTGGCATGCAGTGATCCCGAGTGTCTTTAAAGCTGCACTGATTGTGGCTACAGTTCTCCATCAGCACTGAACAGACTCAACCTGCCTCTGGCTTGATTGTACCTACCAGGTAGGATTGTTCATGTCCATGGGATTTTGCCACATGTTTTAGGGTGATGGGGTGCGGTGCTGTTCCTGGTGCCCCTCAGGGGTTCTGAGTTTGTCATTACCAAATTTTAATGTAGTGCAGTAAGTAGAAAACAGAAAAGACAATCACACTCCCACAACATAACTGGAAAGCAGTTAAGTAATATACTGAGACTGACAGAGAAACCAGCTGCCATAGCTTCAAATGGGATCACACTTGTACTAGAGAGTCTTTGAGAGATTTTCATTGCGTCATGTCGCACACAGTCCTGTGAAGCATCAGAAGCAAGTGATTGCACACAATGTGCCGGCTGTGCTTTTGTTTCATCTTCTGTAATATAGAACTGTATATCAACAACACATGAAAGCCTGAGAGGATGTGTTTGTTACCCAGCTGCCCTCTATCACAGACCTGCACAGAAATGAAAGGTCCTCCCTCCAATCCTATCTATTTGACACTCTGCCCTCTGGAAAATGGCCTGAGTGCATCAGCGAGGCAGCATCTGCCACCGTAAAGGTCTCGTCCTGACGTCACCCGCCCTCCATAAACCAGCCATCCTCAACCCTCCGACCTGGCCCACATCCTGAGGGACACATGCATTTCTACAGCCATTTTTTGAGGACATTTATTATTCTAACCTTACACATCACAACTAAATGCTTAACACAACCCTAAACCTAAATCTGATTCTAACCTTAACCCTAAAACCACATCTTAAGCCTCTAAATGCCTTTTGAATGCCACCACCTACTGTAACAGAGTGTGTAGAGTGTGTTTGGGCCCGGAACATTAAGCACAATGTCAGTGCAGGTCAGCGAGGGAGTGGGTACGGTACAAGGCAACCACGCCTAGTGTGAGTACAACTTTATACTTCAAAAATCACCAAGGATTAAACATGTATCATCCAAACTTCAAACAGACTAGTCAGGAAGACGTGGAGTGCGTTTGTACTTCTAGTCCATTTTCAAACGTCTCTACAGGCACAGTACAGCACACACGTTCCACAAATTAAAATAAAAAGTGACATTAAAGCAGTTTATCCTGACAACAACAGCATAATTCAGAAATTCTCCAAAGTATTGCCCTTTAAGATCAGAGTTTTGAGTGACAGAAACTGTTTGTAATCGAGGGACCTTAAGATATTTGCCACAGGGCAGCAACTTTTATTCCAGGTGGAGAGTGCTCAGAGTGTATTTTTTTTAATCAATGTGCCAACTTGCTGTTTAAAGACAGCCTGAAGGGATGGGTGCTCTTTAAGTCCCATGATCTTCGTTATTCTGCAGAAACAGCACTTAAGTTTGGACACAAAAGTCAGATCAGCAAACCAAGCTGTTATACAGCACCATGTTTTATATTAGTCTGTGTATTTAGACAAGAAAATCAAAAGAGTTGCATGTGAAACACTTACTTTCATGCTGTTTGACTGTATGAGCTGCAATTCTTAATACTGTATGTGCACACTGTGCTGTGTGTGTATTTCCAAAAGATGACTGTGATTTTGCACAAACATACTGAATTTGTGCTCTTCAGTTAATTGTTCGCACACAAGTACCCATCTGTGCTCTGAAATTAATAATACGTACACACAAATTACTGTCAAATTGAAAGTTTCAGTTCTCAGATGGTTCACTGCTGCTGATGCAATTTTAGGCACAAAATCCTCAAACTTCTAGTACTTTACTGCAATTCAAATTAAATTATTCTTACTCTTACATTTAGTAAAAAACAAAACAAAAACAACAAATACCTGTCCAACAAATGAATATGAGACTATTTGGGTCCAGCCATAGCTAAAAGAGAAACCAATTCTGTAGCACAATTTCACCATTTCTTCTACATGTGACATTTTGTAGACCCAAATGCGTTAAAGCTGTTTTGACTTTATCCTCTAAATAATTTTTATTCTCCACATTTCAACTTTACGTTCAACATTTCAAGTTTATTCCCAAATGCTATTCCTACTATATTTTTGACATTTACAATGTATTAGCAACATTTTTGCTTTATTTTTGACATTTTCACTTTAGTCTGAACATTTCGACTTTATTCTCGACTTCTTCCTGGCCCCAACATTTACTACCTAAACCTAATTGTCATCTCATTGATTGATTTCGTCTTTAAATGAACTGAAAATTTGGTTCACATACTTTTGCCACACACAGATAATGTAAGCCTGGAGACGTTCCTTATGAACAAGTACATTTAAAAAAAAAAATCTTGTTTATATACAGTAATTGGATTCACTTCGTGTTTTAGGTCATATTTATGCAGAACCAGAGAAAAATCTCAAGGGTTCACAAACTGTATATTGCAGTGGGCCAAAAAGATGGTCAAATAGAAAGTCTGGCTGTGTAGTGATGCTGGGTGTAAAATCCGCAATGTGGCCCAGAACATTAGAAGTCATCCTCTGTGGTCCATGAATACCCACTTCAAAGTCCACGCCAGTCTGGCTGGAAGTTCTGCTAGGATTGGTGAGCAGATGGATGGACAGACATCTCCTTTTCTGTGACGAGAAAAAAAACTTACATGGTCCATTTTACAGCAGATTTGCCACTGATGGCGCCAAAATTAAACAGGACATAATTTTTATTAGAACTGCAGTAAATGTTTTATTCCCCTCCAATGCTCCATCAGTGAAAGAACAGTTACTAACAGTGATGATATTGCAGTGACTTGATGCTTGTCTCATCATTAATCGCTGTGCAAGCACAATTTCAATGTGGGTATCTACAAAAAATGGCATTTGTTTTGCAGTGCAGGCTCGGCGCTAAAATACATAAACTGGCAACATTTGCATGACATCCTGCTCCAACTGATGCCAGTTATCCTGTAATAAGACCTGATGTGGAAAATCTGCTCCATCTGTTCATTATGTGGTGTTTGAATAGACTGAGACGCTTTTCTTAGTTTTAACTTGCATTTTGTTCCATTCCTTACAAAATAAGAGCTCAGATATACATAATACTGTCTGACTGCATTTGATGAGTGCTTGGGTGAATTAAGTGTATTTTACTGTTTTACTATATATATATATATACTGTTGTTCTCATGTCTCTCTTGCAAAGGAGATCTTGAGTTCGTAGTTCTGCTTCTTCCTCTTTGTCCCCCTCTCTCTGTACCTCTCTGCAGGAATCCCTGGCTCGGAGCTGTATGAT
>JAUMHL010000004.1:1889225-1946411 GCA_032362345.1 Sandelia bainsii
TATCTATCTATCTATCTATCTATCTATCTATCTATCTATCTATCTATCTATCTATCTATCTATCTATCTATCCATCCTAATATTAAAGGCTGGAAAATAAGAATGCAGCAAAATCCAAATAGGACAAAGAGAACAGCTTGTATAATTTGCAAAATGATGGAATTTTTGTATCAGCTTTATAATATCTGAGCTAAGCTCTTCTATCGTCCAGCTGGTGTCCTGGAAATCAATGCCACTCTCTGTGGTGAATGTTCCAATCACTATAATCAATATTTTTATAATAATAATGGAAAAACATTGAGAGAACAGATAATTAACATCTGACCACACACCTCGTCTTGGCTGTATGAAGCTGTTTTCAGGGAAAAATCTCTTAAAATCCAGTGCACACGACCTCAGGATTTGGTAAAGAGAGTTAACATAGAGTGAATTTTGGACTTAGATGAACAGAAACATCACTCCAAATGAATGATCATGCTGCAGAAGTAAGTTTGCTACGAAGTCGAGCTAATTCGGCTCCTTTTCCCTGCTGTTTAGTGTTTCATACCTGTTTTCACTAACAATTGGTGAATTATGACAAATTATGACCTCTCTGGCTTTTAAAAGAAATCATGTAGAGGTATTTAATGCAATTCTTCCTGCATAAGACTTTTACCTGCAAAAAAAAAACATACTTTTTATTCTGAAATGTACCGAGCTGTAAAAAGTCTAGACAACTAGAATCACTGCCTCATCATTGTACATCTCTGCCAGGCAGTCAAGTTGCAGTTTATGTGCTTTGGACATTTGTGCCAGATGAAATGAAATTCCCTCAAGGTGTACCTGAGATATCACGTTTATGAAAATGAGACAGATGGATGGACAACCCGAAAATGCACTGTAAGACCATTGTGTACGACGCAATTAATGCTGCTACAGACAAATAAATAATGTAATTTAAAAACCCACAAAGAAACTACAGGCAAGGAACATATTTTACATGTTATATAAAAGAAATACAGGTTTAAAGGTTTTTTGAGCAAACTGCTACTTGCAGGCTGCCTGTATCAACTCTGAATTGTAATATGAAAGGTGGTGCAGTGTTAATGCAGATCAGCTCTGAAATTTGTAGCAGCCTTTCTGTTCATTAGCCTTGTGGTCATTTACACTGGAAGATGTAAATGTAGATGTAATATTAATTTAGTGCAGACAAGCTGCAGTAAGACTATTAAAAACTGACTTCTGCAGGAGCTGCTGGAACACTCCTAGTACCACAGTCATCCATGTGAAACTGCAGCACAGCCTCACTGTCAGACGACGATCCAGGTGGAGTTGGAAACTTTCAGAAAATCCTTGAAGCAAAACAGAGAGAGAAAAATACTCCTACAGTGTTTCCTGCAATTCCTTTATAGCCAGAGGATCTTCTTTGAGGTCAAACTGAATGAAACACTAAGGCTCACTATGGTGCTTCCCAGCTCTTAGAGCACAGCACGGAAGCGCTCACATTTCTGTGTGTGTGTGTGTGTGGAAACATGTGACTTCAACTTGAACTCAGGTTCTGCAGGTGTACTGTACAGTGAGCCCGTAAATCTGACGCTCAGGGTGGCACTTCGTAAGTCCGTTGTATAAGCTTTGATGCTCACGGACTTTGAGCTGTAGAGTGGCACCGCTTCAGCGCCATGAGAAAGTGTATATAATGAGCTTTTAGAGAAGTCCTGTAATGTATGCTTTCTCAGCTCCACCTCAATCCCTGGAGCTTTATGTTTCGTGGTGGTAATGACTGTGAATCAATTTTCTAACTGTTCATCCTATTCCATGACGAGCACTGGGGGCTTCATGAAAATGATCAAATTCAGTTTCATGTTTATTCAGTTGAACATATTTATTGGTTGACTAAAAGCTGTATTGGTTTGTTGCATTTTTTTTGGACAAATGACACAAAAAGCAAAACAAAACAGACGCATAAATCATAATTCTGTCAAACAAAAGCCATATTTCCTTATTTATAATGTCTGCAACAAAAAGTACTTCTCAATGGCAAGAAGCTTTGGAGGCTCTTCATTATTTTTCTATTGCTTGGATGTGATTTAATGAAGATAAACACATGGATGGCCATGTGTAATGCCACTACAGCATTTATCTGTGATTGCTTTGCATTTTCTCTGAATACTTAGTTTGTTCTTCCTGATAAAATCACTGGGCTGGCAACAGATTGGCAGATCACAGTCTAGAGTTTGATCAGAAATACTGGCAACACTCACAGTATAATGGACAGATTCCTCTGTGCAAATGGAAAATTGGTATCAACCACGCACATCAGTGTTTATCTCCATGCTTCTTTCTTTCTTTTTGCGTTTTGTGCTCTCCCCAAAACAACCACCACGTCCTGCATTGATCACACATTCTCCTGTAACATTGTTGTCGGGGATGAATGAGGACGCGTTGGCGTTTACATTACAATTACACATTACATTTACATTTTGTGGTTTGAGTGAAATGTTTCAACAACCGCTAGATGTTAGCTAGTTGTAATTCAGAGCTTGCCATTAATGATTTCTGTTAAGGTTGCACAAAGGGTTCACAAAGAAGATATCTGGATCCCAATCTGCCTCCTGGTGAATATGCTTTTAATTCTCCAGATATGCACAAAGTATGGAAGCAGTTATGTTTACAATGATGCAGCCTTTGTCTCTCTCCTTAAGCTTTGCTATTTTACCTCAACAAGAAATTATATGGTGGTCTAACTCCTGGGGGGTTTCCATCCAAATTTAAATCAAATAGGAACATTTGAGTCTCCTCACCACTTCACACAGATCTGTTTCTTTCTGTTGCAGAGTTTTGTCTCTTCAGTGACATTTAAGTCACATCCTTTGTGTAAATAAGTCCATTTCTGCAACACATTTTTCATTTAATGACACACATACTTTGTGTAACCTTTCCACCTCAGCCAAGCTTATAATGTTTTGTGATATTTAATGTGTTTCATATTTCCTGCATTTCTCCACTGTGCAAATTGAAAATAGACATTATAAAACTGGTACTTATACATCTATAAGTTTTCTAGGATTTTTGGGAAGCTGTGTCACCGACCCCACGGTTGTATGATTTTTTTGAAATTTTTCTGTGAGCAGCTCCTTTGTTTATTGCACAGTGGGAGAATAGCATGCTCAAAAATCATCAGTCTTGTTTGAAGATCTTCAAAGGAAAAGAATAAGCCCTCTCATACCCACACATTTTAAATTCAAGGGTTTTTTTCTGCTTGGAGTAAATATACAGTTGTTAATAACTGGGGAGCTCTTATTGTGATTTAAATAAATTCACATAAGGCATTGTGCAATATGAGGCTATTCAAAAATAAATAATCAATACTACAGCATCCAGATTGAGTTTTTAAAATCTATTTGGTGAGCTGTGAGCCACACGGCACCGTATACTGTCCTCCAAATCACTGTGAGGCCCATCAATTTTTCTGCTTGTTCTCATTTCACTCATCTCTGAAGTGTTTTCCACAGAGCTCTGAGATTAGATTCCCCCACAGCGCCGTCTGATTTTCCTCCCTCCAGAAAAAACAGAACAGTGATAGTTTTCAATAAGACCCAAGATATGCAGTTTTTTTAATACAGACACACTAAATCTGTGACAGACAATGTAACAGATTTAGTGTGTCTGTATTAAAAAGACTGCATATCTTGGGTCTTATTGAATATACACTTTGCATCTCTGGCAGAGTGTCAGACACATCATAGAAGACTGATTTTATGTATATTTAACTCTGTTACTGAACTGTGTGAATGAAACTTAAGAAGATGTCCATCCATCCATTTTCCCAACCGCTTGTCCTCATAAGGGTCGCGGGGGATTCTGGGGGCTATCCCAGCTGTCATTGGGCGTGAGGTGGGGTACACCCTGGACAGGTCGCCAATCCATTGCAGACACAAGCAACCATGCACACTCACATTCTGCACGCTACGGACAATTTAGAGTCACCAATTAACCTAACATGCATGTCTTTTGGATGGTGGGAGGAAGCCGGAGTACCCGGAGAGAACCCACGCAGACACGGGGAGAACATGCAAACTCCACACAGAAAGACACCCAGCTGAACCCAGGTCCTCCTAGCTGTGAGGCGACAGTGCTAACCACTACACCACCGTGCTGCCCCTTAGGAAGATGTATGGTAACTAAATGCATTGAATTTATATAAGAAAAAGAACTCACACATACAAACAGAAACACACACATACACACTGTCATCCATCCCAATACAGTATTCAGCTCCATCATATTAGCTCATTAGAGGAGAAGGGCCTGCTACAGGTTCTCTCCACAAACATGATATTCCCTTCAGCACAGACATCCATCTTCATCCAGGCCTACAGGGGCAGATGAAGACAGAGGAGGAGGAAGGAAGCAATAAAGCAAAAAACATTAAACATGTGCAGAGCAAGAGGAAAATGAGGTTTGACTGAGCAAACAGGTTCTCTAAGGCTTCCTCTACTGAGAAGAAAATGGTCTCCACACTCCAGGCTGACAGACACTAACTTAGCAAACAGGTACCTTCTGACACATCCAGCAGTTACAGAGCAGCATCATTTAAACCACCTGTTTGATCTAAATCCAATAGTCCCTCTCTTCAAGCTCTGTTTCTGCTAAATGCTGCTAAATGCTCCACTGTGTTCAACAGGTTGTCCCTAACTGTGTCTGTCTGATGTTTGCTGCTGAGGCAGTGGACAGTGACTTTTGTGGAGCTTTTAATCTGAAGACAGCTACTTTTATTATAAAAATAACTCCTACATTGCCTAAATTCATGTTGGAATAGGAGTATTTTACATTTGTATGCCGCTCAATTACACATACTAAAATATTTCTGAGTAAATATAATTAAATCTGGAAATTACCAGTATATCTACTTTAACTCTGAGCTCAGGGTTTTGTATTTTGTGCCACACTTTGAATCAGTTTGTACTTTGTCAGTATTTAAACAAGACCACAATCTTTCTTTTTCATTTAACAAATGTTGCTTGTCTAAATACAACCAGAGAAACCACCCTAGTAGATATTAAAATGTTAAAATCTTCAGTGTGAACTTTTTCTCATTATGACAGAAAGGTTTGAATACAAAGACAAAATCATACATCATTTTTTCATCATGAATTTGTGCAACAAATTATATTTTGTGACATTTCAGATGTCTAAATATATAAACTTTCGCGTGAGAATCAAAAGGTATTTTACACGTAAACATTTGGAAACCACGTGTCTTCACTGTGTGTGAGTTTTTCTGCTGTATGTGTGAGATGCATTTGTTGCATGTGTTGGATTCACATGTGCCTGTTTCGTGACACAAACGCACATGAAAGCGACACCCAGCTCACCCCCTTTGACAGCAGGGCGAGAGAAGGGCAGGCCGACTGTCGCACATGTCTCAAACTCTCTCTGCATCGGCCCCTGGAGCTCTGACCCAGAAGAAACTCATGGTCTCGCTCCACCACCAGACTCAGCTGCACCAGCCTGAGGCCATGATAACTCACACCCCATTAAAAAGACAAGCAAGAGACAAGGGTTTGAGCTGATGACGTTTGTGTAACACTTCTGACTTCAGCTCATTAATGTTTCATCCTTTATCTTTAATCCTGTTTAACCTCTTACTATATGAAATGTTGCTGGAGGTCCTTTTTTTCCACAAAAAACATTACATCACTGTTGTAAATTGTTTTTGAGATTCAGCAGAGTCAGAGTCAGAGTCTTGAATGACCCCGACAGCAAGCACATCAATACAAGTTTTAGATGGATGTAAACAAGCAGCATCTCCTGAAAGGGGGTTGGTAACAAGATAAATTTACTCTGTTACAAGTACTTCAGCAGTAAATTGTACTTAATAAAAACACTGAGTTGACTTTTAGAGAGAAATGTCTTTTTATCATTACATTTGAATGCATTCATCATGTTAAGTTTAAATGTATTATTTTATGCATCTATTCACATTTCTTTGGTGCTGATTCCAGGTCTGCTCACGCCCCTCACGACTCTGTTCATAGCAGAATAATGTGGCGATGTTTCACTAGGTGATTCTGATTGGATTGGGTTCCTGTTCCTGTATTATGGTGTTATAAATATCTCCTAACAACTTTCCTCAGACTGAAGAAGCTACTTGGATGAGCAGTGAATCATTCGACTTAAAAAGAAAGAAATCCAGTTGCCATGACACAACTTCCAGGTAACTGCTGGATATGTCAGAAGGCCAAGTGTCTGTCGGTAGAAGTTCAATGCAGGCGCTTAGCAGCTCGCTTACTGTCCAGAGCATTCAGTAGCTTGGGCATCGCAGATGTGGAAAAGCGAAGAGCCATTCACAATATCACCAACGCGGTAGAGAAAGGATGAAACTGAGAAGATCAGTGACAACGCAGTAGTCAGGTTTTGCCAACTGGACACAAGTCGGAGTCTAACAAGTCCCTCCAGGGTCGCCTGGGAGAGGGAGTATGATGTCGAAACACCCGAAAGTTTTCCTGGTCCTCGAGGGCCACTGTCCTGCTTGTTTTCCAACCGACCCTGCACTTACAGCTTCTGACTGGCTGAAAACACCTGAACCAGGTAATCAGCAGTGGGTAGAGCAGGGATAGTTTGAAAACAAGCAGGACAGTGGCCCTCGAGAACCAGGACTGGACACCCCTGAAATAGTGGTTAATACAATAATACTTTTACTAAAGGATCCAGGTCTTCTACCACTGCTGACAGAAATCTGACAAAGAAAAAATAAACAACACATGCAGATACCCGGCTCCTGTGTTTTGCTTCTACGTCATTAGCAGTCTCCTGCAGACTTTACTATTTTAAATTTCTGAGGGGGCGTTAGCAGTCATCACTCCCTGTGGTCTCATCTAATGCTTAATATTCTACCCAGGCAGTGGTAGAGACATAAAGCGGTGACACCACAACTAATTGCCTTCTAGCTTTTCCTTATCAGACCTGAACTTTCTGAAATGAAACTGCAGCACTTGACTTTGCAGTGTTGGGCATGGGCACGGTAATTACATCCCTAAAAAATGCAGGACTTTCCAGGTTAGTGGATATTCAACCTTATTATTTCTTTTTATCTCAGCATATACAGTTTGAAATTTCTCCTGACTGGCAGCTCACAACGGTGCATTTTAGATTGCTTGGAGCGAAACACAAAGTCCCCAAAGTTAAGATGCATGTGAACAGATGAAATGTGATATCTGATTTCTCTTTTATAAACCGAGGGGTACAGTCTGCCAAGGCCGCTTTTAATCTATTTCTCTATGATAAATGGTTGTACCTTGGTCTGACAGCAGTTTAAACTAGGTGTAACAGCATGCTGTGAACCACCTCAGGGCCATTATGAAGGAAGGTTTTCTCACAATGTCAGACTGACACCGACTTGAAATAAACCAAAGAGGGACCAGTCAGCATTGAAGTCTGGGAGCCTATGAGCCTCATGTGAAATGTAGGCGTCTTATCTTTAGAGTACCACATTTCCTTTTGCTCATGATGCTAATGGTACTGACACTTATGAATTAATTACCTTCTAATACCAATGTTTCCTTTAATGTCCCACCAAAGACACACGAACTGCAAAGTTTTGCGATAATCTGAGTGGAGGAGGACGTAGTAAGATACTTTACTCCACCTACTAATACACTGTAAAAATACTCAAAAAGTAAAAGTCCTGCATTGAAAATCCCGCTAAGTAAAAGTATAAACGGGGAAATGTACAAAAAGTACTCAGACACTGATACTTCTGTCTTTTACCTCCAATTCTACTTTAAACTGCTGCCAATCGACATTCATTTAATGCACAAAAGAACTGTTTGCTCTTAGACACTGTTTATCACCTACGTCATGTACTGTTACGGACCTCATGCACATCCAATGCACAAAGACAATCTCAGGACTAACAAGGAAGGTGAAATACCACATGTGAAAACTGTTTCCTGTCTGTTTTAGTTTATTCCCAGTTTAAAGTGTATATTTTTATATTGTACCTTAGCTGAAAGTTTCGATTTTTATATTCTATTTATATTTACTTTTTTGCTTATTCTGTTTGTCTATTTGTTCTGTACTGATTAAGCTGGAGCCACGTCGTCTCGTCTTTCTGTGTACCTGTACAGTATATAGCAGGGATGACAATAAAGTTTACTTTGACTTTGACTTTGACGTGTACTTTTACTGCTTATACTTGTGTACTTCTTTGCGCCAGTACTTCAATGCTATATGAAGATAATATTTGAGTGTGAGGTTTTTTGCAATTCTGGACCCAACAAGAGGCTCAACAACGTAAGTTTTAAAATGTTTAATAAAAATTGAGAAGCAGGGCTGCAGAGTTGTCACCGGACCTACTGCTGAGACAGGTGAGTGTTGAGCAGAGGACCAGAAACTTGGCAGGTAAGTAATAGTTCTGATAATACTCTTAGTCAAGTCTGCGGGTTCTGGGTTTTCTGTGTAACAGCTCCAAAGGTAAGAGTTTTCCTGGAGGTGAGGTAACAGCAGGATGCAGAGGAGGGAGTGGTCGATGGTGTGGAGAAGATGGCGGCTCAGCCCGTGGGACAAAATAGCATTAAATAATAAAACCAGTACTTGTGTACTTTTACTTTTGACACAGTAACTACATGAAGTTGATAACAATTGTGTGTAATACATATAATTCTACTTGTATACTTTTACTGCTTGAACTACATAAAGTCAATATTAGTGTGTACTTTTACTAAATATTTAACTACATAATGCTAATCATACTTTTACTGCTTATCCTTCTATTTGTGTACTTTTACTGCTGATGCATTAAATACACAAAGCTTTAAATGCTTCACATGAGGGTGAAAATACTTTTATATTTAATAAAGGCTTATTCTTCACCTTATGTACTTTCACTGCCAGTGTTTTAACTACATGAAGTTAATAATACTTGTGTACTTTTCAGATGTACTTTGAATGCAGGCTTTTACTTGTAATGGAGTGTGTTTACATTGGTAGGAGACATCTGAGAACTTCCAGAATACAGATACTGCATAAATAACTAAACTTGACAGTTATTGGTAGTATTCTATCCTTAGTTTTACTACAGGTGTGTGTAGTTTTACTACAGGTGTTACCCAGCTGCTGTGCTGACATTGAATTCCGCAGCATCTGGAACTTTCTGAAACATCATCATCGCTTGTGAGAAACTGGTTTCTATGGCGACCGTGAGGCGAGTGATACTCAATTACCCGTGTCGCCCCCACACCTTCTCTCTATTCCCATCTCCCTTCATGCACGAGTGCACGTGTTTGTGGGCCTGTCTCTGTGTCTTATCGAATGTTTGTCAAAGCACACGCTACGCTCATTAACCCAGAACGTCTTCTCTGCTTTCACAATATCACAGCACTTCCTCTGTACACGTTACCGTCCATTAACATCCACTTATAGAAGCAGCAGGATGGAGAAGAAAGGAAAGTAAAAATACTGTTTTCATTCAGAAGAAAAAGGTAGAAAACATCAACCGTAACCCATTAACACCCCTGACCATATTTGAAGACTGTGTTTCTGAAAAGAAATGCAAATTAACACCAAACAAAAAGTCTGAGAGGAGCTGCTCATTCAAGCATTAGAATCCATAGTATTTTATTTTAATACAAATTAAAATAAAATCTTTCTTGTTGCCAAAGCCTTTGTACTGCCCCTTCATTTATGTAAACATGTTGCCCCAAGCATCACAAATACTTCTTAATGTAAAGCACAGACACACAAAGACATCGTCATGTCCATCTGTCCTGGAGAAAGCTTCCTTCCTTTGTTGCTCTGAGGTTTCTTCCTTTTTTTCCAAAGATATTTTGTGGGTGTTTTTCAATACAGTCTAACAGTGCAGGATGACATGTGTTATGCAGACTGTAAAGCCCCATGAAACTGCTCTGTGATTTGTGATATTGTACTATATAAATCAAATTTGATTTGATGCCTCTCTGCTAATGTGCAACAAAGATTTCTGAAATCATGCAATTTTGTAAACATATTTTTTTTATTTTGTGCTATTTTCCAAATATTCCAGATTATTAAACCGACAAACACCACATGTAACCTTCAAGAGTAGTTATGTTAATTATATTTAACATAAATAGTGATGCTATGAATTATACAGACTGTGTTTTACCTGTGTAGTAGAGCTGTGAATGATCTATTTGTATGACACATTCAGGATACAGACCCAGACCAGACTCTGCAGCTGGTGTGTTCGCTGTTTCTGGGAGAAATGTAAACCAACATGAAGCTGAAGTAGCTCAGTGAGCATTTTCATAGCAGATGTTTTGGCGCAGTTTTCACACTGACAATTGAGGGAAGCACATTTGTTTTCTGTTAGCGTTGTAAACGTGTAAAATGTGTAAATTTGTGAAAAAGAGAAAATATCAGTAGATGTAGAAATAAAGGGGTTCATAAGACCGAGCTTGGGCGGTGTCATTTGAAGGCACCATGACGTAAAAAACTTGCGACACACGTGCAATGGAGAGGCTCCAGTTTCACGACTTAGGGTTAGAGGATCGTGTTTTAAAGGTAAAAAAGTGTTCGACACGACGTTTAAACTCTTAAATACACCGTTAAACCATCAGCTGAAGTATAAATACTGGAGAAAACAATTAGGAAACTCGATATAAACACTGTAGGATAAGCTCTCGGTTATGCTAACATGTTAGCATACTCGTGTTTTTTAACTATTAAAACACGTTAATTCGAAGTAAAACGCTGAAAATGATATAAAATCGCTTTTAGTGAACATACTGTATCATACATATTTCTGACGGTGATACTAGCTTTTGTTTGGCGATTGTAAAAGATTGTAACACGAGAGAAAAAACATTTCCAATAATAATGTATAAAATTAAAATAATATTCTACTTAAAAGCCAGATTATGTCTAAAGATGTCAACATAAACCTTAAATATTATTTTTAAAAATTCAGATTCTTTAAAAATCTTGACCCTTTTTTGACAAGCATCAGGTTTTTTTTATCTGTTAACCCAAGTTACAATTGAATCATTATCATAATTAAATATATATTTAGTATTTAAAGTCTGTTGCATGGAAAATATATTTTTGTATCTCAATAAATTGTTTGTTGCCTGTGACACAGGCAGTCGCAGATCTAGGATGGTCCCAGCCCACTCTGATCCAGGAGAAAGCCATCCCCTTGGCTCTGGAGGGGAAAGACCTTCTGGCTCGAGCCCGGACTGGATCTGGGAAGACGGCAGCTTATGCTGTACCTGTCATCCAGCGGATCCTGTCCTCCAAACAGGTGAGCACGAAACGGAACGTTTATTTCCCTGCTCTGTGCTGAGACACACACGCTGATTAAGATCCTTGAAAAGCATTTTTTAATGTATTGTGCTAAAATAGCTCTTTAAAGAGAAAATACAGTAACAACACTACATGTTAAGAGAAGGTATTTATGCAGAGTGTGTCTACACCAAAGACTATCACCCACTTTTTGATATGTGCGAGTCACACAACTGATATGCTCCTATTTTAATCAGTCTAGCCATCTACACTGCCCACGTGTCAGCTTGTGTGTCATGTGCACAACCCAAAGAGGTTTATTCTTGACATACACAGTTATACACATTACGTTACCAATGTTGTGTGTTCTTAAAACTTTTTTTAACCACGTTTTCATGATCAAACATAAAAAAACAGAAATATATCTTACTCACTGGTGACGTCAGTTTTGAACCGTAGTGTTCCTGTAGGTTTCTCTCTGTACCATTTGTAAACAAAACGCTTCCAGACGAGCAACAGGCAGAGTCACGACTGTAAGTCTCATGCTGCTTACGCTGTACTTCTGGTGTAGACACAACATTAGTTGCTCTTTTGTCTGATGAATATTTGCATATGTCTCAGACCAAATAATTACTGAAAACATCTTGTTTGTGCACCCCCACATCAACGTGAGACATGCCCCAGACATTGTAGTCTTTTATTACAGCTGTCATTTGTGTGATTTTTGTCTGTGAAACTCTCCAAAGCTCATGACGTTATCAGTTGAGTTTACAAAGGTGACGACAAATCCATCAAACAAAGTTTGATATTTTGACTCAAACCTGGCAACAAGACAGTTTTTGTCTCTGTGTGACGCACACTTCCTGTTGTGTTACCTGCTGTTCTTTATCCCGTTCCTCCTCCTGACCGCTTGCTTTGTGTTTGATGTTGTTACCTGCAGAGCGTCCGTGAGCAGGATGTGAGAGCTCTGATCCTGGTGCCAACCAAAGAGCTGGGGCAGCAGGTCCAGACCATGATGAGACAGTTAACGGCGTACTGCTCGAGGGACGTCCGAGTGGCCGACATCTCTGGCAAAGCTGACCTGTCCGCACAGAGGTCAGTCTGTTCAGGAACTTCAGTACTCTCTTATGATGCTTTTTATTACCATATGCAGATTATTGTTTTTGTTTTTAATATTTATATGCAGTCAGGTTCATAAATATTTGAACAATGATACGTTTTTTTTGTCTGTACACCTCCACATTGAATCTGAAATGGAACACAGCTTTAATTTAAGGGGTTTGACAGAAGTGTGACATTAACTCAGGAATTGCAGACATTTTCACGAACACTCTTCCATTTTCGTTGACATAATTTACTAATCATTAATTATTATCATTAATTTCACATCACCAGAGCACAATTGAAACTGCAGGTAAATGAAATATTTGCAGTATACTGTATGGAGTCTATTCATCAATCAGCTTTTTTGTTTTGTGGGATTTTAGTGGTCGTCAGGATGAAGATAGGATGTTTAATATGTTTTGTAAAATGTAACACCCTGAATTCATGTATTTATTAGTTATTTCTCATGTATCAAGAGTAAATCTATACAATTATTCATATGTAATTGATGGTTTATATTGTGTTTGAACAGGCCTATCTTGATGGAGAAGCCTGACGTGGTCGTGGGGACACCGTCCCGTGTGCTCGCCCACATCAACGCTCAGAACCTGGTCCTGCATTCGTCTCTTGAGATGCTGGTGGTGGACGAGGCCGACCTGCTCTTCTCCTTTGGGTTTGAGGCGGACCTTAAGAACCTGTTGTGGTGAGAACACACATTTTCATGTATCTGATACATTGCAGTAACAGCTTAATCTGACACAGTATTTTCTAAGAGATTCTTGATCCCAGTACTGCAGGTCCTGGTTTAAAAATATTAACGTTATAAACTTAAATTATTGATATGAAAGAATAAGTGGTAGAACGCTACTT
This sequence comes from Sandelia bainsii, assembly GCA_032362345.1. Lineage (NCBI taxonomy): Eukaryota > Metazoa > Chordata > Actinopteri > Anabantiformes > Anabantidae > Sandelia > Sandelia bainsii. Next base: position 1,902,441 of record JAUMHL010000004.1, read on the forward strand.
CTGAGACTGACATGGACTGAAGATGTGTCACTCCAAACATGCAGTTTTTTTGTATTGTACATGTTCTTAACATCCTTTAAAATGAACTTGTTTGTATTTTGCGTCTCAGTCATTTGCCAAAGATCTACCAGTCGTTTCTGATGTCTGCTACTCTCACGGAGGACGTTCAGGCCATGAAGGAGCTGCTGCTACACAACCCCGTAATGTCGCTTTCACATTTCCAGTGTCTGTCTGTTGCCTGTACGTCGTAGTTTACGGGCAGTGGGGTTTGATTTTGTCTAAACATCTGGTCCCGTGTTGTCTCAGGTGATCCTGAAGCTGCAGGGCTCGCAGCTCCCAGACAGCAGCCAGCTGCAGCAGTACAGCATCAAGTGTGAGGAGGAGGACAAGTTCCTGCTCATCTACACGCTGCTGAAGCTGCGACTGGTTCAGGGAAAGACGCTGGTGTTCGTGGGAACAGTGGACAGATGCTACAGACTCAAACTGTTTCTGGAACAGTTTGGTATTCCTGCCTGCGTGCTCAACTCAGAGCTGCCCGTCCAGTCCAGGTGTATATTTGTATTTATGTTTGTATAAGCCTTCAGCCTGCAGTTAATTCTGCCAGATAATAGATTTTCTTTCCTAGATTTAGCCTCATAGAGTTTCAGGCTTATCCCAGTATTCTCAATAAATATTACTTTATCTCAGTAGTGTTCAGTAATCCAGAAAGCCTGGTATTTAGGATTTGTACAGTATAATCATGTCATTTATCCCCTTGTGTTCCCTGCCCCTCTGCCGTAGATGTCACATCATCACACAGTTTAACCAGGGATTTTACGACTACATCATCGCCACAGATGAACAGAGTTTGGCTGATCCCACTGCTGCTCCACAGACGACTGCAGGCAAAGGGAAGAAGAAGAAAACTACAGAGAAAGAAAAGTGAGTTGAGAGGCTGATTTTTCAAGAAATGTTGACTTTGCATTTTTTATTAAAGTCCACACTCATCTTATTTCATAAAATAATCCCATTAGTCACCTCTGCAAGTATTGTATTTGGATTTCTCAGAACCTTTCATACCTGAGGGATGTATGAGCCAGTTTTCTTACAGATCGGAAGCATCTAAAAAATAAAGAACATCATTAGGTTTTTATGGGGATTAATATACAGTATATACACACAGTCTTTTAAATGACAGCAGTGTTTGTTGAAGGCTGAAGTACTTGTGCTGTGTAACACTGAAAACCGCATCGCTGTGTGCGTTTTAGTAATGTCACTCCATATTCGCTGTAACTGCAACTCTGTTTGATTAGAAATGAATTAGTTTTGTTTGTGCACCACATCAGGTAGCATAAGAGCCTCTAAACTAGTAATATTACTGCACTAGTGACAGTTTGCTCCCCTGTACAGATATTCAGTGCAGTATTAGGAATTTACTTTAAGGTTGCTCACAGTTCAGCAGACTTCATATATGTATTTTTTCTTTTTTATGTTAACCCCACGTTATCCTGCACCAGCCCATTTATTTACATGTGCAGCAGCAGTTTCTCATGATGGTGCTCTGGTGAAATTAGTTTAGTTTGTGGTCCACACTGCCATCTTGTGCATGAACAGTGAATAGTGTTGGTGTTTAAGTGTTGTAGGGATTATGTGCATTAGCTGCTTGATCATATACTTGATCATTATATGCTTCTGAGCCTCTGCAATGATTAACTCTATTCAGAACACTGTGTGAGGATCAAACCTTTCTCTCAGAGACAGATTATATTAGTAAGAGTCCTGATAAAGTGATCAGAACTCCACATGTCTGGAGCAGTTCTATGCTTTTTTTAACGTAGACCCTAACTTCTGAATGATGTATTTAAAGGACTAAGGACAAGGAGTACGGAGTCTCCAGAGGTGTGGACTTCCAAAACGTTGCCAGCGTCATCAACTTTGATTTTCCCACAACTGTAGAGTCCTACATCCATCGAGTTGGACGGTAAGTTGTGTGTGTGTGTAGATGAGTCATAACTTGCTGGTTTGACCACTGATCCTGTGTGTGTGTTTTGTAACTAGCAAGTTAAATCTGATAGTAATCAAACCCTGATAGTCATAGCTGTTGTTTTGTCTGTTAGAACGGCGAGAGCAGACAACCCCGGCACTGCCCTGTCGTTCATCTCTCACACTGAGCTGAGTTTGCTGTCAGAGGTGGAGGAGACTCTTACAGCAGGTAACAAGGACTTTTATCTAGTTTTAGTTATTTGACAAAAATAGCCTTTTGATCATTTTATTGACATTTGTTTCCTTTTTATGTTCTAGTCAGGGAAAACTATACATTTAGGTCACTGAAATGTCAAACTTTTCTCTAAAGAACAAGTTTTAGGATGTGTTTTATTTAGAAAAATGTAAATGAGTCAAATTTTCTTTTATTTACAAGAATCTTCAAACCATAACCACGGTGAAGGAATAGTTCATCATTTAGGGAGATGTTTCTTTGGTTTCTTGCAGAGATCTGGCTGTGTGGTGGTTTAGTCTGCAACACAGTTTGCGTAACATAGTGTATAGACTAGAAACACATTATTTCTCATTCTTTAATCCATGTAGAATGTAATGTTGTGTCAGGCTGAATTCACATTTGATTTTTAAACTAATTATTGTACAGATTAAACAAAGAAAGCATGTGGCTCCTAGTTTCTCCTTGTTTGTCGTATTTATTCTAAACTAAGCTAACTGGCAGCTTCACATTCACTTGACAGACATGAGAGTGGCCTGTTCACAGTTGATTTAAATGTGATATTAATAAGAATGTGTTTCCATGTTGATTGTTTTTAGATAATGCTGATTCTGTTGTGAAACCATACCAGTTTAAGATGGAGGAGATTGAAGGGTTCAGGTACAGGTGCAGGGTAAGAATCCACATCGTATATGCTTTAAAATATGAGCATTAGCTGTGGTTTGGTTTGCTCTCAGTTCCCTGAGAACATTCAAGTTACACTAAAGCTTAAGTTTCCATGTCAGTGGTGTGGATGCAAACACTCTGGTTGTCTTTTTTTTTTGTATTATGTTTGAATGTAGGATGCCATGCGTTCAGTGACAAAGCAGGCAGTGAGGGAGGCCAGACTGAAGGAGATCAAACAGGAGCTGCTTAATTCAGAAAGACTGAAGGTGAGTGAATCTTCACTGCTCTGACAGTGGGTTCAGAAAGTATTCAGACACCTTCACTTTACTGTGTGTTAGATTACATATTAAATGGATAAAGGTGTGTCCACTCAATAATGATGTTTGCAAATGTATTAAATATAAAAAACTGATATCTCTCTCTACAAAATTGTTCAGACCCTTAATTCACTGCTTTGTGGAAGTTCCTTCAGCAGTAAATACAGCTCTGAATCTTATTAGCTAAGTCTCTACAAGCTTCTCAGACCTGGATTTGGGCAGTTTATCTCATTCTTCCTGACAGACCCTCTCAAGCTCCATCAGATTGAATGAGAAGTGTCAGCGAACTGCTGCCTTCGGTTCTCTACTCAGATGTTCTGTGGCGTTTAAGTCTGAGTTTTGACTGGACCACTGAAGGACAGTCAGACACGTCCTGAAACTACTCCAGTTTTGTTGTGGCTGTCGCCCTAAGTCTGACACAGTCTGGAACAGGTTTTCTTTACGAACTCGTCTGTATTTGGCTGCATTCCTCCTACTCTCATCTCTGACCAGTCTCCCTGTTGCTGCTTCTGAGAAGCACCCCCATAGCATGATGCTGCCACCACCATGCTTCACTGAAGGGATGGTGTTGAAGTACTGCCTGGGGTTTGAATATGACAGCAGAGGGGCTTAATACTCGTGTAAATGAAAACATTGCAAAAACATGTTTTCACTTCATCTTTATGGGTGACTAGATGTTGATTCATGGGCAACAATGGCAATTTTATAAATTTCAAATGAAATTTACAGTAGAGTAAAATGTGCAAAAGGTGAAGAGGCCTGAATACTCTGTGAATGTATGTGTCTGTGTGTATGAATGGAGGTGAAAGTGTGTGGATGCTTTCTGATTCGATGTTTCTGTTGTCACTCAGACATATTTTGAGGATAACCCCAGAGATCTGCAGCTGCTCAGACATGATAAAGACCTCCACCCTGCTGTCATCAAACCCCACCTGAAGAATGTACCAGAGTACCTGGGTAAGACACACACACACACACACACACACACACTACATGACAGATGTCCAGGCTGCCAACTAATAATTTTCACGCACTTCCTCTAGTTCCTGAGACGCTGCGGGGTGTGGTGAGCACACTGTCAAGCAGGAGGAGGAGGAAGAGGAAACCAGAAGGATTTCTGAAGAGCAGTTTCAAGGTGAGACTCATCAAAATTGACAGGACGCAGCCGTGAGTGTCACCATCCAGTGAAAACTGTACACGGGGAAACATTTAAGCGCTCTCATGTGCAATTACAGAGCAGCATCAGGAGTGTTTCATGAACGGCGATCTGGATCTAATGACCCATAAAAATGAGAACAAAGTACTACAGTGCTACAGTCACAGTTGATGAAAAATAAGAAAAATCTCTTACACTACTTGGAAAATGGTGAGGGCTACTTTAGTATCAGCACAGGCTTTTGACTGCATATATTTCCACACATTAAGTAGGGGAGACACACTTAATAACATCTAAGAACTGCTGAAACAAAGTCATTTTCACCATATGTGTAGAAATTTACAGAACTACAGTGTATACACACACACACACACATTTTCTGACTTCATATAGACAAAGTGATTAATCAGATAATTGGTCAACTGTCAAAACTCTGGTCTTTTAAGTCCAGCCAGTGTATTTGTGTGTGTGTGTGTGTGTGTGTATATAAATATTTGACGTTTAGTCCTTTTTACCTAGTTTTTTCATGGTGTCTCTCTCTCTGTGTAGAGAATAAAGAATAAAATCTAAAATGCAGTTTAAAACAAAAAATGTGCAGATGTTTTTCTCAATAATTGACTCTATCACTTGTAGAAGAACGTCCATGGGAAGAACCCACTGAGGAGTTTCAGATACACCGGAGGGAGGAACAGAAAAGGCAAAGCAGACCACTAACAGCTGCAGCTGTACTACACACGAGTCCTGTACAGAGACATTTATCAGGAGAACAGTTTGGTCTCACATGTTGGTCCAAGAATAAACTGTGCTTGAATTAGAGGGCATGATTTGGATCTCTGACTGTTTACTTACGTGTACAGCAGAAAATACACAAAACATCTGTATGAACTGAGATTTTGTCAAATCCTACCATGAGATGTCATATGTAGGCTGAAATTATGGTTGTTATGAGGAACACAGATTCCTTATGTCTGTTTGTTCTAGATTCAGAATGTTTATTAAAATTAAAAATCTCACAAAAGGGATTAAACTCTGGGGACCATTAATATCTGTACAAGACTTTGTTTGACCGACTAAGCAACAGACGTCATTACAGGTTAGTTAAGAGCTGTTCATGTAGGAACATTTCTGAGTTTGTAGAAACAGATGTGCACGAATAAGAAATAATTATTTCACCTCTTTAAAACTTCAATAAGTGAAGATTATAACACGTCTCTCTTCTCACCTGGACGGTGGTCTATCACCTGAGACAGTTTTTGTGTGATTGCCTCAGAGTTTTAGATGATGGTTGTGGTTCACCTCAGTTCAGACTTATCGTATGTATTTACAGTTTGGCTTTAAAGCTTTCCACTCAGGCTCAATTTCATTATTTCAGTTTTTCAGTTAGATTCATCCAGCCAAGGTTTTTGGAGAGTTTAACTGTTGTGTTGTACTGGACCAGAAAAAACCCCAGACTAATCTTATTTATAAAATAACTTCATTTTATTCAAATGCATTCAGCAGTACATTAAATCAGTGAAACTCAGGCCAGCAATATCACTTTAAAGTCTTTAAAGAAACAAAGATGTATATGGATTTCTTATGGAAAAAGATTTCTTAAGTACCTAAACATAGTCTGTTTGTCTGGTGGTGTATGTTGTTTATTAAAGATAAAGTCAATTAAACTTGTGTAGTATTCTCTGCTCAGCAGAGACTTTATTTTCCAGATCAATTGTCCACAATGAATTTCCCAAACCAAAAGAAAATGTATTTTCTCTATGATAAAATCAGATTTCTCTCAGGTAAAAAGGGAAATTAAATGCTTAACCTGTGCATTATGTGTTTTTAAAGCTGTGATGTTGCAGCGTTAAGAAGTGGTTAATAAGGTCTTTGTATATAACATAAATGTGGGCTCAGACTGTGTAGTAATCAGCCAATAGTGTATTCAAAAGGATAGTCCTGTGTGGGCACAGAGTCAAAGACGACACTATCGAACGGGTTCTCAGTCAACCAACCACTGTCCACAGGAAACCAGGAGTCGTACCAGGAGGTTGTTCTCTCCTTTTCTGGAGGTGTTGTAGTGATTGTGGTGGTGGTGGTGGTGGTGGTGGTGGTAGTAGTGGTGGTGGAGGTTGCACTAAGCCTGGCTCGATGCAGACGCAGCCTGCGTAAACGCATAATCCGGAGCCGTCTTAGCCTCTCTGCCCTCTGAGACTCAGCGTGATTTTCTGCTCCTGCGGCGGTGGTGCTCGCCGCAGTGCTGGCTGGAGTCGTTTTCACTACATTTGCTTTGGTCACAAGTCGAATGGGCCTCTTGCCATGAAGAGCCATGATTTGTTTGATGCGATCCCAGTTGGATTTGATTAAGGTGAAGCTGCAAGAAGTGGCTCCAGAGTCGTAGCCCACCATGCAGAGTCTAGTCTGAGGGGTGTAGCCATCAGCTTTAGCTGTTACCCTGTACTCTCCAGGATTCAGCAGCCTCCAGTAATCACCACCCGGGGCTAAGAAACATGTTAGACAGGAAACTAGTTAGGATCTGGATTGCCTTTTAAAATGCAAAACTGGAAACTGCATTCTAATGTCATGCAAAGTATCTCTCCCATGAGACCCGGCATACCAGTTGTGACATCATGCCATATTCCCTCCACAGATATGGTGGCATTAGCCAGTAGATTTCCCTCCACATCTTTCACTACACCCTTTATTCCTCGATGTACCTACACAGTAGATCACACCTTAAATACCAGAGCAAACTGCATACTTAAAATAATATACATGATTTCAGTGGGAATCACTGCCAAACTTATACTTAGCAGTCCAGTTCTCACTTGTTCAATGAAGGCCAACAGAGCCTCGCGGTTGTTCTCCCACTCTAGAGGAAGCTCACTTTCATGGGGAAACTTGTCGCAGCCCAAGAAGATGGAGAGTTCGAAGCAGTTTGTGTGCAAATAGCTGAAGTCATTCATACCTGTGGAAGAGCGGGACATAGGATCAATTAACACCCATCTGCTAAAACCCCAATATAACAGCAACATGTATTCACAAAAAAACTAAAATGTTGTTTCTCAGTATGCCATAGACCAGAAAGACTTAGATACTGTTTTCTACTTTTTCAGCGCACATAATTCCATTTACCTCCACTGAGTTGGATACAAAAGTCTTGACAATGGACATCTAAAACCTTGATACATCGAGATAAATTTTCATTATCCACCGAGGTTTGATTACCAACCATGCCACTGCCCCAAACACTCCAGAAGTCTTGCACTTCTGTAGCACAATATTATTTTGGGTTCTGCATTCTGATGGTGTCAAAATCTAGCCAAACCTTAATTCCCTTAAATTTAAAATGTTTTCCTCTAAAAATGGAACTTATCACCTTCAGGAAAACAGACTGCATTAGTTTTAGCTTTATGTACCTTATAAACTGCCAAGTTGGTATAAACCTACCATTTAGATTAAGAACATGTGGGGCCAGATAGTATCTTAGTAAACAAGTACTCTGAAGCTGTTATATGTAGTGTGCTGTGTGCGCTGTACTTGATGGGGCAAAAGGTACCCAACAACCCCTAAAAAGGGGTAATCCATGGATACGATCAGGGGTAAGTGGATTGAGTGATGTAAGTGCAGTCTTCCCATACTCGTGCCTCCACTGTGCATTTCTATTTCTGCTGATTCTTTGATACCTGCTGTGTTGACACTTACTGCCCACCACCGGCTTCCAGCTGGCTCTGTTGACAATGCCCTGTCCACCAGTGACATCATCACCATGGCAGGAGCCTCGGTAAGTCTCCGTCATGGTCAGATGGCTGTGGGCGTACGACATCGCCAGCCACCGAAACATGGCGTCATCTGGCGTCTCCCTCAGGGCTCCTTCGTTCTGCCGCTGAATACGGGTCCACGTCTCCTCACTCATCTCAGCATTTGTTCTCCAACGCCGGCTGTCAGTTAACTTTATCATAATCAGGGAGTAAAGGATTATTACATGACTGTGCTATATAGCTTAGATAATAGTTATTGTAAAATAGCCTTACAGAAATTGGTGGACGCTGCATGTCAAAAGGATAAGCGACAAGTTTTTCTCCTCCTTGCAAATTAGCTCCCAGCACAAATGGGTTGCGCTCCATCCAGGAAATGATGGCTTTTGTCTCAATGGCAAGCTGAAAGAGCAAGATGCAGAGAAATGCTTGGGTTTAAAGAGGGTTCAAATGTGATAAATGGCCCCCAGATGATGACAGGTGAAACAAACCCACCGAGCCATTGAAGATGTTTTCCGGGAGGGGGATGTGATGATTGGGTACAACACGAGGAACCCAGCCTCTGTCCTCAGCTCCCCACAAAATGCTGTTGAGATCTGGGAAATTCTGGAAGATGTCGTAACCCTCTTCAGTCCAATGGCCCAGTGCCCAGTTTCCCATCTCTGAGCCCTGTGGCACAGGAAGGAGGACCCCTTTAGGTGTCACAGAACATCCCAGAGGTTCTACAAATTGCATTTTCACATCAGTATAATATAAATTGTAAAATGTATATCGTATATATGTTGTAGTCAGAAACAAATTAATTTGATGCTACGTTCCTTCTGTTGGACATGTCAAAGGGCAGCTCACTGTAAAATCCCACCCCAAGTGTTTGCCTTTGATTGATGATGAAGTTGCAGTTGACCCCACTGTATATTTAAAGGTAAAAAGGTGAAATGCTGTACTGTCTAGTTGTTCTACCATCATGACTGTGCACCATCGTACCATCTCATAGGCCAGCTCATAGGCATCAGGGTTGAGCGAGGGCACCAGGTGTATTCTCACTCCGTCCACCAGGCGGCGCACTCTGGGGTTGTCGTCATTGTACTCTTTACAGAGAAACTGCATCAGCAGAAGGAGAAGTTCTCGGCCCAGCGCCTCATTACCGTGGAGCCCGGCTGTGTAGCGAAATTCTGGTTCACCTAGTGACCGTGGGGAAAAAAGGTAAAAGCAAACAGGTTTGTTAACACCAAGACAGGTGACTTTATTCAAACTGGTTCAATTTGTGTGAAGGATTAAAGGGGCACTGCAACAATTTAAGTTCAGGTTGCTCATGCACAAACACTTTCATGACGCCATCATCATTTTGTCAAGTTTGCATTCACTGCTACATGTAATTGCAGAGTCTGGATCTTTAATCCTTTACTTTGGTTTTTATTTCAGTGGGTGGTGTGTTCTGTGCAGTCAGTTTGCAGTAGTTGGTAGAAAATGTGCATAAGACCAGTGTCATATTAATTTCTAACCCTCCTTGACTTTATCTGTACCTGTCTCGTGCTCCCCCGGGTTGTCCGAGATCTCCATGGCGTACATCTTCAGGCCCTGAGAGCTTTTGCCAATGTTGTAAATCCTGGTGATGTTGGGACACTCCTCGTTTATCACCTTCATCATCTGGGGAAAAAAAAGAGATGGGACGAGAAAATGAACCTGTAATATTGTTTGAAGAATTATCAGTTTATTGTTGTAGCTTTGATACTCTACACTACTTAGAAACAGACCTGTCTCATCTCTTTGTAGTTGTGGTGCCTGAAGTCCAGGTCGTCTGATGGGTTGACTTCATTCTCACTGCGGTGGGTACCTGGAAGAAGCAGCAGGCCGATAGACTGATTTCTACTATTGCTGCTGTAAAGCTGTGAGTCGTGGGAAATGGTGGAAACACTTTCACAGTTTTATGTGACGTAGTTATGTAACAGACTTTTAAACACTGAGGTTATGAGGTTTGTGTTGTGAAACAGACTATTGTATATCATCATTCTTGGATGAAACCAGCCCCAGGTTTGGAAAAAGTTGTTTTTCCTTCCAGTGGACAGTGACACACTGTCCTCCTCCAGAAGAAGGAACAAGAAAGTTGTGATTCATAAAGTCAATAAACCCTTAACACACCCATGAAACACCAAAAACTGTGTCACACAAAGAACAAGTCTTCATGGTTATTGAGTGTGTTAAAGATATGAGAACAGATTTGGCCAGTGGTGCTGTGGTGGTGTTTTCTGTGATACTGACTGGGTAGCTGACAAGCCAGGACCTCCGCTCTGAGGCACAGGCTGCCGTTCCAGCTCTGAGGCAGGATGCGGATATAACGCGCCACCACAGGTGAAGCAAACTGACTCATCACTGGTGTGTCCTTATCCACGTTTCCATAGAACAGCTGCAGAAGAGTATCAGATCAAATGTGTTGCTTTAATGATTCTGTATCTTTTTTGTTTGACTATTTATGTTGTTTGATTTCTACTCACCCATTCAGCGTAGCCATCATGAAGAACAGTCCAGTCACGACTGTCGTTACTGAAGGCCACAAAGTAGGAGGACACGAAATCCTCACTAGGGAGCAAACAAGATTAAAACGTCAGCATTTGTACTGACCTGCAGGGAAGCTCATTTCCCCCAAGAAAAGTGAATTCTGACATTTTAAAGCTGCACTAATCAATACTTTATACATCTGTGTTATCTGTCACATTAGATCAGAATTATAGTATTTCCTAGTATGCAGTAATACCAAATTATCATTTTCCTTTACCATGCAAATTTCTTATTTGTAGGGAACTACTGTATCAGCTTTCACTTGTACACAACGCTCATGTCAACAAGTCTCAAAAAATATGAGTGGAAAAGTAGATTTTTTCTTAAAACCGTCATATATCCAACTCCAGTACTTACTTTTACAGAAGTGACTGGAAACAAAACTAATGTGAACAGTACCTTTAATAAGCCAAATAACATCAATCAATAATGAATTAATTGCACAGTTAATTAATGCACAGTATAAAGTGTGTCTTTAAGCTAAATGTTAAGACGTCTTGGTTTAGTATGTGAGTACTAACAGCATTCAGTGCAAAGCTGATGAAGAATTTCATTATTTTATACCAAATTATTGGAAAAATTTGGCAAACTTGACAGTTTATTGCTCACGTTTGTACCAACGTTACTGATAATCATTAACGTTCTGTAGACATTTTGCCAGCAATTGTTACCCTCATGGTGGCACCTAAAGAAAAGTGTCAGAATCACCAGAGACTGATCACAGCAGCACTGCAGCATGCATTTTACGAGATGAAGCTGTAGCAGGACTCACAGATTCTCTGAGTTCCTTCCTTGAGTGATGACCCCAGTAAATTCCACCTCTCTGTGGGCATCAACCTCAAACCAGTGGTTCTTTTCCTCTGGCTCTGCACACCATGCACCACCGTACAGGTCGTCATCGTTATCAGAGCCCTGCAGACGATCACAGGCCTGGTCTTTAACCTTTCCTGTTTTGATAGCTGACCTCTTATTTTCCCCAATGACATGCTACATTAACATGGAGCTGCTGTGTGTATACCTGCATGTTGAGGCGTCCCCTCTGGGCTGTGAAGCCGTGGTGAGACTGAGAGGAAGCCAGCAGCTGGTCGTCCTCTACCCGGTGAGACTCCACACCCAGAGGAGGACATACTGAGAGGAAAAGCAAAACATCACAGACACACACAAAGAGGATCTGTTTGACACTAATTCAAAACACTCATTGACTTCACTCTTGGGAGCAAAACTGCAGCAGCTAACAAGTCTGTCAAAAGCATTCTTTCTTTTCAACAAAGACAGATGCTGTAAGACAAGTCCTAAAGACAGTGTAGTAGTTTTAAAAGGCTTAATGGATTAGCAGATGAAGACATTTGTGCTTTTACCCATCGACCCAGTGTAATTAGAACAGAAATCAAAAGCTAAAAGCTCAGTAATCTGGCAGCACAAGGGCAAAAATTAGCAGAATGTCAAATTTAAGAGTCTTACTTTTTGGTTCAGCGGGCACTGAAATCTGCTTCAGTCTCTCCTCTTCCTCCTCCTCCCACTTCTTCCTCAGCTGCTCAGCTTTGAGAACATGATGAGAAAACAATATGTGTCAAATCATGTTTTCACCTTGCTCTCCAGCCAACCCTCAGCACACAAAATATTTCCATATGTGCTTGTACAGTGTGCCATCACCTCCACTCATACATTCCCCCGTGTGTTTTGTGTCCGAAATATGGGTCAGTATAGTCAGTTTGCGTTAGTATCTACCAGGTTGGTCATGCAGAAAACATTTTGGATTCTTTAGTGGAGTTCTGTAATGTTTCATTTGATTTGAACTGAAAATACCAAAAGACTAAAATAATCTCTCTCCTACTTCTTGATATCATCATAACATCACCCAGCACAACAACAAATCCACAACAGAGAGCAGCTGTTGGAGATGTTTCCTTCCTCCTCTGTCTCCTCCTGTCTGCCTCTTGAAATTATTCAGTTTGTGGTGCGTTCAGCAAGTGTTATACAAGCTACGCTGACATTTGTGGGCACATCCAAGCAAATTAACATAGCTGCGCTTCTCCCAAACTTTAATTTTACATTAATAAATCTACCCTCATACTGAGACAAGCCAAAAACAGACTACTTAATTGTCAAAGTATCACCATGCAGGTGCAGCTCCAAAAACTGTCGGAGAAAGAAAAACAGAGTCTCTGAAACCTAGTGAACAAGTGGTAGCAACCTTTGCATTGAAAGTTAGGGTGGCACCGTTTAGTAGTGTCAGTGTGAGCCTTTAGTCAGGCTCTTAATACTTCCTGACAATACATTACAGTCTGTCTGTGGCCCTCAGCTCCAAGTGTACCGGTTCCTACTGAGCACATAAACCTTTAAAATGGTCTGAATATACTGTATGTAGTTAAATTTCATAAATGTCTGAAAAAAGTTTTCATGAAACATTACTCAAACACGAGGCACTATTTTCAGTGGCGGATTAATCCACATATGGCGTTTTAGTGATTATTTGTGGCAGCAGGACGGTGGATGTGGGATTTACTCTAAAACAAACTACAGTATGTGCTTATGGTTATGAAGGATCATGTCTGTGCCGCAGTGTGGCTCGTTAATGTGTTTTTAGTCGTTTTTTTAAGTGCAGTTCTACGACACAGAGCAACATCACCAGACAAGGACCCATGATTTTCCAGAACATTAAAATAAAGACCTTTTTCTGCCTTTTCCTTGCGAGCTCGCTCCTCTTCTTCTTCTTGTTTCTTAGCTGCCACTGTCAACAGATAATCAGATACAAACAACAACTCATGTCAGTGATCAAGACCTGCATTATGTATAAAGCTGATTCAGCAGGAGGTAATGATCTTAACGATGGACGTACAGTCAGCGTAATCGTATTCTTCATACAGGGGGTCTACATATGGCACGGTTGTGGTTTCCTCTGAAACAGAAGCAAACAGATGATTACTGCTGGACGTAGATGCTTCTCTTTACTCCATAATCACCCCTCCAGGTGGTATATGGACGCGCACAGAGACACTTGTCCCCCAGGAAGACGTAACCACAAACACAACATTGTACAGTATAACAGAGGGATACCTGGTATGTACATGATGACCTCAGTAGTTGTGGTTTGTTTCTTATCGGGGTGTCCACCAGGCACTTCATCTGTGAAACACACAGCACAGGCATGTGTTATAAACTGTAGACTGCAAACAGTTCGCAGAAATGATCAAGAAACAATTTCACGGAAAAAAAATGCAATCAAATAAAAAAGCATCACTTTATTCAGTGCAGACGTTCGCTGTCATAAAAGAGGAGTTCTTCACCTAGTAGTTTGTATTTATGTACATGTTGAAAACATTTAAATGGTACACATGTTTAACTGAGGAGTTTCTCTGTGTGATTGTGTCTCCACATGCTTCTCAACATGAAATCTCATGTTTACACTTCATCACACAACTTTCTGGCTCTGATTGAGAAGATGTTGATGGAACCTACGTCTGGCATCCCAGTAGTCAGGGTCAAGCTCGCTGAGAGGTTTAGTTGGAGATGTTGGCTTCTTGGACATGTCAACTGCATGTAAGAGACAAGGAGGCAGCATTAGTTTTATAACTTTAAATGCAAATCTATGAAATAATAACACAAGATGCATGTGTTTTATAGATTTTCTGCATGTTATCACTCATTTGCATTTGTACCATGATGTTTTAGCTTCTATTTCTGCTCTCTAACCACTCCTGAGGGAAATATTTGGCTCTTTCTCTTCTTAATGCTTCACTATATTCACCAACTAGTCTGAACTGAGCCTTTAAAACTTTTTTTTTTTTACTGAAAACAGGAGATGAGTTCAGAGAGCTCAGAGCAGATTATCCTCTTCTTCTACATTTCATGCAGTGATGTGACCTATCATTGACATGGAAATATTGATTAGTGCACATTTAACTGTAGCACAGGTGGAGCAGTATCATTAACTCCACCTCACTCTGCAAAGTGCTTCAGGCAGAATAATTCTTTGATTGGTTAGAACAGTGAGCTTCAGTCTAAAATCTCTGGAATCAAATATCTCAGCACAGCTACAGGTGCTGTTTTGAGAGCCTGGGGTGGGTCTTCAATAAAACCAGTTTATTGACCTGTGAAAGTCTTACCTAAGTCCGGCTCAACATGCTCTGGGCTCTTTGGGGTCACAGGTCGAATCACTGTAAAGACGAAGACAGGAACATTAAACTTAATTGATCATCAAGTTTAATGTTGAGAGGGAACAGAAATTTTCTTATCAAATAAATCAAATAAAGACCATGTCTCTGATCTGAGGTGTACATACACGTGTCCAAGCCCAGCTCAATCAGCAGTTTCTCCTCTTCCTCCTCCACAGAAGGACGCCTGACGTCTGGCTGCACTGTGGTCGTTGTCTTTGGTTTCTTGGTGGGTTTGGGTGCCTTTGGTTTCTTTGTGGGTTTTGGTGGTTTGGGTTTCTTGGTGGGTTTCGGGGGTTTGGGCTTTTTGGTGGGCTTAGGGGCTTTCTGCTTCTTTGCCTTGGCTTCCTTCTCTGCTGCTTTCTTTGCTCTGGCTTTAGAGTTAAGAGAGGAAAACATGCAGTTATCTAAAACCACTGCAAAGAAAGTGAACGTGTTTAAAAGACTAACATTTTATTGTGATGTATAAAATGTTTCTCTTCAGTGTTTCTTTATAGCTGTTTGTTGGAGCAGCTAACGTACAGCACGCCAATACAACAAGTTCAGAATGCAGACACTGCTGTAACACATAAAGTCAGTGAGGCCTGGTCCTGGCAGAGAATTCAGCCAGATCACTGGTTTGTTTTGGTCTGAGACCAAACAACTAAGCTCTCAGAGTGAAGACTGATATTTTTCCAAGGACCACTAATCTCCCCAGTGAGCTGTGCCTTTGACAGTCAATACTAATACAGCACGACAGTTAGATAAGTGTGGACAGAGTTTGGTTTGACGATGGAGCACAGACAGTTTAAAAGGTCTTGAAAAGAGGAAGGTTTATTTCCCCTCTGAGCACAACTGCACTGTAAAGTCAAAACACTTTCATAAAATCAACTCATCTCCTGAAAATAAATTCCAAATTTGAAGGCAGTTTAAGATGTCACATGTAATAACAGCAAATCCTTAAATCTTCAAGGTGATTGTTACCAAGCGGGTGCATGGAGGTGCCCTCAGACTGAGCTCAGCGTGTTTCCAGACATGCTGTGATGCAGAGGTGTTGAGTTAAACCTTCTCGAGTGTCTGATTAGAAACTTCCTATAAATTTGCAAATATAAAATAGGTGGTTTCATGTTGAATTGCGTGGAATATTACAGAGTGGAGATCTTCAAAGGTCTTAAGGGCTCAGTGTTTTTAATCCTCCGACGCAGACACAGAGGCCGGCTTGTTTTCTTCTGCTAGACATGTTTCCTGATGTTCCACTGGTCCTTAAACACAACAGTCCCTCACAGCCAGTTCACTACTCATCCAGGGTGGTGGCCACTTTTCATTTACGTCACTCACCTTTTCTTGGCATTTGTGTCACTTTATACAGAAACAGAGTGAATGAAGGTTTGCTTTATGACCAAGATCCGACCACAAAACTCATCTTCTTTTGTTTTCTCACACAAACAGACAGTTGTGGTTTTACGGCAAATAGTTTCTTTGCTTTTTCCCTTGAAATGTAAATTGTCTGCACTTTTATTATTGGTACTCAAAGACCCTTTACCCTTTGCTTCTCATTCACCGATTCACATAATTGTTCTCCTTTCTTCTGTCTTACTGTAGTATTAACTTCTCAGTCATCTGTGAAGCACTTTGAATTATATAAACCTGTACAAACTGGATTACTAGCTTGACAAAGCTTGTCCTGTGTTTACTGCACGTACAGTGGTTCTTAGTAAATTACAATGATCCTGCATTGTTATGCTTATGTTGTTGTTGCTCTCTCAAAATCTAATGTAATACCTTAAGTAAATTAGTTGTATTTTGCTCACATTCAAGTGAACATGTCAGAGTAAAGGTTTAATTTGTCACATGTTCAAATAATATTTGCAGTGAAACAGACTGTTGACAAGGGATCTCCAGAGTTCTCTGTCTTTTGCTCTCTTCTCTATCTGATCCCATTTTCTTGACGTTCGCCTGGAGGTCCCATTGCGGTGTGTGCTTTGGCTGGCCTTTCTAGAGCTGAACATCTGGTGCTCGAGAATGATACATCAACAAACAACAACACAAATCTTCAACTCAAACGTGAAATCAGTGCTGCTGTTTGGAGCTGGGACCTGGAGAATGACAAAATCCACAATCTGTGAAGCACAAACCTTCATTAACGACCACCTGAAGAAGAATTCTTACTGTCCACTGGCCAGATAAGATCAGCAGCATCGATCTCTGGACAGGGACATAACAACTGCCAGCAGAGAAGAAGATGAAGATGGATCGATACCACGAAAACCAAACACCATCAGATTCTAATCTGTGCGTGTGAATGCATACAATACAACAAAGATTTTGCACATTCAGCAAAAGCATTCCCTGCATAAACAAAGCTTGAAAAAGATGCATCATGTTATTTAGTCATGGCCTTTTATGTAACCTAAATCAGCCACACATGAATGACTCTGCCAGACTGGTGGTTTTTGCTTGATTCAGCGGAAAGTTAACATTCAGAACATCAGTGCCACAGCGTCAGTGCTACTGAAAGTGGGCCTCTCGTAATTCCCGTCTGCTCACTTATGGAAAATCATAGTGGAAATATTTCGGCTGTTACTCAGGCTTTTTTCACAGATATGCCTTCCAGACCTAATTGAAGCACAGACGCCACACTGATGAGAAAAGCTCATTTTCTGGTCATTGTACTTGTCAAAACAAGCTACTAAAAGTTTTACTCCTGGCAGGGAAAGCAGGTCATGTAAGCAGCCGTGTGGTCAGGCTGCCAAGAAAACGTCAGACCACCAAATGAATAACTTCAAGTTTTGCCGCCGTCATCTCTGAATCCCAGAGATATTTTCAACAAAACTTCCCCTGCTATGCTGGACAAAAATGACTTGCACAAAGGTTTTTGTGGCTATTTAGAGGTGAGCAGTGAGTTCAGAGAGAACACTGGAGACATTGCACTAGATAACAGAGTTTAAACTGAATGTTTTCCTGCCTCAAAGATTGATTGCAGCCTCTCCTGTCTGTGTATCTTCAGCGTCTTGGCTCCAAGCTGTGACTGAGAGCTCAGAGAGGAGTAGAGGCCAGCAAAGAGGTCAAGACAGCTCTTACTTAAACGTACACATTCATGACCAGATATTGTTAGATTTAAACTCCTGATTTGCTGATTGGGAGTCTGTGTTGGTCGTGGCTGTTTTACTTACCTGCCTCAATTTCCTCAGGTGTTTTCTTCTTCTTGGGTTTTGTTGTCTCCTCTCCCACCACTGCAGCAGGCTCATCTGACATTTCAGTGTCTCCTTCCACCCTCTGTCTCCAGTGCTTTATAAGTCCTTGAGCTTCTCTTACTTGAATCTGGCGGCTGGAGAGTTTGTTCTCCTTTACGTCTTCTCGAGTCCAGACCAGGGCGCAGCACAGGGTCAGACTGACCCAGACGGCAAGGACCTCAGCCCTCATTTCTCCAACGACACACGATCACTCACCAGAATGAAATGGACCAGATGCACTCCCTGAATATCACACTAGCTGTAAAAATAACTCTGACAGTCTGACAGTAATCAACATCTGACCTGCAGATGCACAGATTCAGCTGTCTCGAGTCACCAGACGTTGAGGTCCTAAAAAAGTCTCAGAAGACATGAAAGAGATGCGTTCTGGAGAGACGACAAAAGGAAGAGCTGTAGAGGTCTGGACAGCTTCCACTTCTTTGAAGGAGAGTCAGTCTGGAAAGGAAGTTTTAAAGCAGCACTGGTCGTGCTGGAGAAAAGGAAATGCATGTGCTTGGAGTGGATTTTCAGAGCAGCACACCTCCCTGCCTCGTCCTGCCTACTCCTCCTCCTCCTCCTCCTCCTCTCCGATTTGGCCTCAGTCACATCTCTCCTTCATGGCCCTTCACCCCCTTTTCCCCTCACCCATCTCTGCGCAGAGGGGAGGAGCATCTGCCACATGTGACATTCCTACAAGAGAGGGAGGAAAGAGAGAAAGAAAGGAAATTAAAGAAAGGCTTTTTACTTGTGTTTGCAGATTGTGTGAATATTTCAGTGAAAAAATACATGATAAAAAGCTAAACTTGGGCAGAAAAATATGCAAATGCTAATTTCTTTTGAATCTGATATTAGGAACTCTGCTTCCCTGCTAAACACTCAAGTAAAAAATACAGAAAATATGAAACAGTAGTATAAAGATAGTAAATGATAGTAAAAATGAGGTTGCAAACCATGTTGCAAATAATAAAGAGATGGACACTGCTCTTTCCTTAGCTTATCAAGCTTCAGTAGTTTAAATTGAGTCTACTGTAGCTACTGAAATAAGATAGAACAGTGTCTTCTTCTTATAAGTGAACGGCTAGATAAAACTTACTACTCAACTAAGGGCATTCAAAGGCTTTGCTGTTGCAACTGTTTTTGTTATCTTGGTGACTTTTATTTAAAGCTGCATCAGTTGATATTTTTGGCCTCTTGGGGGCAACAGAACTATTTGAAAACACTGAAAAGTTGCTATGGTGACTCTATTAGTAAACAGTTGGCTTCTGAAGGCCAAGTTATTTGCATAGTTTCCACGTCTGCTACAGTATCTGTGATGTAAATGTTGTCACCGCCTCAGTCCGCAAGGTTCAGGACGGTCTCTCTGCAGACGTTACACGTGCAGCCCGACGTCCGTGACACTGT
This sequence comes from Sandelia bainsii, assembly GCA_032362345.1. Lineage (NCBI taxonomy): Eukaryota > Metazoa > Chordata > Actinopteri > Anabantiformes > Anabantidae > Sandelia > Sandelia bainsii. The sequence goes on from JAUMHL010000004.1 coordinate 1,921,831, forward strand.
TCTTGTGCAGCATACACACACCGTTTTAATATTTTCACCACAGTGTATCCAGTCAAATACAACAAGCAAAGAAATGCTTCTTCTCGTTGTTGCTACTAACCACATGTGCTCTCATGTTTTGTAGTCCACATGTGTCCATATCCCCAACTGTAGTATGAACGGAGGCTCTTGCGTGTCTGTAGTGCGAGTATGGATTCGTCCGAGGCCAAACAGAAGTAAAAAAAAGGCCTTCCAGAAGACACAGAGCAACCTTACCGTTAATGTTGAATCCTGTTTGAGTCTTTTTTTTCTAATATTCTCTCTCTTTTAGCTCTGTGATTGCTCTCTACCAGCTGCTCACTGCTAAATGCTCCACCATCACCAGCTGGTCTCTAACTGTGTCCATGTGCAGGTCATGTACAGTTGGTTGAGACAGATAAACTCTGATACTCTCCAGATCTGAGTGGTAAGTATCTCTGGTTGTTGATTTAATTTGATGCTGTTATTTTAATATTGATTTGTGCAGTTGAACTAAAGCATCATGCTAGTAAAATTTCCACTGGTCAGACCGGCTCACATTCAGTTGGCCTAAATTCCACTCGTAAAAATCTAAAATGTTAAGTGATTGTGACGACGCCAACTGGTCACATGTTTAGTCTGGAGGCAAAAGATTTAAATTCTGGCTCCTTCACTCTACAGATAACTTTTGCGCAGAATGTCCAAGATCTTGACTTAGACAAACTACAATTTATTTAACACACTCAAAGGACGTTCTAAAACATGTAAGAAAAGTGAAAAGATGTAGATTTAAACCTGTTGAGTCATATTATGAAGTATTACTCTCCCCTGATGAAGTAATTGTATTACATAACACATTTTGATTGTGGTCCACATTTGGGTCACCAGTGGGTTCACACAGCATTACCTCATTCAGAAAAACTGCACAGATGTGAACAGTCATGTTATGAACAAACAGACTTAGTGTCGCCTTCAGCAGATCAGTTTAATCAACCTGCTCAGTTCAATTTTATAAAAAATACACACATATCACATATAATGCAATAAAAGCAAAGTAAGCAAGACGACTGCAGCAGCAATAAACATGCTGGTGCTGTATGCAATACAGAATATAACAAATGCAAACAAAGCCTGGACATGCTCGCAGCTTTGCATCATTAACCAAATGTAGTTAGCATGCTAACATCTGCAAGCACAAAGTACAGCTGAGGCTGATTTGGTACATATTTGGCGCCCATAGTGGCTCTACAGGACAAGTCAGCAGATCACCACAGTCAGCCAGTTCATTGTCAGTGAATCATGAACATCTGCACCAAATTTTGTGCCCATGCATCTAGTAGTTGAGATATTTTGCTCTCGACCGATAGCCAGAGGAAGGGACATGTCTCTGGAGTGGTTAAAACTACTACAATAAGAATAGGTGTAAGATAAGCTTTGTTAGGCAACCGAGGAGCAGCACAGTAACTTTCAAAATCTCTGACGAGAAAGGTGAATTCTGAAGATGGGGTTCAGATTTAACTTTCCACATGAAAATCTCTGAAAAAGGAAGCAGCCTTGATTTCCAGACATTTTACAGTTTTGCAGTTGATTCTTGTTTCTCACGTTTATTTGTCCAAACTGACAAATGTGTATATTGTTTGTATGTGTGTGCTGCACGTTAAGTATTTGGATCTGTGTCGCTCAGTTCACTTGTTTAAACCAAACAGACCTCACTGAGTGGGTTCAAACCTACTCAGATGTATCCAAAATAGCCATTTCCTGCAGAAAAAGACTGAAAACCATTTGCTTTATGTCAGTCAGCCAGATCAGTCCAGTTTTATCATGCACCACAGAAAAAAATTCATTTGTTCCCGGTATATATTGACTCATTTCCTTGCTCATGCTCACAGTTTTGGCTTTGCCTTAATCAGAAATCTCTGTGTGCCTGCTTTTGTTTTCTTTTGCCTCCATCTGTTTCCAATACTTCATTGATGGAGGTGGTTTCAGACCTGATTCGCTCTCAGCAGCCTGCCAGGAATAAAAACCTCTTCAGCAGCTGATGATAAAATGTCATCTTATTAAAATTTATTTTGGATATTTGATTATTTATTTATTGAGTAAAAGAGTTGGTAGCACCTTGCATAAAGTGAATACAGAATGAATGTTAGTGCTTCTTAATTTTTTCCAAATGATCTTCTAGTTTTTGGGTCCACCGTGGCTTCTTCCAGTTGTTGATTTATTACATCTGAATACCTTTCGGATTTGTCTCGTTCTCCATAATGGATGAACATATCTGAGAGTTCAGAAGCCCCTCATGTCTGAGGATAAGAGTATGAGCTAAATTGCATACAGATGTGCCCAGGAGTGCGTTTGTACGTGTGGGGGTGTGTAAAAAGGATTAAAGCCAACTCGTTCTTTTATGTGTTTGTAAAATACTTTTAATATAGGATTACACTCCCTTGGCCTGAAGAGTGTTGGGTGACAATTTACCAGTTACCAGCTTTTACAATATGCTTCTTTTAACTGAAAACATATTATATGTGAAAACAAGCGACATCTGCATCCGAAAGGTTATTTTAGATCACACATGCTGCTCTGTGCATGGCAGTGTTGGTTGGTTCAGACAGAAATATCTCACTCCTCTGGTGACCCTCTGACTCTGGGTGACCAGTTTAGTCCACATGGGAACAGAACAACTGGATGCTTTTGGTGCAAAATTTGGTGAAGATATTCATGATTCCTACACAGTGAATCATGCTAAATTTTCCTGTAGCACTACGATGAGATTGATATTTTTGGTTTGAAATGTTCTTTCTTGATGTTCTAACTATTATTGAGTCAACTGCCATGATACTTGGTTCAGACATTTAATGTTGCTTGAGGATAAAGTGGATCCTCTCACTTTTCCTCCTGCACCATCTGCAGGTCGCAATTTGTATTTGTCAAATATTTTCGCTTGTGACCAAATACCTGCAGAACCAATTACATTCCCATCAGCCTCGGGTATGTTTGGAGCTAATTAGTAAAGGTGCTAACACTCTGAACTACAATGAACATGGCAAACTTTGTCCTTGCTTAAACCTACTATGTACAGTATAGTTCATGTATTTTTGCCAACAAGGCTACTGCACTTTTCTGAAAACTGCCCCTGCCCCTGCATTTTCCTGCTGGGTGACTTTTCTGTTATCAGATTCCGGGGTCTAAGGACAGATGATGTCGTTATTGTACAGATTGTTAAGTCAACTGAGGCAAATATGTGAGTGTACTGTGGACTCTGAGTCTGAATATTTTCCTTTTACAAAACATGTAAAACATCTGGAAGCTGAAATAAGCATTCAATTTGCATCACATCTGCTTTCTTTGCACACAAAATATACTGTAAGCTGTATAGCCATGTGTTTCTCTCTTATTTATACATCCAACCCAATACACTTCCCAAAATGATGCATGTACTATAATTAATAACAGGTATGGATCATTGTGCCATCATCTGTGTGCAGCCGTCCAACAGCAATTTCCTCATGGGGGTCAATAAAGTAGTTAGAAATTTAATTAATTGTTCCAAAAATATTGAATTACAGTGAATGGATCAAGGCTCAAATGGTTCAAATCTGTCTCTCAAACACGACAGATTGATACATTTTCACTGTCATCACAGATTTTGACCATAATCTATCCCTGTGGCTATTAACTGCAGCACAACACAACAATTTCCCCAAGGGGATCAATAAAGTATTCATTAAAAACACTGGCCAGGTTCACCGTTTTATGTTATACTGCAACATATCATCATCGCTGATGTTTGTCTATAAGCTGCACCGCTTTGTAAAACCTAAATTATGTCAATCCATCCATGTTTGCACTTCTATTTTCTTCAGACTTATGTTCATTTAATGCTGTTTTAAAAGAGTTTAGCCTTTCATCCTTTTCCAGCACAGATGTTCAAAAAGGCTTTCTCAGGTAAGGAATAGAGTGTTAAGTCATTTATTTTACAAAATAAGAGACCAGCGAGGGCAACTTCAATAAAAAAATGTTTATCAAAATAAGTTATAGTATAATTACATTAGAAAATATTTAGCGTTTCAGTTTCATTTTGTGAACTCAGTCCTGTTTGGCACATGCAGCTCTCCTACATTTTGTTAACAGTGCCACATGTTGTTGAAACGCTGGTGGCTTGGTCCATGTGCTCAGTCACTCAGTTCACGTTTATGCATCATGTGTAATAATGGTGATAAGGCAGCAGCGGCAGCGGTGCAAACAGCTGGAGCGGAGTGCGCTGCTGGCAGCACAGTGGAGATGTGCTGCAGGTTAGAGATGAGCAGACTGCAGGATGTGAAGAGAAGGGTGATGCGAACCCGTGCTCCTCCTCTGCCTCCTTCCCCTGCACACGCTCCTTCTTCCACTTGGTGCGCCTGTTCTGAAACCAGATCTTGACCTGGGTTTCGGAGAGGCGGAGGGACGAGGCGATGCTGTGCCGCTCCAGCACCGACAGGTAGTGACACCTTTGGAAGCTGTGCTCCAGTATCTGCAGCTGCTCCAGGGTGAAGGCGGTGCGGATCCGTCGGCTTTTTGCCTTCGACCTCTGAAGCTTCGCCGGGCACTGGGTCGCCTCCTCCGGGCTGCAGCTTTCACCTGCCGGAGAATGCTGCTGTTCTCTGGGTTCATCTCTGAGAGCAGAGGCCCCTACAGAAAACACATCCACGAATAAATACATGAATAAAGTCTTAAAACGTCTTCATCAGGCTAAATGCACTAGTCTGTTTCTTAGGCCTCTAAGAGTTTCAGTCTCACCTGTAACCACAGCATCGTCAGCACTGATCATTTTCCTTGTAAACTTTGCGGGGTCCAGAATATCCTCCACAGAAAAGGGTGTTCTGTGGACACGCGGTAGTTTGGCTGCGGTTGGCTGCATTTCAGCGTGTTGTGCACCGAGAAAGAAGCAGGTATCAGTGTCGTTGTGTGAGCTCCTCTGGGGGTTTATATACACACAGCCTGTGCACACGCCTGCACATTTACATGTCATTCAAAAAGTTACCCAAATGAAGCCATGCGTCTTGCAGGAACAATTGCAGCCTCTGTCTTTCCTGTGCAGACGCGCAGACACGCTTCGGCCCCGTGGGGACCCCCGTGCAGGCACTTCAAAATGTTAATGTCCCACTCAGCTGGGGGGGACACCGAGCCTGTTATTTATTGCCGGGCATCTGGTTAAAATGTGCCCCCTTTCTTTGCACCCGTGTTTCTTATTGTGGTTTGACTTGTCATTATTTGCAAATGTGAGATTTTACGCTGGTAGGACACGTGAACGCCGCTTGTGATGCTAATTTATGGACTCATCAAAAGGAAAGTTGGAACCTTTTCTCTCTTGTGTCCCAGTTTCCATGGTGCTGTTTGTCCTGTTGAGTGCAGCATCCTCACAAAGCACTTAGGTTTAATCAGAAGCCCACTAACAACTTTATGACCTGCAGTCCTGCTGCATGAGCAGTTCAGTGACATGTAGGTGAATCAGATAAATCTCTTTCTGTTACTAAATGTATTATTTTCCATGCTTATTAGTATACATTTGTATGTTAATTAATATACTAGATGATGGAAATAAACTTAATTTATTATCATGCAATAAAAGCAATCAAATATAATTGACAGATAAGGAAATTATCCAGAGAGCAGCTCTAAATACTACATTTAGGGTTATTTTATGGTTCTGTATCAGAACCATATCTAAGCGAAGCATTTCATTATTGTCTATGTGACTGTGGACGGAGAGGTTTTATTCTAGCAAGTGCTTAAGAACAAAAAATAAATGTTTGATTTTTTCACCTGTCTTTAAACCAATAATGCTACTGATAGGTCTGATTGAATGTCTCATCTGTAGTTCAGACATACTTTGACCTGCAGTCAAACCTTTCTTAGATTCACAGAATTATAGTTTAAATTTTAGTGGAGTTGCTAAAGTTTAATACAATAATATATCTGGCTGAAGTCTGAGGAAATGTATATAAAATGTGCAAATGTGTTTGAATGCGCAAGACATGTAGAAGTTTTCCATTTGGTGGAACAGCTGAGCCGTAAACCATGCTGTCAGACAGACAGGAACACAGGGAAACTGTTGAAAAGACACAATATGAGTTGAATACCACACAGAAGAGTAAGAGCCAGAGATTAATTATAGCATCTGTGCATTATCAAGGATTTCTTTGAGCTTCATGGAGAGTTAAACTGGTTTCAAAATCCAGCTTAGGTAAAAGTATTTACTGTAGTACCCTATTATCTGTAAAATATATGAAAATTATCAAAAGTTAAAATTCTCATTCTGCAGTAAAATGTCCTCTGACTGAAATGTGTAGTTTTCACAAATTTGACTAATTCACAAAGAGTCACCAGATAAATCTGACGAGTCGTTACATGAGTAATGGAAGAGAAAAGAAGAAAAACAAAGTTCTGCTACTCAAATTAAAATGATTATTTTAAACATTTGTCTTACTCTTTGCTTTAAAAAAATATATCTTATTATCATAAAATATTATTATTTTAACTGTTTGGTCTCAAATATTTTGTGTAATTGCTATTCTGACAAGGGGCCCCAGCTCTTATATCTGAGTATTTGACAAGTGATTTCGCACGTTTAATTATGTATGATTTATGTATAACTGTACTCTGCAAACTACTTAGTAACTACTGTAGAGCTTTCTGAACCAACGTAGCTGAACGAAAAGTAACCTACAATATTTCAATATAGGCAGCATAAAATAGAAATAGGCTACTTAAAGTACAAATACCCCAAAAGTGTCCTTACTATAAGTACAGTACTTGAATAAAAGTATTTAGTTACTTTGCACCACAGCCACACTTCACGTGTTTATGTGTCAGGTATTAGCTGTTCCTTCCTCCTACAGTTTTATCTGCCTGTAATAGCTTCATTAACTTCACAATTCACGTAACAGTCCCATCTTTAAATCTTCATTATTGGTTACAGTTTCCTAAAACTCACAATGACCATTCCTCACTAAGTAAAGGAGAGCCCACAGGGGTTAAGAGTCAGGGGGGGCAGTGAATGATCCAGTGGCGGTAACTCATGAAGGGGGCAGCTGCCGGCGTACTCCCAGCTACAGACACCTACAGAGAAACTGGTATTGAGAGGACAAGAGAGGCCGTCCCATCAGGACAATTAGCAGATGTCACCAGTAGGTTTGACCCTCTCTGACCCTGGGCTTTGTTCAGTGGGACAGGGGGAAGTGGATAAACTAAAGACAGGGGGGGGGGCACTATAGTGAAGTAAAAAAAGAAGAAATAAGGAGAGAAACTGTGTGGAAGTGAAAGGAGATGTACACTGTGCTGTCATGTAGTATCAATTTAAGTTTGTTTCATTTTAGTGTCAGTGCAGCATTTTCATTACGTAAAAGGACAGCGTTAAGCTAATTCTAAGGTGCCAAGTACAGTGATCATATGTTTTGAACGTTAAATCTTAATGTGCCAATAACAGTAACTGTCTCAAAGCCTAAATGTAATGAACTATAAGTTATATAGTAAAATCACTGAAATGATGTAAATGTACTTAGTTACTGTCCATTGCAAGGAATTAATAAAAAACATGTCCATACATTTTAAATGACACTGAAAAAAATCTTAAAATACTAGTATATAAGTTATTTCAAAAGATATTCAGACCTTTAACAGACAACAAAACTCAGAAGTTACTAAGAAATAATCATCTATCTTCTTCTTTTACAGCTATGTTAGCAACACGTAGCAATTAAACAAATGATTTATTATGTGAACATCAAAAGGTTGACCTATGTCTATATCTATAAATCTATTCTTGGAGTACAGAAAAAAGAGACTCACTTCTTTCAATTTGCACAATCCACATACTGTATAAAGTCATAACAAATTTTGTGCACCTGCTCTAACACAAGTACTTTAACTGATAAATGAAGCATAAAAGTACCTGAAACTTTTGAGAGATCACAGCCTACCACCTCTTAATTGTGGCGTCCATTAAGGGACATGTCTTTATTATACTATACACATTGACCTAACAAAAACGCAAATTAGGAAAGACAAGGACAGTAGAATAAATTGCTATTATTATTACAAAATCATCAACAACATATAACGATAAGGTTACTGCATTTCATGAAGTGAGAACCAAACATCTCATTCCTTCCCCAATTCATAACGTCCTCACACAGTCCCAGCGTCACAGATGTGTGTCCACTGCAAGAGGAAAGAGGAGGTGAAAACACAACTATTATCTTCTACAACGGCTTAAAGGCATTTACTGCAACACCCAGGGGCACTTTTAGCATTCCTCTGCTCTTTTGTGGGACGTCTGCTGGCACACTTGCCTTTGTGCTCAACGCATCTTTACTGGCCCCACAAATGTCTTAATAATGTTTGACTTTCAGGACGTATGTGGGGTGGTCTCACATCATCACAAAGCTTTTTATATTGCCTTTTACTCTGAAGACAGTAAGTGGAAATGCTCAAAGCTAAGGAGACATTAGCACATCCAAAAACCAGATCAGGTGCTAGATATAAATGTGAGGGCCACAGTGAAAACAGAATCAACACTACACGCCACAGAGATGTTAAATTAGCCAAAGGTAGCTAATGGATAAATAGTTTAAATTGTTAAAAGTGCTGGCAAAGAAACATTTAAAATGAATTACAGGTGATAGATAAAGAGTTGCTAGCTGAAAGTAATATAAAGTAGCTAAAAGTAATTGTTGAAACGTTTAGCTAAATTTATAGATTAAACTAATAAACTGACGAACCAGTAAGCTAAACCATTAAAATCGTTGGCTAAAAGTGACAAAATAATTTAGTTAGCTAACAAATAAACAGGAGAAATTGTTAATAACAGTTGAAATAACTAGCTAAATGTAATGGATAACGGTTGGAATAGTTAGCTTACAATAATAAAACCACTGGAGTAGTTAGCTAATGGTTATGAATGAACAAATATACAAGTTGCAGTAGTTAGCTTAATGGTCAAACAGTTTAAATAGCTAAACGTAACTGTACAGTTAGGTGATAGATAAACAAAATGGTTATCAAAAAGTGATGATTAAAAAAAGCTGAAATAGTTTAAATTATTAGCTAACACATGGGTGAGCATGTTAGCTAAAAGTTACAGGTGAGTAAACAGGTGAAACAGGTGGTGGTAGTAGCAGCTAGCTAGAAGTAACTGATTAAAAGTGGCCACAAACATATTAACCAAATTTAAATCCATCAAGTGGTTTGTGAAGCATCCTTCTTGTCAAAACAGACAAATCTAAAAGCCAACATAGAAAATTAGATCAGCTTCTACAAAATCTTATTTTGTGCAGAACGCAGGAGCATAAAGTCCTACAAAAGGCCTTTAAAAACAGTTTACACTGGACAGAAACCTTACCATAATTACAAAAAATATAGGAGTGGTCGTGAAATATGTCAATAAAATCCAAAAAATCTTAAATAGCTCTCAGTAAATTTAAAGACATGATGATGACGGCATTGTAGCTCTCTGAATTTATTCAGATGAAGCCACTAAAATGCTTACGTCAAACAAGTGTGTTTTCCGCTTGTGAAAAAAGTCAGTCTGTTTATTACATGTATACAACAGGTCTGGACCACTTGTGAGTTTCATTTGTACCTAAGAGAAAAACTGAAGAAGGAGACAAGACAGTTCAAATAGTAAAAAAAAGAGATTGATAAAATGAACATATAATGAAAAGCCAGATGAAATGTTTTAACTTTGTCTTTATAAATTATAATTGCTCTTGTTGCCATACACAGTAGTGACAGTGTGCAGAATGAGTTCATGCTTTCTACTCTTCTATATTTTCAGGTTTCAAGCAGAGCCACGTTTTCCTGCTTTTTCTGGACGCTTCTGAAACTGCAGTAATCCTGACCACAAATCCATCATTCTGTGAGGAAAGTGGATTTTCCCACCAGGCCACAGTATGAACCCAGCTTCCACAAAGCAGACTGTGGCTTTCACTACTACACAGAAACACATAAACATCACAATCTTCTCTAATCAGAGCACAAACCTATTCTCCACTTTATTTTAAATCAAGAATTTAGGTTAATCGATGACTCTAAATTGTAAATGTGAGCATGAATAGTTGCCTGTTTCTGTCTGTCTCTCTGTGCCAGTACAGATACATATCGATATAAAAGATACCTGGAGGATCTGTAATATTATTAACTTATTTAAGCTAAAGTTCAGGTGACATCATCAGTATCTTGAGTAAATGCAGTTCAACTGTGAACCTGCGGCGTCGCTGCTGAGCTGAATCACAACGGCAACACCGGAAGTTGTTGTTCCCGTCGGATCTCGCGATATGTTTTGTTTTCATTGATTTGAAACATGGCGTCCGAAGGAGAGGCGGGTAGTGCTGCTACAACCGAACCGGAGACAGGAGAGGGGTATGTCTGCTTCACGTAAAACGTTTTTACCATCACCAGTGTGTAGACTACTCTTCTAATGATGTGTGAAAATATAAACTGCAGATACGTTTTTTAGCAGTAAAAGGAAACTGGGTAGCTAACGTTACGCTAGCGTTCCACGTTAGCTTGTTAGCTGCTCTGTGTAAACAAAAATAATCTCTACAAAACTAAAAGCTTCATGTTTTTCTATCTGTCGGCAAACTTATAAGGACTCGAACTATTAAGAGTTTGTATGCGTTAGTGTTTCCTTTTAGTTATATTGCATTCAACACCATCCGTTTAAAAAATGTCAGTTTTAGCAAACGCAGTATATTTTTAATAGAAAGAAATGGAAGCCAGATTGCAGGTAAACACTAACGACTTCATTTAAAATATGTGCCTCTTTATGCCGAATTTAAAGTTCGAGTCGTGTGATTAATGTGCATTGTTTTCGTTTAAATGAATAATGATTAAGACAGGATGCAAACAAGGTGCTTATGTTTTGAGGGGAAACCAGAGTAATTTGTTCAAAGAGCATGTTTATGTGATTTACGATCTGTCCGTCGTCTTTGCTGAAACTATTGCACTACTACTTCTCTCATTTTTCACTGAACTAAAACTATTTATGATGTGTTCTCTTATTTTTCCACCTGATATGACGTTACCACCTGTATAGTCATGTAATTAGTCTCTCTGTTGACCTTCAGGGATGCTGCATTTGGAGATCTCCCCACTAGCATGGATACTGAATCTTCAAACGGCAAAGAGGGAATGGTAAAACTCTGAATAGGCAATATTGTAGTCTTTATTTTTATTTTAAATTTCTTTTGTGATACACAATCTCCACAGCTTTGTTATAAATGATCATACACAAGCTGTTTTTATAGGAGATTTTCATTGTCACAGGAGACTACTGGCGAAGGCTCTGAGGCTGCTGATGCTCTGACCGGATCAGGAGATGAGGAGAGTGGGAGGCAGCTGGGCGACGTGGAGCTGCAGTGTGCCTTGTGTATGAAGTGGTTCACTGCTGATACGTTTGGCATTGACACTACGTATGTATATTCATTTGGGAAGTCTATTATTAAATGAATGGTCACTGGAAATATAACCGGTTATGTGCCTATACTGTTTCATGGTACAGTTTTTGAACCTCCTCCTCCACAGGACTTGTCTTCCCTTTATGACCAATTATGTGTTTCATTGCAACGTGTGCCATCACAGCGGCAACACATACTTCCTTAGGAAGCAAGCAAGTAGGTGTTCTGTGTGCTACAAATTACCATCAATAAACATAACAGTGGTTTTTCACTTTGCTACACTGCACACAGAATTAGTATTTCTAGCCTTTCACTAATTGTTTGCTGCTTTTTGTGTTGTAGACCTGAAAGAGATGTGTCTCACAGCCCTAGCAAACCTGACATGGCGTTCGAGAACACAAGATGAGCACCCAAAGACCATGTTCTCCAAAGATAAGGTGGGCACAGTTAGCATGATGGTGCTGACATAGGCATGAAAGGTCCATTTTATACATGTTGTATGAGAATGTATGGGTTTTCAAATAAACATGTAAACAATAAAGACAAATAGACTGATCATAAAGTAAGGCTTAATCTTAATAGCCAGACAATGTACATAAAGATTAATCCGCCTTAAAGATGATATTAATTTTATTCCTACCATTACTACATATTACAAACAAAGTGCAAATGGACAGAAGTGCACAGGTATTGTTAAGATTATTGATCGTGATCTTGGTTTGTTTTATTAATATTACATTTAAACTTTTAATGTTAAAAATTAACTTAATTTTTAATTAATGTGTAATCCTGTACAACACAATTACTCCCTGTGCTCAAAACAGATCAATGCAATTCCCTATTTATATAATACACATACAATATATTTTTGGAAATATTTGTCTGTTTTATCTTTATTTGTTGCAGGATATCATACCATTCATTGACAAGTATTGGGAATGCATGACCACTCGTCAAAGACCGGGGAAGCTCACTTGGCCCAACAACATAGTGAAGACAATGGTAATGTGGTGAAATCCAGTCCAGTCCACTGAATATTTTGTTGCAGCTCCTTGCTTTTGACCACTTTATAGAGGAAGTCTCCTTATCAATTAAATACTATGGCATTATTACTGTGATAGTTTTGTAAAAATACTTTTGTTTTCCAGAGTAAAGAGCGAGATGTTTTCCTAGTGAAGGAACATCCTGACCCAGGCAGTAAAGACCCAGAGGAGGAGTACCCCAAATTTGGCCTGTTGGACCAGGTATTTGTCATATGGAGAGCTTAAAGGGGCTGTATACCCCATATTTAACATAGCTTCAGCTGCTGTTACTCTTTTGTAGGACCTGGGAAACATTGGACCTTCATATGATGCACAGAAACAGACCACTGCCACTCCTACATCTGCTGGGCTCAATGGTAAGAATCTAACAATACAAACAAGATTGAAATAATAATTTCTGCTTGTAACACACATAAGTTGCATTTTTTGATATTCTGTTTCAACAAGGCCAAAGGGAAGAAAGTTTTAGGGTGCTCCCCCTTTATGGTTTATTTGGACCAGGCCAAAGTTTTAAAAAAAAAAAGTGGAGAAAAAAAAGAAATTGTTTGGTTTTAGTTCTGGTCTGGTTCATTTTCACACTTCAGTTTTACTGACTCTCATCCTGCATCATCTGCCCTGTGAGAAATTACTGATAGAAATCATTTTCTCTGTGTTCCTACGAGAGAATTTACAATATTTACACTTTTCAGAACTAGGACGAACTTGATGCAAATGCACTGATAAAGTATAACATAGGTTTTAAGAAGAGATTTAAAACAGTTTGCATTGCTTCACTTTATAAACAAACTGCACCATTATGAAACTGAACTTCTGAGGCAGTCTCAGTCTGGTCAGTGATCACCAGAGTTTGACAGCCACGAACAAACAGTCCTAAACAGCCAAACAGAACCAAACAGGTGTTAATGCATCTTTACATAAGTAATGGTCAGTATGAACTCTCCAAACGGAGGTTAAGGGCTTGTTAAATGTGATGATGTTGGTAATTCTGTGCATTGTGTTCCAGGTGGATCTTCTTTCTCAGGTGAATATGTGGTATTTTGGATTTGGAACCAGTCAGTGTGTTTTTGTGTCCCCTGTAACCCTCTGGATAGAAGTTGGCCCTTAGCCCCCCCCCTCCAATACTCAAACTGAGCACGAGTCAAACTCATCCTCAATAAGCAACTTGTGGGCAACTTCATCCATGTCCAGTTGTCACCTCCCTGTCTGCTCTCTGCATCTGTTCGGCCCCCCTCCCAAAAGCTTTGTCCCCTTTGATCGGTAAACATTTCTTCCTCGTCTCTGGCTTGCTGCTAATGGGCTCTGAAATAGCTGAGAATTTCCTTGATGAAATGACACTCTGTCCTCCATACCACAACATATGTGAGAACACAGTACCATTTTTGATTTGCCATTGGCTTTCATCCAAAGCTAATTAGCCTCACCGTTTATCCACCATACTTCAGTATTTCCTTATGTTTAATTACATTTCATTAGATTTCAGTTAATAGAGAAAAGCTTGATGCATTACACCATTTCTGAAACTTTACTGTTTAGCCGCTAGTCAGTTGGGATGTTTTTGAATATTATGAAGGATTTTAAAATTTACCAAGATTTATGTCAAACTGAATTTTACATGTGTAACAATTAAATTTACACAAGCCAACTCAATGTGGTGTGCACAAAGCAGGAAATAGGTCATACATTCAGCACCAACTTCTTGGTTAAGATAATAATTATTTCTAGCTAGTGAGTAGCTAACGTGTTGGTTTTTGAATTCTTGGCAGGAAGGTCCCTATTGATTTGCCCCTTTATTTGTATGAAGGGATTTTCCTTGAAATTAGAAAATTAAATATGCCACATATTAAGTTAGTATGTCCTAGTTAGTGTTTGGGAGGAAGGAGAAGGAAATTGAACTGGTAAATCTTTGGATCTTGCTACCTAAAGTCAATGTTACTCACTGACGGAAGAATGTACCAGGGTCCTGCAGAAGAGGCTTTATAAGAGGCTGATAGTGTTTGGAAAATGCCATGCGAACTAATTCCTTTTTGTGCCTGCTGTCTCCCTGTGTACACTAAACGCCTAATAACCTGCTTTTACTGTGTGTATGCTTATATGTGTGTGCGTGTGTGTGTTCAGTGGTAGTCTTGGCATTATTGGTGTAGAAAGATGACAGTAATGTATGAATTCATGTTTACTTGTAAATAACTTGCGGATCATGTGGCTGTTTATTTTTAGTAACCTTGGAAGTGGTTTTATAAAATACTCTGATGAGGCTTTTGAGGCCTTATACACCTGTGTGCCGTCCCATAACACAATTTACCTCTTACTAGCAACTACACCTCAGTTTCAAGTGTTGTAACTACACTTTTTATAATCTATTAATCTATCATATGTTTTAATGGTCCTATAGCTATTCAATAAATCCTGCTTTCATGAAGATTAGATTCAGAGGTGTGAGACCATGATCTACAGCCTCCAACATTACTATGAAGTTTTCTGTAAAATGGTGAACACAAACTTAACATTACCACCTTCATGAAGGAGCATTTATTGCAGGGCTGGTGAATTGGACTGCATTGGTTATAACTAAGTGTTCCTAGCTGACTGTATATTTCCTTTGCCAGAGACTGCCTGTGTGTGGACGTGTCTGTGGGCATTTCTTTACATTCAGGGGTGTAATCTGTTTTGTGCTTTTAAGGTGCTTTGGCCCCTGGCCCAGGAAAAGGAAGAGGGGCCAAACGTAAACAACAGCAGCAACAGGAAGGAGCTGCTGCTGGAGCGACTAAGAGAACCCGAAGGTAAAAGAACCGTCAGTGGACTCAGTCCATGTTAAGAGCAGATGCTCTGCAGTGCTTCTCTACTCTCTGTCTTGGCAAATCAAAGACCCTCACCATATGTCTGGAATGTCTTATGTGTGCTACGAGCGTTGCTAAATGTTAAGACAGTATGTGCTGCCACTGGAGTTTTAGTGTCAGCCATCCTCAAGTGCAGAAGACAGAAACATGTTTTCAATGCGAGGAGGAAGTCTGTTTTTCATCTCACATAAATTTGCAGACCTTCACTGAGTAGTGAGAAATATCAGGCTTTTCATGCACTTAAAGAACTTGTTAAGAGAATCTGTTTATTTTTTATTTTTGGTCTTTTCATGTCATTCATTGACAAGAAAAGTAGAGTATCAGACACGAAATCAACAGTGATGCAAAACAACCGTGGACTCTTCTCCCTCATTGCAGCGACCCTCTGTTCTCAGCCCAGCGTTTGCCTCCTCATGGTTACCCTCTGGAGCACCCCTTTAATAAAGACGGGTACCGTTACATCCTGGCCGAACCAGACCCCCATGCCCCAGACCCAGAAAAGCTTGAGCTGGACTGCTGGGCTGGCAAACCGATCCCCGGAGATTTGTACAGGGCCTGTCTGTATGAGAGGGTGCTGCTGGCCCTGCACGACAGAGGTACTGAGTCAAACACACAATTCTAGAAAAAGTGGAAGCTCAGACGGTTGCATTCTGCTGTCTCACCACTAGATGTTGCTAAAACTTTCACATTTTACACACTGTACCTAATTGTTCTGTTCAAAACTACGGTATGTTCATGTTGCAGCGCCGCAGTTGAAAATCTCTGACGACCGTCTGACGGTGACCGGGGAGAAGGGTTACTCTATGGTGCGAGCATCCCACGGCGTACGGAAAGGCGCCTGGTACTTTGAGGTCACTATTGAAGACATGCCTCCAGAGACGGCAGCCAGACTTGGCTGGTCTCAGCCACTTGGTCAGTCGTTTTACACGCTCTTTACATTTAGGAATAATCTGAATGTTTATGATGATCAGGCTGCAAACAGACACTGGTAAATCACAAATATAAGTTTAGAGGTATACAAATATACAGGTGTAACAAATATTGCTCATTTATCAAGACATTGGGTATTGTTTAACTTTTAACATTTAACTTAAGTTTGTGCCAAGAGTGCCTTTTTTCTGTATTGAATACTGAAGTGATACTGAAACTTTTATCCAGCATTTAAAGTAGTTTTTCTACTCCTTTGAGTATCAAACCAAAAGAGCTTTCCATGACATATTTTGTTCAGAGGGAAGACAAATCTGTTTTCCTTCCTCATTTAAATGGTCTTTGGTTTATGCACCTGGAAAAAAAGTAGCTTTGGATACATATAGTGTGCAGTCTTGAGAGGGAGCATTATTCTTTCGGTAGAATGATTTTTAACATTTTTGTGTATCCCTCAGGCAACCTGCAGGCACCTCTGGGTTACGACAAGTTCAGCTACTCATGGCGCAGTAAGAAGGGAACGCGGTTTCACCAGTCGGTAGGGAAGCATTATTCCTCAGGCTACGGTCAAGGAGACACTTTGGGCTTCTTCATAGAGCTACCTGATGAAACTGAGACCGCCAAAGCTCTGCCTGATACATACAAAGACAAGGTATCATCTGAGATATAATGAGACTGTACATGCTGGACACATCTTTTATTCAGTTAATTTCTTTAAGTCTGATCTGTTTTCAGGCACTGATTAAGTTCAAGAGCTACCTGTACTTTGAGGAGAAGGACTATGTGGACAAAGCAGAGAAAAGCCTCAAGTCAATGAGCCCCAGCAGGGTAAGAAAACCTCCTCAAAATAAGATCCAGTCAGAAAACTTGTTTGCTACTTTTAACTTGTGGATCCTGATTTTCAGATGGTATTCTACAAAAACGGCATGAACCAAGGTGTTGCCTATCAAAACCTGTTTGAAGGCATCTATTTCCCTGCTATCTCACTCTACAAGAGCTGCACGGTCAGTGCATGTGTTGTGTTGCTGCTTTTTGTGTCTTATTCATTTTTCTAGTCTGCTGAAGTAAACTTTTGTATCTTTTCAGGTTTCGGTCAATTTTGGGCCACATTTCAAATATCCTCCGAAAGACGTCAAATACCAGCCGGTGAGAGCTTCTGGAGATTCACATACTTTCCCAGAAGACTTTACAGACCTCACACTAACATTTACTGGGCTGCTTTTTGATCAAACTTGTGTGCATGTTTTTTTTTTTTCCTCCTTTCAGATGAGTGACATGGGTTGGGGAGCTGTGACCGAACACACACTGGCTGATATGCTGTACCACGTGGAGACGGAAGTGGATGGGCGACGCAGCCCTCCTTGGGAAGGATGAATTCAGCACGCACACGCCCCTTGTCAAAACACAGTTCCACATTCAGACAGTAAAACTAAATCTCCACATGTTGCAGTAAACTGTTGGTCAATAAATTTGAACTCTTGCAACATAAATTTTGCCAAACAGGAAGTTTAAACTCCTCTAAAAGTGATTACACCATGCTAATACTCAGTGGCTGCATATCATTATTGGTTTGCAGACATTCCATCAACAAAAATCAACTTATTTTTGGTGCTTAGAAATATGTAAATAAGTTCTTATTCTGCTGTAGAGTCCCAACTGGATGTCACTTACAACTACAATATTTTGGGATTGTTTTTGAACCTTGGCCAAACAGACTTCAGCATTTCACAGTCATTCTGTAGACGAGAGTTGTTTCTGCAGTCTTTAGTGTATTCTGTCTTTTTGCTAATTTCACTTGTTTTATGATGTGTGTGAGTTATTTACTGTTTTATACTCTGGGTTAAATAAAAAATGCTACATGGACAAAGTTAAACTTTGATTTCAAACAAAGATTCATGCATTGGCATTAAAGAAGTGTCTCCCAACACTTTTCATGGTAACACTTCACTTTACCCACTTCAACATTTAATAAATGGTTTACTACACTCTATAATGCAGTTGCAAGGTGATAGAAGTATTGTTAACAAATATAGGTAACTTCTATGAAGACGGCTAATATAACTTTATTATCATTCATTATGTGTTTAATTTAACAAATGCTTTCTAACTTATTCAAAAATGGAAATGTGCATGTTTTATGGTAAGTGTTACTATTATCAATCTTTTAAATACATAAACAAAAACATAATGAGAAAACGGCTTCAACAATTTGACACAGGTGCAACATAAAAAAATTCTGTAAAAAAAAAACAGATGTGGATCTGTTTGTTTTCTGTTTCTGCAGCTCATCTCCATATTTGATCTCATTCAGTGTGTTTTTTCTTTTCTGCAGCTCGACAAACTTTTTCCTTAGTTTGCTTGTGTTTTGGTCTATTTGCATGTGTTCTGAAGTTGCATTAAGCTCTCCGTCATATGTAGATGTTTGTTCCATGTAAAGTCAGAAAATACTGAAAAATGTGCAAGGCGACATCTCAAAGTTTTTTTTTTGCCAAACCAACAGCCACAAACCCAATAATATATCATTTACTGTCATACAAGAGTAAGGAAATATGTAAATAATTACATGTGGATCAAGTAAACTTTGGGCATTTTTTACTTTTATAATTTACTTAAACACAGGTCGTGTGCTTCATGTGGTCAGTAATAACCGCTTACTGTCAGATTGTTTCATTTGATTTAATGATCCCCATAAAAAATCTTATCTTGTACAAGAACAAAGAAAATACTGAGCAGTCAGAAAAGGCATATTTAATATTTTACATAATTATAATCTATTTATACATTAAATCTTTGTAAAACCCCACCTCAGATCCGCTGCATTAAAAACATACAGTTTATTTAATGGTGAGATTAGTATTAGTGTCATGAAGTAGCTTCAAATTTTGTGCAATTTGTATAAAAATTCAAGTAGTTAACAGAAAGCTTCTGATGTTTAAACATTGGTGGAACAGAGGGTCATGACTGATGAGAACACGACTAAAATGACGTGATGAAGTGCTGACATAGTGAAGTTGTGAGTGACAGGAGAACAATACAAACGCAAAGAAACAATTACTATGCTGTGATTTAAAGGCATAAACAGAACTGCGTCCATTGTTCTTTGTTGCTACAGTGGATGGCTGCTAGTTTTGTGTGTCTGTGTTGGCACAATCTTCACAGGGCAGGGCCGAGTAATCCTGACTTTATGTAATTTTCACTGGATACCAAATTCTGTCTGCTTTCGTCTGATGAATCTGATGGTTGCTGTTGCTGGAGAGACAGGAACGACACATTCAGCTGTCATATACATAAACTACACGTGCACACACTCGTGAAACGGTAGACTCTTACGTGTCTGCGGAAGATTCGGCCCAGCAGGCTACGTTTGGGGCTGTCGAGGCCTCTTGGGGCCTGGGACCAGTCCAGGTCTGGTGATCGAGTTCTCTCCGGGCCAAAGGTATTCAGTTCCACAAAACATCCCATCTCTATTATCTACAGGAGAGAAAAAGATAGAGGGTTACGCTGTTAACAGGCTCCTTTCCTTTCTTTCTCAGGATTTCCATTAGCATAAGCATTGGCTGTTGTTTGTGGGTCTGACACACAGACATGCATGCATACATACATACATATACAGTACATAATTAAATTCATACAGGAGAAACCTACAGTAATTTTCAATTTTAACAGCACGTTATACCAAATTATACAAAACAATCATAATTCATTAATTTCCAAATAAACTTGGAATTTCCATCCAAATATAGAATCATATTCTCAAAAAATAATGTCATGACCTATGAATATATTTACTATATAATCGACTTAATCTATCCTGTATTTTTACACATCCAAATCCAAGATCCAAAGTGATTACTAGTAGTTACTCTAAATGTTACTTTGAATAATTTTTTTTACTTCCATCTTTAAGACCATATTTAGTATTTTCTTGAACAATATATGCTGGTAACGAGTTCCACCTTGCTACTGTTTGTGTCTGATTTAACTTAGAAGTGAATGTACCTCATTTTGCCAGGCTATAGGCACGCTGCCCGTGTTGAACTTGGAGTAGAAGCTGCTGTCTGTTTGGTCCAGAACGACTCCCTTCACTGTAGAAAACTCGTCGATGTCCTGCATGTCACTGCAGTACACTTGTCTGGGCTAGACGAGTAAAAACAGGGAAATGTACTTTTTCTATCTTACTTGTCTAAAATATTGTTTATCTTCCACCTCTACATTTATTCAAACAGTTTAAATCTTCAAGCCACAGTTGATTTGAATATTAAGATTTCATATACTATACAAGTTTTACAGCCATTTTCTGTTATTGATTAAACCGAGCTGCAGCAACTAGATCAAAGTAGTTAAATCTCAAGCATCTTTAAAAGGCTTCACACTATCTTCTGATTAACCACACAAAATATTTATATCATCATATTTACATTAAATCTAGTTTCTACTGTGTTAAAATCTTAATCTTAAAAGTGCTCAAACTATTGAACCATTATAAAACTAGTTCTTAGCTATTAATAAAGCCATTAGTTGTCACAGCATTTACCTTACTTTAAACAGAACCATGTTATAAAAGAATGTTAGGAAGTGTTAGAGTTTGTTAAAGTGAATAGTTGTTTTTTTTTTATTGATTTTGAATTCTATCTATTAATTTGCTGTCACTTGTCTGGGTTCAGGCATGTTAACGGGGACACAAGGGGCCCCAATGCCCTCCAATATGTTTAGTAGTGGTTTTACATGCTAAATTCTGCCAGACACAAACATAATGATTTAAACAATTGTTGTAAAGTTGAAGTTGATCCCGTAAAACCTTTGGATTTTTTGCACTACTTTGTCTGATATGTTTTTTTCCCCTCAAACTCAGCAGCAAGTGCAAGTCACAACGGCCACAAGAAACAGGTTAAAACATTTTACACACAGGAATTTCCCAAAGTAAATTATCTGAAGTTAGGTTCCAGCAACAGACAGAACGCATGTAAAAAGACATGCTGTATAGAGATAGTGTTGCTGCACCAGTGTAAATCAATAGGGTACTTGCATTAGGTTTAAACGGAGGCTTAACAAGTCCTGCCTCCAGCATCCTGAAGTTGATATTTCGGAAAAAAGGATGTGACTGTACTTCTTTCCCCTTTGAGCCTTGGCAGCCCAACCTCTGTGCTGGGTCCTTGGTCAGCAGCTACAATAAAGTAAAGAAAACCCTCTTTATTTGATTGCGTTTTAAGACATGAGAGCTGTGTGTTGAGCTGTTTTCAGATTATTTCGAAGGACTGACCATGGTGCAGAGTTCTTTCATCATCCTGCTGAAATTGCCGTTGTATTCCTCCTTCTCTGTCTGAATCCTTCTCTCCATGTCTGAAGGTATAGGATGCTCTCCTCTGACCCTGAATGGGGGCTGCCCTGCAGTCATTTCGTAAATCAGGCAGCCAAGGCCCCACCAGTCTGCGCTCATCCCGTAATGTTCGTGACCAATCACCTCAGGAGCTGAAATTAGGATGTAAATCACTTAACTCAAGAACTGTACTGTGGATACAGATATTGTTTGCAGTATTTCTGTCTTTTGTCATGTGCTGTTGAAATGTATTTTTTCAGCTTTCCTAGCACAATGGCTTGAAATCTCATCTAATGACTTTGGAGAAATCCAAACTTGTCATGTATCTAGTGGAATATCTCAACATCTACAAGATGAATTGCCAGCAGTCGTGAGTCTTTATCTTCATCCTCCAGCGCCATCATCAGATCCAAGTTTCAATGCGTTTAATGCTTTGTTTTATGACCAAACACCTTCAAAATTAATGATATTTCTATTAGCCTCAGCATGCTAACATGCTACAGCAAGGCTGATCACTCAGGAGTCCTCGAGACGCGGGGCCCCTTTTAATGGCTCCTAGCAAAAAGTGTTTTATCAGCGTGACGTTATCGCCACAGCCAAGCATAAAAACAACGTTGTGATACTAGTCAGTCTTTCCATTGAGCAATGAGGCCTTACCGAGCTGTTTGCATGGTTTGAATTTTATTTATGTCTTTTGGGTTAGCTCCTGTTGCATTTTGCTGAAATAAAAACCTTCATACTCATGGTCCTCTGTAGATCAACAATATGTGTTACCGTACATACATACCCATATAGCCCAGCGTGCCCACCCTGCCTCGCACCAGACCCCCCCCAGACAGCCTCACAGCCAGGCCGAGGTCAGAAATGCGGATGTGTCCTTGGGGAAACAAACAGAAAAACATCCACTCAACTGGTTTTATGGTTGACATTTTTGCTGTTATGACACACTTTCCCTTTTGCTTTAAGAATTCCTGCCTCCGCTCCAGCTGCACGAAGGTGGAAAACAGAAGTCTGTACTGATTCTAGGAACTAATACAACAAGTTTTTGACAACAATAAATAATAAAACTAGTAATTTGTAATTACTAAGGCATGTAAAACCTAAGTGGCTCCAAGGTCTCCACACATGCTGCCAACAATGAACAGGTGCTTAAGGTTCTAAAAATAGATAGAAACCACACCTGATTCCCACAGGGTTTTCACTTCCTCAACCTGCCTTTGCTTGTCAAAATACCATCAACTCAGATTCCTCCTTGAGAACAGGTACATGCGTTTGAAGATCTGATTGGCTGAGTGATTGTCTGGCAGAACTTGAACTGTTATCTTTTAAATCATTCAGACTAATTTCAGAGCTAAAAATAGCCACATCAGAAAGTATCTGTCAAACATTTCGTCACATTCTGTGTATACAGAGTGGATTGTGAGCTGAGCACAGGTTGAGCTAAACACACAATAGCTGTCAACTTTACCTACACGTACCATTGTCATCCAAAAGAATGTTTTCAGGTTTCAGATCCCTGGAAGATTCAACACAGCAATTTAGTCGATAACTCCAACATAGCAGAGGTGTGATTTAATGTGTTGCTTATGCAGAAATACACTCACCTATATAATATTGACTTCTGGTGGAGGTGAATTAAACCGCAGCAGACTTCTGCGGCGTAGAAACGCACCCTCTCTTTGTCCAGGCCAGGTTCTCCGATGTTATAAATATGATACCTCAAGTCCCCGCCGCTCATCATGGTCAAAACCATACAGAGGGCATGTTTGGTCTCGTAAGCATACGCCAGATTCACCTAAATGGGAAAAACAAGAAAGTGCAGCAAAGTATAGTTTACTTAACCCATTAAAGTACCGAAACAATGTGTCCATCCCCCAACACTTTATGACTTCCCCACTGTGTCTGTGGCTCTTAGCAAAGGTAATTCAAAAGGAAATAAATGGAGACTATCTGGGGGGCTATTTTCCGCAGTGGAATGACTAAAATGTATTTGTATGCAGATCTAATGACACTTAGATCTGCAGTGTAGATGTGTGGCTCACTGTGTTTTACTAGTTTTTGAACAACAATGCAGCTCTGTGGCATCTTCTAAGTTAGCATTGTCATTGATGGATTCAGTTTTTATGGGATTTGTTGCCAGTGAAAACCAGATTATCACCAAACTTGTCCTTTTAAAAACTAGATGATTAAACAGAAGAAGCACAACTCTTATAATCTCACCACAAATCGACTGTCCAGGTCTTCCAGTATCTCTTTCTCATTGAGAGCCATGGCCTCTCCTCTCCTTTTCTTTACATGGGTCTTCTCCAGTTTTTTGCAGGCATACATCTTACCTGTGGCACGCACCTGACAAGCCCACACCTACACAGAAAAAGAAAGTATCATCAATGCTATAACTGTGCCAACATTGTCTTTGGAACTATTGTCAGTATGTAGGCCACCAGTGAAACCACTAGTGAAAAATCTGGCGTTTGAAAGTGGCAGCTTCCTGAAAGGCTATACTTCAGCTGAACCAAACAGTACACAGAGCAAAACACAGAATCATAAATCGGTACTTTAAGTGCTGAGTATTCCTGTGATTTAGTAATACTTCTCCCTTTTGTTAGGGGACTGATTTTAACATAATGCACTAAAACAAAATCCTTAAAAGTTTATAGTTAATTGATTTTTGCAGACTTCACAAAGCTCCTCCTGAGCCACCAAAGACATTATACAACAGTTTTCACATAGGCTGACAGGGTGAATAGTGGGGACAATTAAACTGTCTAAGCTAAAATAAATATATGCATTCTGTGGTGGTAAAAAGAAATCTGAGTTTTTTTCCTCTGTGATGTAGGCGATATATTAACAGTGTGCTTCAATTTATTCAAACTAGTGTTGTTTTTGGTGGCCTGTCTTAATTTTAGTTTTAGTCTAGTCTTTGTGTCAAGCTGTCATTTTAGTTTTTATTAGTCTTAGTTACGTCCATACTCTTTTTAGTCTAGTCAAGTTTCAGTCGACTAAAAGTCTGAGCATTTTAGTCTTATTTTAGTCAGAA